>CM021106.1:332851938-333168930 GCA_007115665.2 Sequoiadendron giganteum | reverse complement strand
GTGTTGATGTATATGTTCCTAATGTGTTTGTATTGACGATTTTCTATTGAGGATTATAGTAGGAACTTTGATGCTATTGTTGTTGCTGATGTTGGGTATACTATTGAGCTAGTAAGGCTTGCTATTGTTGTTGCGCCACATGGAATTTTTGTTGGGCTTGTTGTTGCTACTACACCACTAGGGATTTTTTTTAGACCTGATGTTGTTTCGTGAGGGCTTGTTTTTGGGCCTGATGTTGTTGCTGTGTTGTTATGGCTTGCTATTGGGCCTGATGTTGTTGATGTGCTACTAAGGATGCTTGATATTCTTGTTGTTGTTGATGTGCTGCTAAGGATGCTTGATAAGCTTGTTGTTGTTGATGTTACTGTTGTGTGGCTAAGGCTAAATTTTTTTGTTGCTATTGTTGGATGGCTTGCTGATAAGCTTGTTGTGCTTTCTGGAAGGCTAAGGTATCAATTTGTAATATATGACCAGTTGGTTGTTGGGATATCTATGATAGATTGTGGGTGTTGATGTTTTGGATGGGTTTTAAGTTGGTGATGAGAGGTTGAGAGTTTCCTTGGTTTAACATTCCTCGTAAGATGGTGGATTGAGATGGAGGAAAGTAGGTTTGAGGCCCTATTTGATTTTTCATAGTGAAGGGGACCGTGGGGAAAGATGAGGATGTTGTCATTAGATTTTGCAATGGTAGTGACATATTAGGACCTTGAGTCCATTGATTGAAAGGATTCCCTTGATCAATTCTTGGGGGAGTTCCTTGTGCGTGGTATGTGGTCATGGTATTTCCTTGATTGATGGCATTCATCACCAAGTTGTTTTAATTTGGATTGATGATAGATGGGTTGAATATTTTTTGTGCCACCAATGGTATAGATGAACCCATGGGAGGATTGGGAAAAGATGTTCCCATTTATATTGAGGGTTGAATCAGTGATATAGTATTTCCATGCCCCAATGTACTATCTTGAGATACTTAGTTCATATTTCTTTGCATGATGGCAGGAATAATTATGGTACTCATGGATGTGGATGAAGAAGGGTGTGCTTAATAGGTGGAGGTTGTGGTGGAGTAATGAAGGTCAAGAGGTTTATGTAGTTGCTTCAGATTTTTGGGGATGGGAGGAGCGCCAAAGGTAGGTGTCCAAGTGGTTGTTGGAGGTGGAGGATTGGTATCAAGGATACCCACAAATGTACTACTTTCAAATGGAAGAGTTAGACCAAAGTCATTGGCAAGACTAGCTGCAAGACTAGGAGTAGATGTTTGATTTATCCTTGATGGTGGAGTTGTGAATTCTTGTGTCAAATTTTGTGTCACAAATTATGGGGAAATAGGAGCTATGTTTTCAAAGGCTTGATGTTCCATTATTTCCTCCCTAGTGAGCTCAAAGGGATTGCTTGTGATGTCTTCTATCTCATATGGTCCTATCAAAGATGATGGTTGTTGTGATGGCGTGACTTGACTTCTTGGATCAAATTATAGAGGATTTGGATCACTTGAGGTAAATGTGACTTTGGTCTTCTCCATGATTTTATTATATTGTGATCTCATCTTTACCATAATTTTTGGGTCACTGGTGGGAGATTTGTGTTGAGATTTGTAATGTTTGAACTCTCTAGTTGACTCAAATTTACGTAAAAGGGACACTCTAAGTATTTTGGAGAAATCATGATAATGGGGGATGAAAAGATGGATGTTGTGGAGAGTGATCTTTTCCAACGTTTTGGGACAACACTTTTGACTTGAGATTGATGTTTTAATGTTAGGATAAAGGATGTTGATGAACTTGAGAATATTTAGGGTAGAATCATGACCTTCAAGATAAACTAGTTCAAGGATGATAACTAACTTAGCTAGGTGCGTGGAAAATGATACATTTCAAATAGAGCGTAGCCAAGTTAGAAGTTGGTTTGATTTATGTTTAAGTGAAAAGAGTGTTGGTATATTCAATTTTTTTGCAAATATAGATGAGGTGAAGGATGAAAATTGATAAAGGAGTGGATGAAAAATTTGATCCAATGCTGACTTAGGATGAACCTTTGTTTTCCAAGACCAAGGTAGTGAGAATGATGTTAGACCTCTCAAATGTTCAAATCCTAAAGACCCAACGTTGAATTAGATGAGAGGATAAATGGGGATGTTTAAACTTGTTCTCCTCCTCCTAGCTCGAGCATAGTAGTTTCTTAACAAGCAATTATGATTGTGGTAAAGTATTACAATCCACTTTCTACTAAACTTTGAATTATGATATCTATGCCCGTGATGATAGGATGTAGTTCTTACCTCACATATTTTGATTGTGTGATAGATCATTCGGAGAATCTCAGTATCATGAAAAAGACTAGGATTTTGACTCCAAAAGAATGCATATAATTCTAGACTATATCTTGAAGCGTGTCTATAAATTTTTTCTACCAAATTTTCTCTATTCTTGTGAAGTGCTAAGAGGCGTTTCTTGAGAGATTTTGGTTTAAGATGTCTGAGCTTAAAGTGACAACCTGTAGATCTTGTTTTGGGGATATTGATTTTGTGTGAGATCATTAAAGAAGAAGAAGACATTGATTGCCATGTGGGAGGTGGTAATATGGACCTTCTAGCCAAAATGCCAGCTATTTGTTCTTCTTTATCTAAGATGGTTGCAAAAATTCTCCACTGATTAGATGTTTCGTGTGTTTCAAAAGTGAAGGTTCTCAAACTGTCGATAATATCTATTTGTTCTCCCTCAATGTATTAAAAGTTTGGTTGAATGATAGCACTTGTAAGGTTGGGTTGTAGAATGGGAGCGATCAGTCTCCAAATGGTCATGTGGGGTTCAATTGTGTCAAGTTTATCTTGCTTGATGAATTGATTTTACAAACACTTGTCTCGATTATGTTTCAAAACTAAATGTTTATGCCAAAAACATCATAACTTTCACAATGTCCGTTTCATGAAAATCATGAAATTAGAGCCATAATTTCCTATGTTGTCTTCAGGAAATATGGATTTAAGACTAATTGAGGATATTTAGAAATATAGAAACCATTAGGACCAACAGTAATATCAAGGCTAAATCAAGAGGCATCCATATTCAAACCAAAGTGTTTGAAATTTTGAAGATAGTGAATGTTTATTTTTGTAATGTTTTGGAACCAAGAAATGTATCAAATTAGCTCACAATCACTTACAATCCTAGGTTTGAAATGGCTATACTTGTTGAATTTCCACTTGGATTTCTCCAAACACTAAACAAAGTGAACAATTCAAAGTGAACAATTAGAGATTTGGCGACACTAGCTCCCATCCATGACACACACTTCTCAAGACCACTAAATCTCAAAATCCTTAAAATCTAAAGATCAAAAGGATTTTTTTGTTTCTACAATTGAATGGTAAGAATGTGGGATGGCTTCAGAACGACCGTTCTTGCACCAACAAGTATTAAGGATTTTTAGATTCTAAACAAAGGTTCGTAATAAGGGCTACCAATTTAGGGGGTGCACTGATAAAATCCCTCAAGAGGTATCCCAACCATTACAACAAGGGATTTACACATCATAAAGATATCGGGGAAGAGCTATCATGTACCACATCCCATTCATCACAATTTTCTTGCAACCACACATTTATATCGTGGTTTGGAAGAACTTGGATTTAGTTCATTATCGCTTGGGTGATTCCTTCCTTTTGAAGTAGGCAAGTAGGCCCTCTAAAGATGCAAAATAGAAAGGAAGTACATTCATAGTTCGATCATATTTTCTTGCATGAACAAAGAGAGAACACACGCCACGTCTTTTTCTCACACTAACAAAGGAGTTCATTTTGAATCCAAATTGAAAGATGCAGGTGATTTTGCAAAGCGTTAAGGAATGTTTTTGTTTCTAAAGGTTGCCAAATGGTGTGAGAGAATTGAATACATATTCACTAAAAATGTTGTAAATCACAAAACATAGCAAAAAATTATAATTTTTAACATCTTAAAGCAGTGATGAGTTTGTTTTAAGCACCAAATGAAATATGAAGCCTTGTTCAATTTTAAACCCAATTGAAAATGGTAAAGCGAGGGTTTAATTTTAGTCCTATTTGAGCATTCATTTTAAGACCCAATTGAAATTTAGTGAGGTCCTAAAATAGAAAGTAGAAAGCATGTAAAATTGGGTTATAATTGCCCTAAAGCATTAAATGCTTGTTATAATCATGAAATTTCAAGGTAAGAAATATTTCTTCACTTTAGCTCCATATCATTCAACCTGCAAAGACATGTTTGCCTAACAACCAGAACATAGTTAGAAGCATGTTAGTGATTAGATAAATGAAGGAAATTAAAGCACATGTTGAAAAAATGATAAAAAAAATTCTTACCAAAACTAGGTGTTGTTGAACACGATAGAGTTGCAATTTGAAGTATGGGCATCGCTCTGGTGAAAATGGGTGTCACTCTGCAATAGAAACAATGAGCACGATAATGTCAGGATTTGGAGTGTTGCGATTTGAACTCCGTGAGCGTCACCGTTTGAATTTTTTGATACCTCTATATTAAATTAGTGGCACCATATTTAAATCAGCGACAATGCATTTAATTAGCATCAGTGTTTCAAATTGCAATAGTGTCGCTATATGGCAACACTCTTCAAAAAGTGTCGTTGTTTGTGATTTGGGTGTCATTGTAACCCACAACAAAATAGATGAACATAATTCAAGCTAAAATTTGATTAGATGATCGGTTTTCCCTCCTAGCGCCAGAATGTGAGACGTGGATTGTTAGGGTGGTTCAATTACGCTTGATCCATGATGAATCAAAGCATAATTTATCCACTACACCTCAATCTTACAAATAGGATCATTCAAATTGAAAAGTTAAACTAAGCTATTATTGAAATTGAAAATTGTAAACTATGAAAATAGTTAAATTCCTACTCTAACCCATTTGAAACTTATCCCGTTTTGGAATTGGTGTCGTGTCGATGTGGAACAATGATCCTTTCCCAATCCCATGATCAATGAGCCTGTTTCAATCGATTCTATGGAAGAGAATCGATGAAACCATTGTGATAAAATGGATTAAAACTTGATTTATGCTAAAATAAACATGATGTAAGCTATATTAACATGATTTTATACTAAAAATGATCTAACTATGCAATTGCTAAGCTAATATAAGCTAATTCTAAGCTAAAATATTGAAACCCTAATTTATAAACAAGCTAAGGTGGATGCATGGAAGCCATTAATGGATGTATTAAGCTATTATGCAACTAAAAATGAACTAAAATATGCTAAATGTGAGTAAAATATGAGTGTGAATGCAAGTTAATTCAACAACATAAGTTTTCAATTGAAAGATGGACCCATTATTCTCCAAATAGGGTTGTATTTATAGAAGAGCAAATGAGAAATGGAGGGTTGAGATTGAAAATATTAATCAACGATCAAGGATGAAAGGAAGAAGAGGCATGGATCATGGATTCTCGTCAATGGATGAGAATGCAAGATGGGAATTAATCAAGGGCTCACCTTTGTTCCAAACAAAAACACTTTTGACCTACACACACAAGTCACAAGGTGGCTTGCTCAAGAGGTTAAAAGATAACTTGCAATTGAAGCCAAGTGAGAATATCCCTTTCTTAAATGATTGGAGGAGAGAGAATATTCCATTTGGAATATTCTCATGGATGAGAAAAAGATTAATTTGCAAATTAAAACAAAGTTTTAATTATGCAAAAAAGGGGGATAAATGAATATTCCATGGGAATATTCCCCTTTTAGAGGAAATTAGTTTAATTGTTAACTAAACAAGATTTAATCACACAATTAGGGGATTTGGAGGAATTAAGTGATATTCATTAAATTAAATGATTTAATGAATGGGGGAGAGATGAAATGACATTTAATTAAATAACTTAGGGTTATTTAATTAAATTAGAAGAATTAGGGAATTAAATTAAATATGTTGATTTATTTAATTTAATGAGATGAAATGTTAGCGTGAAAGGGGGTGAATTAATCCGATTTAATAAATTAGATTAATAGACGAAAAATGATGGAATTAATTAATTAGCTAGGCTAATTCAATTAATTTAGCAAAAAGAGGATGGGTTTGAGAGGAAATGATGTTAGTAAACTTGTATCGAGTGTATGATATCATTCAAGACATTTTTCAGTGTCTACACTTTCCATCGTAAGGCATGATAAAAAATTATAGGAAGCTGTCCAAAAATTATGATCCACTTTTTTTTTACTTTAAAACAGTCCCAAAAAATATGTTTTATGTTTTCACTTCGCTGATAGAATGAATGTTTAGTTGGTTTGAGCTTCAAATGCTTTGATATATCTTCTACAGGAAACTTATGATGTAAACTTTCCAAACCGAAAATTTGAGCATTGGCCTTAGCCTTGAACTTCCAAATTTGGGCACTAAGACTTCGCCATTTCTTTTCTTGAAAGCTAAAATTCCATTTTATGTTGTCTTGGGTTCAATTTCATGTCTGGAAGAAGCTTAAATTATATCTTCTTCAGAGGAAACCATAAAAACGATATTTTTCAATCCACAACCAATCCTTGAAGAAGTTGCAGTGTAAGGATGTGCAAATTTTCATAAGAAGCTCTATGGGAACCAATGATTTCAGAAAAACCTTGAATTCTTTAAACCAATTTTTTACAATAAACACATTCTTGGTATCTTGCTAGCTAGCCCAATCTATGGAATCAAAATTCTAAATATCATTAAACTATTTCACTCCTTTTTTGAAGAAATAAAGAGATTATCTAGGAAAGTTTATAGCTAGTGGTTGTCCATGATATTGAACAAGCTTGTTCCACCAAATAGACAAAGTAGAAAAGTTGAGACCATGTTGTAAATAATTCCTTCTCCAATTTAGAAACTTGCAAACTTGTTTGCAAACCTTCCATATATATTGGAATGGGAAAGAGGCTTTAAAACATAAAAAACTGAGCAAGTAACATTTTATCTAGCCATCCCACATTCTACCACTTATTATTCATAGCAGTCATTGCAATTCGATGCCAAACTTGAATTTACTATTGCTCTTCTCCTGAAACAATTCTTATTATCCACTTGGAAGATAAAAAAGTCCCTAGGGTCTTTGGATCCAAAAGGCCTAGTCCCCGTCTACTGTTAGGCTATATACAATGCAGCCAAGAGGAGGCACTAAAACCCATATTTTCCATCCTAGTTTGACCACAAGTATTGGAAAATAAGTTTATTTAAGTCTACATAGCATTTTTTGAAAGGCATTAAACATGAGGAATAATAAACATGGGACGATATAAATATTTGATTTATCACTTGTATTTTGCTAGCTAAAGATATGAATTTATTTCCCCAACTAAAGATTTTATTTTTCAATTTGTTGATAAACCAATTCCACATATCATGAAGTGTGACCCTAATCCAAAAGGTATACCAAGGTACCTAGTAATCTACCCATGGTTTATTTGTTTCCATTCCTTAGTAATCTAATCAGGAATTGGATCAAAATAGATCATTATGAGTTTAGTTTTATGGTGATCTAGTTTTGAGCCTGAAACCTCACAATAGAAATTTAAAACCTATTGCACATTCCTAATTTCTAGTTCAGAATTTTGAATAAAAAGTAGACTATCATCAAAGTGTGAATTTAACACAACCGCATTGTTTGGAATAGAAATACCCTTAATCAAATCCATTTTCTTGTATTTTTCTAGTAGATAACCAAGAGCATCAACATCTAGAACATAAAGAAATGGTGATAGAGGGCATCCCTGTCTAATTGACCATTGTAAAGGGAAAGTATCAGATAAAGAATTATTGATCACCAGTTGAGATTTCACCTCATTAAATAGCATTTGAACATGCTTACATAATTTGGGACCAAAACCCAACCACTGCAACATCTTGAGAATAAAGCTTTGTTGCATCCTATCATAGGCTTTGTCAAAAACAAGCTTTACCAACAAAGCATTTTTCCCTGTTTGTTGAGCCCACTCACTAGTTTCCCACACCAGGATTAAATTATCAAGTATAAACCTACCAGCAAGAAACCTTGTTTTCTTTGGTCTAACAATCCCTTTGGCCACCAGTTTAATCCTAGTGGCTAAGGCTTTAGCAATAATTTTATAAGAGGTTTTGAGTAATGTAATAGGTCTCCATCTAAAGATAAGGTCTGAATTTTCCCCTTTCGATAGAAACTTGATTATCCCTTTGTTAATATCTGGCACCAACGACCCTTGGTTCACAACTTCTAAATACATTAGATAAAAATATTCCTTAATATGTTTCCACAAAGTTTGGTAAAATTCAATGAGTAACCCATCAATCCTTAGGCTTTTGTTAGGAGCAATAGAAAATAGCATGTTCCAATTTTGCAATAGAGAGGTCATGATCAAGATAGCGATTGTACTCTTGGTCCACCTTCTTGGGAATGATTCCTTTAAGGATATATTCTAATATCAATTAAGCATCTTTCCAATGAGATTCCTCTCTAAAGAGTTTCTCATAGAAATCTTGGAATACTTTTTTGATCTCTTGGGGGTTCGTATAAATTTTTCCATTCTCATCTTGTATTAATCCAATAAACTCCATTTTATGCTTATATTTTAAGTAGTTAAAAAAATACTTGGATCATTTGTTACCCTCTTTAAACCAATGCAATTTGGCCTTGATTTTAACTCATACATATCAAGTTTATGAAGTTGTGTTTCAATAGTGGCTATGGAAGTTTAGATATTAATGTGTGATTGTAAGCATAGTAATAGCTAAATACACTAGATCCATACAAATCTAACCAATATTTAACTAACTAAGTTACAATCCCAATGAAATATTTGAAAATGATTAACCAAGAAGCCATTTAAACAAAACCATAAAGAAATGCATAAATGAATCCTAGCTAAATGCTCCAAACCCTATCTCGTTGGGGGATTGGTGTTGTATTGATGTGGAATGGCAACCCTTTCCCAATCCCTTTGATAAAATGAGCATCTAATCAAACTCCATTGATGAAAACCAGGCTAAAATTGATGAAACTATGCTCATGATGGATGAAAAATATAATAATGGATGCAAGGATGAATAAAGATAGTATTCAAATGTGTAACATAACTCTTCTTTGATGGAAGTGGATCCATTTCTCTCCAAAATGTGAGGTATTTATAGGAGAAAATGGTGAATCAAGGGTCAAGATTGATATGATCAATCAATGGTTGAGATGAAAAGTGAGGTGAAGGTATGGATCAAGGATTCACATCAATGGATGAGAATGCAAGATCACATGGATCAAACAGTCAATAAATGGCTCACAATGATTCAAACAAACACACTTTCAAAGTTAGAAAGTTTTTTAGGAAAAAATATTCCATTTTCAGAGCTCAAATGGGAGAATATTCCATGCAAGTGGATGGGTAGGGGAAAATTATTAATTGGTTAATTATTATTATTTTTTTAATTGTGCAAGCTGAGGAATTTAGGATTATCATTAAGTAATTATTATTTTTAATGAAAAGGGGGGTGAAGTGACATTTAATTAAATAATTTAGATTATTCAATTAAATGAGAGGACATAAGGGGGTTTAATTTAAATAATTTTCATTATCCAATTAAACAAGATGAAATGTTAGTGTGAAATGGGGTGAATTAACCTAATGAAATTAATTAGATTGATATACAAGAATGATGCATTTAATTAAATAACTAGGACTATTTAATTAAATAGTAAAAAAGGAAATGAATTTCAGGACGAAATGGTGTTAGTGATTAGATTCAAGTTTGTAATATCATTCAAGAAAATTTTAAGTGTCTACATAATGTTATATGGATTAAGGTTAAGTAACTTCCTATTCATCTCTAGCTTTCCTTGTAGATATTTTTCTTTATTTCTTTGCCGTCGAGCCACTCTTTTACCAAAAGCACATAAGAAATCTGCACATTGGGAAATAGCATCATGGCACCATTCCCTATAAGATTCAAATTCCTTTGGCTTAGGGATAGAGTTCCAAATTTTTATCAAAGCATCAACATAAGCGGTTATTTTAAGATGAGAAGTATTAAGTGTAAAGGGTAGCTGAAAATTCACATTAATATAACTTTCTCTAGTAAATTCAAAAAGAATTGGGAAATGGTCTGAAAGAGTAGTAAAGTAGTCAACTTTCATAAGGTTCCCTAAGGAATCTTGGGTCAGTTGTAGGTTGGGGGATATATAAAACCTATCTAAATGGATAACTTTCCTATCAATACCCATCCTACAATTGGTCCAAGTGAACCAGTTGAATTTATGACTTGAATTTTTTTATTAATAGGGTCTATAACCCCAAGATAATTTCGACAAAAAATACACTTATCAAACTCCTCATTACTTAGTTTAACATGATTGTACCAAATATGATCACCATTATATTCCACCATATTAAAGTCCCCTCCAATCATCCAATTAGCATGAGGAAGATGATTAGATATCCATTCCCATAACTCACATCTTTCTTTGGAAATGCTAGGGGCATAAACTGAGTAGAAACTAATGGGCTGACCATTGATAAAGGTAAGGATCCAAACATAGTTATGTGAAGGACCCTCTCCTTTTTTCAATAACAAACCTATTAAGTCATGGAGCTAGACCAATGACAACCTCCTTGCCTTCTTTATGTAGCACATGAAAAAAATTTAAATCCTCTCCATACGCTAGAAAGAGAAGAGCCAAGACGAGAGCCATTAATCTTGACTTATTATAAGAAGACAATATCAGGTTTCCATTTGAAAATAGCTTCCTTGACCTTAATTTTGCGGTGAGGGAGAGATAACCCTCTAACATTCCAAGAATTTTTTTATAATTCATGATTAGGTAGACTTAGAGGGATCCTCTACTTGTGGCAGAACATCAAAGCAATTATCAAGAACAATAAATTGATCAACATTTCTATGTTAATTCACAGCCAAAGTAGGAGATCTAAATCTATGTCTAGGTGGTGGGGATGAAGAAACTTTTCTTTTAAGAGGAGAATGCGATCTTTGTCTTCTAGAATGTCTATAGTATAATTATTAGGTTGGTTCGAAGATAAGTTTTGACTTTGAGTAGAGGATTTACCAATTGATGTATCAAAGGGTTTTGAAGGTTCATTTCTTTTCCTAAACATTCTCCAACCATCTGTCATAATGAAATCTTTGTAAGTAGGGGATTTATCATTCATACTTTTTTCCTTTGAAATATTATTTTCTTGTTGTTTCAATTAAGGGACTGTCACAAGCAATTTAGACTGAGAGTGTTATTTATATGGTTGTGTATTAGGTAAGGTTGATGTATTAGCTTGAATTTATCTATTTTTCTTGAGAGGATAGTCCCTAATTAGATGTCCCTCTTGTCAATAAAAGATTAGGCATTCAGTTTGTTTAGATAAACTATTGGCTAGAAAAACTTGAACCCTAGCCCAATCAGTTCGATACTCTTAAGTAGTTTTTAGTTTAAGTTAATTTTTGTGCAAGCCCTTGGGTGCACCCTTAAATTGAAGAATTTATCAAAAAAATTTATACCAGAGGACTCTCCCACGTTGTGATACAATCTCCCTTAAGAAAGGTTTGAACGTTAGGTTTAAGAATGAAAACTCTATCCACATGGGATACCTAGATTTGGAAGGACCCTCAGGGTGAAAATCAAGAGACCAAGCTTGCAAATAGGAGATCTAACCACAAATAACCCAGGTCCCATACTATAAAACTACCTAGGCATGATCAATAGATTTGAACTTAGATGACACATACCCTTTCCCCAATCCTCTTAATGCCTCAATTTCCCAACCCCTACTTTCACAGTTAATTTTATCTCATTTATAGTGTAGACATGGAAAATGTACAAGTTCATTTTGGCATGCTTGATCTTGATCACTAACATCATTTCCTCCAAAAGCACACTCTCAACATGTCATCGTAATTCTATCTCTTAATTTAATAAATCATTATTTACTGGATTAAGTCTTCCTCTTTCAGTGATTAAATTAATCAGTTTAATTTAATTAACCTTACATATTTGTTTAATTAAATAAATCATTTTATTTGTTAAATTATCTAAAGTCCTCTTATTAAATGAAATAAATTAAACCTTATTTGATTTAATCTAACATGTTCCTTCTTGATTAAATTAATCAAATTATTTATTTAATAAATCATTTCCTCTCAGTTCTTGACTTAAATCAATTCATAAATCTAAGTCTAGATTGTCACATCACCTAATTCTTCATTAATTTAATCAAAACCATGATTAATTTAATCCCTTTCATTAAAATTCTCTAGAGAATGCAACTTGCACAATAAATCAAATACTTTGATTTATTTATTCACCTATTTTCCCTCACAAAGCATCAAAAGGGAATATTCCCTCATTTGAATTCAAAAAGGCCAAGTGGACTTGGTCCTTCCAACAAGGCATTTAAGACCTCTTACATGTCCTTTGCATTGAGCCAAGTGGTCATAACTCCATTTGACTTCTCATCCACCTTGTCATTTCAATATTTCAAAGTTCAAATTTATGCATTTATCATGCACATTGGCCAAAATATGCTCATTCCTCATCCAATCACATGTGAACAAGTGGCCTCTTCTCATTGGTTGGTATTTTATCCCACATTCATCCAAATCCCTCATTCTTCCAATTTGGGAATCTATAAATGAGAGACTCTTCCTCTCATTCTAATATCCACAATTTGAGTAAACTTATTATACTCAAATCCACCATCATCTACAATCATATGTTGAGTAAGAAGGCTATGCTCAAATCTCTTTGGAGATTTGACCATTTCTCCATCACATACCATTGCAACTTAGGAATTGGGAAAGGGCCAATTGCAACACTTCATTGGCACCAATTCCCCCATAAGATCATCATGCTATTAGCTTAATTAGGATTGAATCTCTTTTATTTTAAGTTTATTGTGTTCTTCATTTCGTAGTTTAGTTTGAATAGATGGATTTTATGGGGAATCTCTCACACTTGTTTGCATGCATATGATCTAACAACTAATGTGTTTTGTTGCTCTTGTGCATTTGCAGGTTTAGGGGTTCATATTTTGGCGCTAGAAGGAGGGCTTGAATCGAAAATTCAATCATGTTTTCAAAAATTTTATGGTTTCTGACTTTTTTTTTGTAGACACAACAAACTCAGCCGCGTGGTGCTATATTGCACCACTTTCAGCACCGCGGTGCAATAATTTGCTGCCCCCAGAGGCGCAGCACTATACTAACCCACGTTTACATTCCTAACTTCTCCACGTTTTCCCCCCCGCCTGTCACTTTTTCAAATTTCCTAACTCCACCACATTCACCCCCCGCGGTGCAATTCTACACCACTTTCAGCACCACGGCGATGTATCACACCACAATTTCTCCAAACTTGGCTGCCCCTACTTTCCTACCTATCAAATTCAAATTTTCAAACCAAGCTGCTTCCAAACTTCGCTGCTTTTGCACTCTATTTTGCAGAGCACCGCCCAAAGTCAACCGCGTGGCTATATATAGCACTGCTTTCACTCCAAACTGTGCTGCTTCTACAAACTGCGCTGCGGAAAACCAGTGAGATTTAAAATTGACATGTACATATTAAATTTAGGATTTTTTAAATCTTTAACCTTGTTTTCTGTCTTTTTGGCTCTCTGGTTTTCTGTCATTTTGCAGGTGGGAGCAAAGGAAGAAGTTCATTATGACATCATGTTCACCAAACCTAAAGTGTTTTTAAACACTAAAGTGTTCTTTAGCACTCTTTAAGAAATTTTTTAAATATCTTTGGCCTTAGGAACACTAAATTTACTTTGGGTTTAAAAAGAACAAGCAAATTTTTATTATGACACCATGCTCATTTTTTTGTACAAAGTGTTTTTAAACACTAAAGTTTTTTTCAACACTCTTTAAAGAATTTGATAAGTTCATTGATCTTAGGACACTAAATTTCTATTAGGTTCTAAAATAAACAATCAAATTTCTTTTGAAAAGTTGCCAAGGGGCTAAAAAGAACCTTAGACAAACATACTAGATTTTGTTTAAAGGTTAACAATTGAACAAGACAATCTCACATTTCATTTGGTGCTTAAAAATAACTCATCATTTTTTTGAGGTCTAAAATGAACAAGTGTTTTCCATGTTTTGCAATCCTTTTCACAAGTTAATATCATTTAAAATGCATATGTGCTTCTCTCGCGCTTCATAACGATCTTGAGAATCAATTTTTTTTTGGTGATATTAGGTTGTTAAAAGGATTGCCTCCACATTTCAATTTGGGCACTTAACAATTGAACAAAACATGCGAGTGTGAGTAAACTTATTGCGAGTGTTCTCCTTTTGTTTTTAAACAAAGGTTGATCAAACTATGAATATGTTTATTCGTTATTGTTTATCTTAGAGGACCTGCCTTGTGGGAAAAAGTACTCACCCAAGGGAACGACCCAACCGGGAACACGCTAAAGCCAAGCGACTTCCAATCGGTATATAAGTGTGGATTCTTGAGGAAAGTTCAAGAATCACAAGGAGTATTCCGACGAGATGAACATAAATGGACTCTCACCGATGTTGGATAATCCCCCACAAACAGAATGCCCGCATTATAACCCTTTGTTTAGAAAAAGGCCAAAACCTTGTCTATCTTGTTGGTGCAAAAGGTCGTGTCCTTTGAAGTTGCCCCACGTTATACATGTGGTTTTGTTGTGGAAATGGAAGGTATGCCATGGGATATTGATGGGTACTAATGCTTGGCTGACCCAAGAAGTGTGTGCCGTGGAGGGGAGTTAGTGTGGTCAAGCATTTAGCCATTTGCACAAGATATGTGCAGCTGGATTCATCCAGGTGGGAACCCAACGAGATATTGCCTCATCATCCTAGGATTGTAAAAGTGCTTGAAGGAAAAGAACACATTGCTTGGTTCTCAAGAAACACTTGAAAACAAACATTCACAAGACCTTCAAATTTTAAACCCCTTGTGAGAAACAAATACCTTTGATGAATTTAGACACTCTTGCTTTCCCTAGGAATCATATTCCTAGAGGTTTCTAAGTGCATGAATGCTACCTTCATTTGTTTTCAACAAGGTTAAACATAAGAGACTTTTGCCCTATTTTCCTCGATTTCCACACAATGGACCATATGGGATGAGAAAGAAAGTGGGACATTAGACATATAGTTTGGAACATAAGAAAGCAAGTATCTTTGATAAAAAGGAATTCATTAAGCCAAGATAAAAGGACAAACTGAACTTCATATGTGTTGCTCCCAATGATTTCCCACAAGATCAAAATCCCAAAACCAAAGTTCAATAAGATTAGTCTAAAAGCCCATGAGAAATGCCTTGAGATGCTCCTTGAAGTAAGAGAAAGACTTGTATACAACTTCTACAAAAAGGCTTCAAGGAATAATCCAACTTTGTATGCATTCTACTATCAACAAAATCCCAAACTTTTTGAAAGGTTTGCTTTCCTCCCATAGGAAGTCTAGCATGTTCTTCAATACCGAGGTTTTGTAAAGAGAGTTGTATGTAGGTTAAGGTTCAAGATCAGATTTTTCATCCTCATTCATCTCTCCATCAAACCAAATCTCATTCCATCAACAAACCTTTTGTGAAACTCTAGAAAAATTACTCATGCTAAACTTAAAGGGCTAAACCGACATCACCCTATCTTGGCTTAACGCACCTAGCCAAAATAGTCAAACCTTTGGATGAATTTAACTCTAGGATAGCGCAACTTCCTAAGGTCTATTAGTTCACAATCACATTGGCTTAAGACACATAGCCAATTCATCCACTTGTGCAAGTTCCCCCAGGATAACACAAATTCCTAGGGACCACAACTTCACTACAATCTTGTTTGACTTAATCCAAGTCCTAATAGTTTAGCATAAGCCTTCAAAAGCTATCCAAAAGGTCTCATTTATTCACTCCATTTGTGTATCCCATCATCATATCCACCCTCTTTGATCATTAGCTTCCCTAGTTCTTCTCTTTTGGGCCTAAAAGGTTAGGATCAAGCAATCCCTATTTTTTATGGTCCAAACAAGATCTCAATACAAGAAGAACATGTAGAATATCAGTGAAATATCAACTTCTGTAGACATGAGTTAGTTAACCTTCGAAATAAACCTAGCGGGATCAAGCAATCCCCCAAGTAACTCTCCTTTATCATCACAAAATCCTCAAGAGGAGAGTCATCAAGAGGACATCACGAACGAAGACATGGGGATGACACAATCCAAAATTATGAAAATGGTTCAAAATCCAGAGAACCACAAAATGGTTAGTGCCATGTTCAAGTAATTAAATACGCCAGCAGGAGGAGGGGTCCAGTTCCCTTCCAACCTTGATGCAAGCACTAGTACAAATATGCCTCTTACAAATGCATCCCCAATTTCAAATGTCAATCAAGAAATACCTCACACCAACCTCGCCGAATGTAAACAAGGGGAGTGCCATGTTTCAAGAATTGCAAAGGCATCACCTTGTGGCTAACAAAGAGGCGGTCATCACCACCACACCAGGTACTTCTGTCCCGAAAAATCCATCCCACCCATACATCCCACTCACCTTCCATAACCATGCTGGCTCATCTTCATTCCGTGCAACACCAACCTGTCAATCAAACATACAAAATTCTCTACCACAAGGAGAAGGTGGCTTGTTTGGAACAACTGATGTCGCTAATCCTTTTTATTTTCAAGGTAGCATAACATCTCTTCCCCCATTCCCATTCATAACCACATCACCTCTCAGATTGGGTTTTCCTCCTCTCAACATCGATAGTTTCTTGGAACCAAGCAATGTGAACATCACATCAAGTTCCCTCTTCTTTCCCACAACATCACAACAACAAGTGGCAACCATTCAAGCCACTACATCAATTAGTCCTCAAATATCCCAAAGCATACCATCTCAAGGACCAAACATCTCAACCAACCCCCCAACAACCCCAATCCCAATCACCACCATAATCCCTTCACCCGTCACAATGGTTGACATGATTCCCATTCCAACACCAATCCCACCAAAAGCCAACATGACAAATTCATTTACCACTCTAATCCAAACCCTTCAAAAGGCCAACCAACAGAGAGTACTCAAGCAAAAGTAGTAAGCACAAGCACAAGCTCAAGCGCAAGTTGAAGCCCAAGAACAAGCACAAGCACAAGATCAAGCCCAAGCACAAGCTCTAGAACAAGCTCAAGCCTAGGCACAAGCACAATACCAAGCACAACTACAAGCAATTCATCTATAAGCTTACCAACAAGCCCTGTAAGACTTTCAAGCACAACAACAAGCCAAACAATAAGCTTTATTAGCACAACAACAACTCGACCAACAACAATCTTTGTTGGCGCAACAACAACTAGACCAACAAAAAGCTTTGTTAGCGTAACAACAACTTGACCAAAAACAAGCTTCATGGGAATAGCAACAAGCATTGTTGGAACAACAACAACAAGCGTTGTTGACACAAATGAAGGCATACGAACAGGCTTTGAACGCACAATAGAGTTTGCAGCAAATGCCCACTAGTACTCTTCCCACCCATCAAACACCTCAAACACCTCATAACTCATTCATTCCACCTCCCGACCCAAGAAAAGATGTCGCAACACAAATATAACTACTTTCCCAGCAAGTGTTGGACTTACAAGCAGGAAAAACCATGAGGACACCAGGCAACTTGTTCCCTTATCCTTTCGACAAAAGTCTCACCATGATACCATTCCCAAAGGGATTCGAGATCCCCAAATTTGACAAGTATAATGGAATGGGTAGCCCTGAGAACCACGTCAAGGAATTTTAGGTGCACTGCATGGAGGTCGCATACGATGACACGTATCTAATGCGACTCTTCCCCGTAGTCTGACTGGTCCAGCCATGGAATGGTTTTCTCACCTACCCACGGGCATTAAAACATTTGAGGAAATCGTGGAAGCTTTCCTTAAGAATTATGCTTTCAATATGGGTGCGGATGTTAGTTTGGAAGAACTATCCACACTCAAATAGAGAAAAGGAGAGCTATTTGCATCCTTCTTGCAAAGATGACGATCCAAGGCCAATCAAAGCAAGTGGACCATGCTAGAAGAACAACAAGTTTGCACCATCATAGCCAATTCAGATGAAAACTTGGCATTCTACTTGAAAATGCAGTGCATCACATCTTATGATCAACTGATCCCAAAGGCGCTCAACATCAAAAGAGCCCTTACTACATGAGGACACGCATCGACATTCACCCCACCACAGGATAACCGCCCGTCCAACAACTAAAATGATAAACCTTGAACATGGTTGAGGAATAAAACATCATGAATGATGGCGTGGTCGATGCTAAAGTGGTCATCAGTGCCCCTAAGCAGAACAACCAAACCCATCAACAACCGTTAAAATCATAATCGCAAGAATGTGCAAACTAATGTGGTAGTAGCACAACAACAACTGACTCCCACCAATCAAATCAACAACTTGGGTAATCAAGAAGGACAACCTCCCTGAGGCAAGTATCCCCCCAAGAGGAAGTTGATGGCTCTTGGTGAATCGATTGGGTCCATAATGAATAAGCTGGTCAAAGAGAATCTAATCAAAGTCTCTAACTCGGAGCAATACGCGGAACCCATGAACAAGCCACCATGGTATAATGAAAATCTCCTTTGTGACTTCCATAAAGTCAAAGGACATACCACCGCCAATTGCATGAGGCTAAAAAACATCATCCAAGACCTCATCGAGGATAAGATCATCAATATCGAGCAGCTAGCCAGAAACTAAGACTTGAAAATATACATGAATCTGATGCTGAACCACAACCAAGGGAACAATAAGGGAAAGCAAAAGTATGCTATTGCTAATGTAGTGTATGAAGAGATAGTCGGGTGTGTCGATGAAATGATCACGGTCATAAATGTCAAGGGAGCCAACAACAACTATGGAGTCACCACACATGGCAGAAAAGTTACCATTGTCAGGGCACCAGTTAAGACCCCCATTTCTAAAGCCATCCCCTATGACTACAATGTCATTGACCAACTGAAGAGAACCCCTACCCAAATCTCCATCATGGAACTATTGAAAATTTTTGCGGCCCATAGGAAAATTCTTGATGAAGCGTTAGTTGCCTCCACCGTCTATGCCACCCTTGACATAGAGCAATTCTAGGCTATGGTGGGTAAACCATTACCCCAAATCTCATTACATTCTCTGACCAAGATTTCCCCCCACAACCATCTCATAACCGCACACTCCACCTTCAAGTGCTCATGCATAAAAAGAAAGTCAACAGAGTCCTGGTGGATGGAGGTGCAGGCCTTAACATCTATTCTCTAAAGCTCATAAAGAAATTGGGATTCACCGAGGATTCTATTAATAAAAACAAAAGCATCATGATAAGGGTGTATGATGACCAGGAAAGAGTGTCTCAGGGCACTATCAAAATCCCCATCCAAGTGGGGCCGACAACCATGGAAACCACCTATCAGGTCCTCAACCTCGACCTATCGTATAATATCCTCCTTAGACACCCATGGATCCACGGAATGAAGGCAATGGCCTCGACGTATCACCAATGTATCAAGTTCTCGCACCAAAATGAGGAGGTCACTATATATGGAGATCCTGAACCTTTTGCCTACTGCAAAAACTTGGAAGCCAAGTTTTATAAGATCCCCCAAGTACCAAAGAATGATGAGGGCCTGTCCACGTCATATGTTGACCCAGCCAACCTCGCTTCCACTTCTGCGACAGAGACACCTGCCATCCTTGACATATCCAAAATCAAAAACATGATCCAAGACAATGGATGCGGTGACTACAAAATGAAAAGAAATGCATTGTAGGAGAGTTACCACAATCTCCTAGGTCGCATGGACAACCTCAACTAGTTGAAACACTTGTCCACACTGTTAGGGTAGAACCCTCTAGATTCCATCATTGGGGGGATCTCAATCAAGAGAATGTAGATGAGGAGGAAATCTTAAATACATTATACCAAGATGGAAGGCCCACCCCCACCCTACCCATGGATGAAACTAGTAGAGGATTACAAATGATGTTTGGTATGGGCTATAACATAAATGAAAGCCTTGGAAGAAACAATGATGGATGGCTGGAGCCCATCATTGTAGAAAGAAGAATGCAGAACCTTGGCCTTGGGTATACTCCTTCGAGTATAACTATACATGGCAGAGGTACTCCCAGAAGGGCAGTCAGGTCTTCTCCTTAGGTAACAACAACCACTCCTAGACCACCTGTATGCATAGGTATCCCACTTGATAAATTCACTTTTGATATCACCGATGTTTGTGCTAGTAGTGATGATAATGATACCATAGCAGGTCTCCCTAGGATTTTTGAGGATTCCACCCTATTAATGATTAGTGCCTCCATAACTGAGTCAAACCAATAATCCCACCCAATTACCCTAGTACACCTGTAACTCATCGATCACGATCAACGAGGACCACCGATTCTCAACTCATTCAAAAATGATGAGGTGCTCTCGAAATTCATGGGACTAAGGGATACGGTTCCATGTGGGGATCATAAGGTAGGCTTTAACATCACATTGAAAGCCCAAGCATATTATGGGGATACGATTGAATCCTTCAGTCGCAAAAAGAAAATATCGAGAATAAGCTCGGGGTTATTGAGTGAAAACCACACTGTGGCACTCTCTAACCACAAAAAAGTAAAAATAAAGGACGCATCCAATGGTGAAAACCTCTCTGAGGCATAGGAGGATGAAGGATTCAATCTCCCCCCTATAGCTCTACATCAAGAGAAATCAGTGGTCTTGGTAGAGTAGTGCAACCCTATCAACTTGGGAACATAAACAAAACCACAAATCACATTCTATGCTCAAACACTTCAGACAGAGGAACAAGAACTATTGGCAACATTCCTAAAAGAAAGAAAGGTAAAATTCATATGGACCTATGCTAACATGCCAGGTCTAGATCCTGAAGTAGCAGTTCATCATTTGGCCGTTTACCCCGAAGCGAAGCCAGTTAGACATAAGTTAAGAAAAATGCACCCACAGATAGCTCTGATTGTGAAGATAGAATTACAAAACCTCTTAGATGTTGGCTTCATAAGACCAATTTACTATCCAGAATGGGTATCTAATCTTGTTCCAGTCTCAAAACCAAATGGGGGCATCCACATCTGCACGGACTTTAGAGATCTAAACAAAGCATGTCCTGAGGATGATTTTCCACTACCCAACATTGATATGAGAGTGGACATGACGGTTGGAAATGAGATGCTATCCCTAATGGATGGCTTCTCAGGATACAATCAGATAATGATAGCAAAGGAAGACCAACATAAAACAACCTTTACATATCCTTGGGGCACTTATTGCTGGAATGTGATGCCATTTGGGCTAAAGAATGCATGAGCTACATACCAAAGAGCCATGACACTTGTTTTCCACGACATGATCCAAAAAATTGTTGAAGAGTATGTGGATGACATATTGGCCAAATCAAAGAAAAGATAGGACCACATAGGACCACATAGTGACTTTAAGTGCAATCTTTGATCGGCTAGAACAATACAAGGTTAGACTCAACCCAAAGAAATGTGTCTTTGGGGTACAATCAGGAAAGCTATTGGGGTACATAGTTTCAATGAGAGGGATAGAAGTGGATCCTGTAAAGGTAAAATAAATCCTTGATATGGGAGTTCCAAGAACACTAAAGCAACTCAGAGGATTACAAGGTAGACTCCAATCCATCTGGAGATTCATAGCACAACTGGCAGAGAAACAGATCGCCTATTCACATCTACTCCACAAGGGAGTAGCATTCAGGTGGAATGAAAAGTGCAAACAAGCACTCAAAAAAATAAAATAATATCTACTTACACCACCTATGTTGATGCCACCGATTGTAGGGAAACCATTGATTCTATACATCTCAGCAACGACAACCACCCTTGGTGCCTTTTTAGCCCAACATGATGAAAAGGGAACTGAGCGGGTGATTTACTATATCAACAGAACAATGGTAGGGCATGAGCTCAATTACACATCAATAGAAAAGGCTTTCTTGGCATTGGTATTTACAGCCCAAAAGTTCAGACACTACATGCTAGCTCATCAAATTAAGCTAATTGCCAAGATAGACCCTCTGAAATATCTATTGTCAAAAGCAATGCTTACAAGTAGAATGGATAAATGGGTGATGATATTATCTAAACACGACATTGAGTATGTCGAGCGAAAGCCGATCAAAGGACAAGTTATTATAGACCACCTAGCAGAAGATCCCCTCTACACAGACAACCCACTCATATCAGAATTTCCAGATGAGTCCCTTTTCAATCTCAGTGCAGCCGACCACTAGAAATTGTACTTTGATGGCTCCCACACGGAACATGGATCAGGAGCTGGTGTGTTCTTTATCACCCCACAAGGGGATTGCATACCAAGATCTTACAAGTTGGCATTCCCCTATACAAACAACATTGCAGAGTATGAGGCTTTAACCATAGGTCTCAAGATTGCAGCACAGTGGTGAATCATGGCATTAAAGGTCTATGGAGACTCACAAATTATCATTAACCAAGTCAACAGTGAATACCAAACCAAAGATGATAAGCTTGCACCATACAAAAAGGTGGTAGAAAGCCTCAAGGAATCATTCATTGACATCAATTTTGAGCAAATACCGAGGGCAAACAATAGAGCAGCAGATGTAATGGCAACAATCAGATCCTTGCTAGATATCCCTCTTAACGTCTCGAAACACGAATTCCTGGTAGAGCAGCTTCTCGTACCCACTTACGAGGTACCAGAATCATAATATGCATGTGAACTCATTGGTCCTGGTGATCTTTGGTACCATGAAATCTACACCTATCTGAGATTAGGAGTCCTCCCATCTGACATTACCTCGAACCTCAAGCGAACCTTTGTCAAAAGGTCCTAATGATTTGTCATTCTAGGAGAAACCCTCTTCCGTAGAAGTGTTGACGGAACCCTGCTACGTTGCTTAAAACCTGAGGAGGCCTTGAATGCTCTAACTAAAGTACACAATGGCACTTTCGATTCACATTTGAGTGGTATGACCTTGGCTAATAAGTTGCTAAGAACCAGATACTATTGGCCGACAATGGAAAGAGAGGCACATGACTTTGTCAAAAGGTGTCTACAGTGCCAACAACATGGAGATCTCATTCATGCACCAGCTCAAGAATTACATCCCATTGTAACACCTTGGCCCTTTTCCCAGTGGGGGCTCAATCTCATTGGAAAAATCTCACTCACCTCATCTAACGGCCATAAGTTCATTATCACCACCATTGAATATTTCACAAAGTGGGTCAAAGCAATTCCCATGACCTACGTCACTGGAAAGAAAATATCCAAGTTCATCCTAAACTACCTCATTTGCTGATATGGTGTATCCCAATCCATTATCTTTGATAATGGGACACCTTTCAAGAATCAGGATGTCCGTGATTTATGTGAAAAATTCAAAATCAAACATCGCTTTTCCACTCCATACTATCCACAAGGCAATGGCCAAGTAGAAGCTACAAATAAAACCATTATGAAAAGCCTCAAGAAAATAGTCAATGATTGGTCGTTACTGGCATCTGTAGCTAAATCTTACCTTATGGGCATATCACACCAGCATCCGCACGCCAATAGGTGCCACTCCATTCTCTCTGGTCTACGGATCATAAGCCATCCTCCCAATCGAGATCGAGCTTCCGTCACTGAGGATATCATTGCAAAACCTCATCACGAACGAGGAATACAGGGTTACAAGACTAAATGAGCTAGACTTACTAGATGAATGATGAATGGATGCCCTAAATCATCTACAAGTCTATCATAACCGCCTGAAACGGAGCTACAACAAGAAGATTAGACAACGCACCTTCCAACTTGGTGACCTTGTGCTAAAAGAGAATCAAAAGAATGTTCCCAACATGGATACAAAAGGAAAGTTTGAGCCTAACTGGCTGGGACCCTTCATCATCACCGCAAGCTACAAATCAGGGGCATATCAGTTGTCAACACCAGAAGGCGAACCTCTATAGGAGCCCATGAATAGTTCGCACCTGAAAAAGTTTTATTCCTAAATATTGCAAGGTATAGAACCAAAAAATACAAAAAAAAATTAGAAAAAGTCTTGAAAAAATAGTTACCTTGATGAAAACCTGGCAAACAGGCGTCTTGGCGACAACAAAAAAATCAAAAAATCAAAAATCCAAAAAAATCAGAAAAGGGATTGAAAATAGTAAAGAAAAAAATAGTCCTCTAGTGAAAACCACTTCGATGGCGCTTTGGACAAGTACCTTGATTAGAACCTGGAAAACAAGCGTCAAGCTTAAATATCCACCAGGATCTACATGACTCACTCATTCATTCCATCACATTCCGTTTATTCTCCAAACACCCATTCGCTCGCATCCATACCATAGCCTAAGCTGGTGTCCATATCATATTTCACCATAGTACTACTTGGCATATTCCTAAGGTCAGTTTGTCCTACCTTTATCGAAGTAGTCTATTGCACCACGCTGGGGGTATGTTCCCACATGCATCAGATCGGATTCGTGTATATTCTCGTAATCTTCTCAAAATCACTCAAAAAATCAAAAACATCCAAATCATCAAAAATCCAAAAACATGTCAAATATCAGAAAATCTTCAAAATATTCATCATTGAGTCTTGTTAATCTTTCACCTTGTCGAACTACGTCGTCTCTAAGCTTGAACATAGGCAAGGTTGATCTTTGATCATCCCTCGAGACATTTAGGTCAATCCTTTAGGCAATAAAATGGCAACTAGTTTGTCCATCTTATGATCAAGTTAGTTTTTCGTCAATCAAACTACGTCATCTCTGAGCTTGAACATAGGCAAGGTTGATCTTTGATCATCCCCCAAGACTTTTAGGTCAGTCCTTTAGGCAATAAAATGGCAACCAGTTTGTCCATCTTATCATCAAGTCAGTTTGTCGTCAGTCGAACTACGTGGTCTCTGTGTGTATAACGTAGGCAAGGCTAATCTATGGATTAGCTCCCGAGACCCCTAGGATAGGTCTTTAAGTTAGTCCTTTCATTGTAAAATCAGAAAATACCAAAAATAACCTCAAAATATCTAAAAAATCCAAAATGGCGCAATCATTTCATCTTGCTTTCACCTGCGATAATCACCACTCATAATAAAATTAGTCATCGCTTTCACCCTTTGGTGAGTCAGTCAGAAGCAAGTTTAGCAGGTTCAAAAAGTGAACACTCTAATCGTTAGAGTCTTGAAAGTCTAGATCAATGAGTCAACAAGTTGTTCAACTCAGAATATCAATAGCTTATCACCCAAATCGGTCCCATCGAAACCTTGATCAAAACATGTTCTAGGATGAAGCTTTCCTGCAATGGAAATAAGTATCAGGTACCCCACAGTAGTTAGTCTTGGCTAGAGATATGAAGAACATTAGCTTGTTTGTTTACTTTATTTGGTCTTTTTGACTTATCTTATTTTGCGCTCATTCCAAGGACCTCTCCATGATGCCTAAACAAATCAGGTTTAGAGAGAAAGGAATGGGGCAACAATCATTATCTTTTTATTTACTATGCTTGTTGGATACACTTGTAAAATAACTTAGTCATTCATATTTTGTTTGGTTTGTAGGGAGGATATTTTAGGTATCTTGTTGACCACATAGGAAAGCTTGCTTTCTTGTGTTTTGGCCTGAGATATTTAGAATGTCTAAACTACATCCTAAATGAAGTATATATGCTAAGTGTGAACAAGAATACTCCTATCTGATTGTTGAGTCAAAGTCCATCACACTAGGTATCATGCCATCTTGGTCCTTTATACCTTGATGCATCGTACCTATGTGTGTTATCAAACATAATGCAATTGACCCTTTGAAAATCCCAATTCCTAGCAATACAAATCACCATCACCATCCTAACTAATTCATTAATTTTAAATTCTTTTGTCTTCCTTCCACACTAATAGGGTATCATAATAGTAATTGAAACATTGCCAATGCATACATCCTGCATCCACTAGATCATTAGCATCGAAAGCACATTACATCATATCATTGTAAGGAATAATATAAATTTTTTATTCTAAACATCTTAAGAAAGCATTACATCATTGAATCATACATAATCATTTGCATCCCTTTCCATTTGCATATCATTACACCATACATTACATCCATAAAGCATGAAAAATATACAAAAAGAAATGCATCCATACATCACATTGCATAAGCATAAGAATAGAAACATCTCATAGCATCATACATTTGCATATTATACATCTACATATCATACATGTGCACCATACATATCGTAAAGGGTGAATCATCTCATATATATCATCAAAAAATACTGTTATGGTATAAATTGGATCAAGTGTACATCGACTACATGGTACAATAAAGCCAAAATACTACAACCCCTTTATCAAAAATGGAACAAACTGTCCTATGATCAAAAGGGGCTAGCCCTGCTGGTTGCTGCCCTCCCCATCCTATCTCTCACCATGGGCCTCGACCGACCGCCTCCCTGTTTGCTGGGAGAAATCTGGCACTTTGCTAGCTGATGGTACAACCTGTAGGTAGTGTTGCTGATAATACTCGGCCTCTCTGATGGTCATTCTGTACTCCTGAATGTCAACTGATTGACCTTGGGATGTGGAGGCGACACTCTCTAACTGTCTCCACCAACCTATCTCCTGATCCCTATCAAATCGTGCTTGATCTCTCTTAGTTATGACTATAACAACCTACTAGTGGGCCTCATCTCTCTTAGCTACTAGAACCTGTACCTGGCCCTGTAACTGCTGAATCAATGTATCACGGGGATCTGGCTATCCCACTAGCTGTCCCATTGGCTGTCCTACTGGCTGTGCTGCTAGCTGATGTTTTGCTCCCACTTAGGATTGCCCATCCTATCCTGCTACCTGCTGTGCCTGATCCCTCGGAGGTGACTGCTGAGGAGGTGGTACACCTCCCCAACCTCTACCTGTTGACCTACCTCTAGGCCTCCGACGTGGAAGCATTGTCCCAGGAATTATCAATCTCACTGGCAGTCTAAACCATGCCATGTACGCTGGAGTCACCCCTATGTCTACTGGCCCCTAATCGTATGGCCATGGTTGAGCCACTAACTATTTGAATGAGGAAATTGCCTCGTTTTCTAGAATAAGCGGTCCCCATGTGGTCTCTCTGGTCGAGCGTGCAAAGAGTGCCATGTACTAGCCATCGGGTATATCCTGTACCTCACCGAACTACCTGGCTACCCTATCAGGAAGATATCGCTCTATCATAGAGTGCTCTTGGCCCTACATGTATCTATCTTGGCGAGCAAATAAAATTTGCTCAACATCATCATACCATGGCCTCCAGATAAACACTGTCATCTCATCTATAACCTGCCGCCAGTGGGCGATACCATTTGTACCCATGTGAGTGAAGTGAACCCTCACCCTGCCATACTACCACACTACGGGGCCATCAATATCTATAATGATCAGTGTCACAATCGAGCGAAGCACCGGGATCCGCTTCTAGGCCCAAACGTGCAAAAGAGTCAATCCAGCCCCAAGAGCCTGACCATCCAAATAGGTGAACTCATGCAAATCTCAGTACAAGGAGGCCAGCAGTACTGGTCCCCAAGAAAAGCACACTCGATGAGCACACATTTGCTACCATGCCAATCCCATACCCAAATTGAAATATCGGCCACTCCGATCAGGAGCTACAAGGCCAAAAATAATGGCATCCACAATAAGGCTGTAAGTAGGTGCTATACCCTGATATCTCTCCAAATCTATCTGACCATCATAGAGCATGAGCTCATCCACACCCATGACACCAAAGTAGGCATCCCTACCCTCCTCCAAATCATAGATCACTTGCTCTCTATGAATGGGTAGTCGCAGGATGCGCCAAACATCCTCAAGAGTAATGGTAGCCTCGCCAATAGGAAGATCAAAGGAGGATGTCTCGCTATGCCACCGCTCAGCCAAGGGATGCATCATACCCAGATTTTTGCGAACAGGACGGAAATGCGCAATGAACCATAGACCAAGCATCCCAAGTTGCTCTTGAAGGAATATGTGCATATTCTGTAATCTATCAAGTACTGGCCACCGGTGCTCCCTCGAATGAATGATCTCATGCCTCTCCTGCAAGAAAAAAAGCCATGTCAGTTTCCCTAAAGAAAATTTTCTATCTGTATCGCATTTCGCTTTTGAAACAGTAAAAGTGGCGCTATTCTCAAAAGTGGTGCTATTCTCAAAAGCGGCACAGTTTGTAATGTTCCAAACTGTGCCACGCGGCGGACTTAGATAGCTAAATTTGACAAACTGGCCCCTACGCGCTACTTGAGCAAGCGACCGAGTTTGATGATTGAAAATCCCTAAAACATAAATTGTGTTGCGTGATGCTCTATGCACAAGCGGTCCTATATAGGACCGCGTGGCCCTGTTTGTGAATTTTTTGCGGTGCTATATCGCGTTGCGCTGCCTCAACCAAACTTAAGACCTAATAAATGCACGAATAATGAGAAAACAAAAGGTCGGATAGGGGTACATACCGTAGGTCTTGCGGCGACTAGTCTCTGATATACTCGTACCCACTCTGACACGTGTAGAGGAAGCTGTCATTGTGCTATCACGACCAAGTCTCAGAGCTTAGGTGTCAAATTTTTCAAAGGTTTAAGATTGCAAATGTATTGAAAGTAACCCCTCGAGGTCTATTTAAGCTTGAAAATTAGAGTTTTTTGACCTAATTTGACCTTCTAACTAGGGTTTTGGTCCCCCGATCCCGTTTTCATCCAACCGAGAGTCATTCTACATCCCTTTTGGCATTTTTAATGCATTTTTCAGACATTCTGGGGCATTTTTGGCCTGTCGGGCACCTTGTCATCCTTTTTTCATGAGTTCATCCAAAAAAAATCAAAATTTTCGTCCGACCTCCCGAGGGGGCAATATCTAGCATTATCCTTCTGATGGGGCAGTAGTGGGGAATCTGAAAAAAATCAAAATTTTTGGAACTTTGATCACAACAGTTATTCTTTGAACCAAT
The DNA here is from genome assembly GCA_007115665.2 of Sequoiadendron giganteum. Taxonomy (NCBI): domain Eukaryota; kingdom Viridiplantae; phylum Streptophyta; class Pinopsida; order Cupressales; family Cupressaceae; genus Sequoiadendron; species Sequoiadendron giganteum. The sequence continues at coordinate 333,139,908 of CM021106.1, read as the reverse complement.
GCAATAGGTACATTGCTTCAAAGAGGGGCAAAATGTAGACATGGAAAATGTACAAGTTCATTTCGGCACGCTTGATCCTAATCACTAACATCATTTCCTCCAGAAGCACACTCTCAGCATGTCATTGTAATTCTATCTCTTAATTTAATAAATCATTATTTAGTTGATTAAGTCTTCCTCTTTCAGTGATTAAATTAATCAATTTAATTCAATTAACCTTACATATCTGTTTAATTAAATAAATCATTTTATTTGATTAAATTATCTAAAGTCCTCTTATTAAATTAAATAAATTAAACCTTATTTGATTTAATCTAACATGTTCCTTCTTGATTAAATAAATTAAATTATTTATTTAATAAATCATTTCCTCTCAATTCTTGACTTAAATCAATTCATAAATCTGAGTCTAGATTGTCACATCACCTAATTCTTCATTAATTTAATCAAAACCATGATTAAGTTAATCCCTTTCATTAAAATTCTCTAGAGAATGCAACTTGCACAATAAATCAAATACTTTGATTTATTTATTCACCTATTTTCCCTCACAAAGAATCAAAAGAGAATATTCCCTCATTTGAATTCAAAAAGGCCAAGTGGACTTGGTCCTTCCAACAAGGAATTTAAGACCTCTTACATATCCTTTGCATTGAGCCAAGTGGTCATAACTCCATTTGACTTCTCATCCACCTTGTCATTTCAATATTTCAAAATTCAAATTTATGCATTTATCATGCACATTGGCCAAAATGTACTCATTCCTCATCCAATCACATGTGGACAAGTGGCCTCTTCTCATTGGTTGGTCTTTTATCCCACATTCATCCAAATCCCTCATTCTTCCAATTTGGGAATCTATAAATGAGAGACTCTTCCTCTCATTCTAACATCCACAATTTGAGTAAACTTACTATACTCAAATCCACCATCATCTACAATCATATGCAAAGTTACTCTCTTCACATTGAGAGCCAATTTTTTCCATTTCAAGCAACCATTGATCATCTTTCAAGATTTGTAAGAAGGCTATGCCCAAACCTCTTTGGATATTTGACCATTTCTCCATCACATACCATTGCAACTTAGGAATTGGGAAAGGGCCAATTGCAACACTTCATTGGCACCAATTTCCTCATAAGATCATCATGCTATTAGCTTAATTATGATTGAATCTCTTTTATTTTAAGTTTATTGTGTTCTTCATTTCCTAGTTTAGTTTGAATAGATGGATTTTATGGGGAATCTCTCACACTTATTTGCATGCATATGATCTAACAACTAATGTGTTTTGTTGCTCTTGTGCATTTGCAGGTTTAGGGGTTCACATATAGAAGTCACTTTCAGATGGAATGCCTCTCAGGAAAAAAATAATAGATTTGTTTTGATAGTCAATAATGCTATCAAACACATCATCAAGAAGTAGGCATTTTTAATTCCTTACTTGCTAAATCATTTACTTGCTTTTGTAGTTATTTGTTCCTTACATTCTTAGTTTCATCCTTTCTTATTTTAGTAAGATTTGATCATTTTCCTTCCATTGATATCAAGCTTTGTTTATGGTCACCTTCTAAAAAAATTGACTTGTTGATGGTGTTTTTATGCACTTCTCAACACAGGTAATGCATAGGTGCATCACCTCTCTTGAAAAACAATCTTCCACAATCAAATTGCAGAAGACTCTCCCCAGGTCTTTCGGATGTTAGGTCTTGATAGTGCTTGGAATATATTAGTTGATTTATGTGATTTGCTAGAATCACAAGGTGGACTTACGGATGATTTACAAAGTGAGAAAGTTGGATCAACAAATGAAGTTTTTAAGAGGGGAGAGTTGTTGTGCATTTGTTGTAGGTTCAAACAACAGTCTTGAACTCCATTTTATCATTGGATTTAGCTTTATAATGTGCAATGAACCTTGCCTAAGGTTACTTATTAAAAAAAAATAAAAAAAGGCAGGGAAGAGAGAAGGTTCCTGGATCTAAAACTACGAATGAACAGTGATCATGGAGGCTGCCACAGTAGACAAACTCTATATATTGGGTTTTGCTTGGCCAAGAGGATCCTACAGTTACTCAAAACTAGTGCAATCTGCTAAGGACTGTAAATTTTCAGTTTGCATACACACATCATGAACATGCAAGTGAACTAAGTTGCAACAATCAAATAAAGAAGCCCAGGCTAACTTTACACAACAACTTGTCATCAACAAGTGCCAAATGTATGGGCTGAAAATTAATCAAATACTGAAACAACAATCACCATTACCACTTCCATTCAAGAAACTAACAAATAAAACTAGGTTGGAAGGTAGAACCATGCACACATAATGAGAAAACTCAAAATTAACACCCATAGATCATGCAATGCTACTTTCTATTGTTGCAAAATGTTCTTACAACAACTCTCCAACCCCTTAGAAATGAGGGGGAGACCCCTATTTATAGTTTATTAAAGCCCAAATGAATGGATAGGATTGATTTACATTGTGTGGCTCAGATTCAATTACATTAGGGCTTCACCTACCCCACAATATTCAGCAATTTAAAATACATCTGTTGTCTTTTTCATATTTTATCTTGTAGTGGCCAGTCACTGTAGCAGTTTTGTCTTCTAGCTGATTTCCCTTTTACTGTAGCTGAAATTGACTGAAAATTGCCTTCTTTCTGATGGAATTGCATCATTCTTCATTGGATCAAATGGGTCTGTCGATGATTGGCATCAGTGGATTGGTTACCCCTGATTCAGGCAAACAACCCCCAAAGATCATCATCATATGGTGAAAAGTAGGATAGCCCCCCTTGCATTTTGTCATTGACTTCTTTGGCATAGGCCTTCTTCTGATGCCAACTCTATTGATGTGCACCACAAGGAGAGGTGGGAAAAAAATGAATGGTGATAGGATCCACATGCTTCTCCTTGTTCAGCTTTCTCAATGGGTCTCCCAACGGACCCGCAATAGGCTTCTTGAAACCTGCATGCATGAAGTGTCATAAGTGATTTCATACACAAATCAAGGAAAATTTTAATCAAATCTTGCAACATCCTTGTTAGATCCATTCATGCATCATCAAAAGATCATAATATTCATTGTGAATTGCCATTAGCAGTTTATTGGAGAGCGTTTGAACGTTTCGGGACTGAGAGGCTGTAATGTTGTTTTAAAAATGACGAATAGGACATGGTGAGCCGGATAGTACCTCTCGACTGCAAATTTAGAATTTGAAAGGTCCAGGGAGGATAAGATACAATTTTAGCATCTGGGTCAAAGTCTGTTTTCAAATAAGAGGAGTGCTTGCACATTCTAGAAATAAGAGGTCAGAATGCCATTTAGGAAATGTTGTTTTGAAAACGACGAACAAAGCATGGAACTCCGGATAGTATCTCCTGTTTGAAAATTTTGAATTTAAAAGGTCCAAGGAGGATAAGATCCAATGTTGGCATCTAGGTCCAAGTTCGTTTTCAAATCTAAGGAGTGCTTGGACGTTCCAGAGATAAGAGGCCAAAATGCTGTTTTGAAAACGACGAACAAAGCATGGAACTCTGGATGGTATCTGTGTATTGCAAATTTGGAATTTGAAAGGTCTAGGGAGGATAAGATCCAATTTTACCATCTAGGTCAAAGTCCATTTTCAAATCAGAGGAGTGCTTGGACGTTCTAGAAACATGAGGCCGGAATGCCGTTCTGGAAATGTTGTTTTGAAAACGACGAACAGAGCATGGAACTCCGGATGGTATCTCCCAGCTGAAAATTTGGATTTGAAAAGTCCAAGGAGGATAAGATCCAATTTTACCATCTGGGTCAAAGTCCGTTTTCAAATTGGAGGAGCACTTGGACGTTCCGGAAACATGAGGCTGGAATGTCGTTTTGGAAATTCTGTTTTGAAAACGGTGAACAGAGCATGGAACTCCGGATGGTATCTCTCGGCTGCAAATTTGGAATTTGAAAGGTCCAAGGAGGATAATATCCAATTTTTGCATCTAGGTCGAAGTCCGTTTTCAAATCGGAGGAACACTTGGATGTTCCGGAAATGTGAGGCCAGAATGCCATTCTGGAAATGCTGTTTTGAAAACGGTGAACAAAGCATGGAACTCTAGATGGTATCTCCCATCTGCAAATTTGGAATTTGAAAATTCTGGGGAGGATAAGATCTAATTTTGGCAACTGGGTCGAAGTCTTTTTTCAAATCGGAGGAGCGCTTGGACATTCCAGAAACATGAGGCCGAAACGACGTTTTGGAAATGTTGTTTAGAAAATGATGAACATAGCATGGAACTCCAGATGGTATCTCCCGGTTGCAAATTTGGAATTTGAAAAGTCCAGGGATGATAAGATCAAATTTTACCATCTGGGTCAAAGTCCGTTTTCAAATCGGAGGAGTGCTTGGACGTTCTAGAAATGAGAGGCCGGAATGCCATTCTGGAAATGCTGTTTTAAAAACGACGAACAAAGCATGGAGCTCTGGATGGTATCTCCTGGCTGAAAATTTAGAATAGAAAGGTCTAGGGAGGATAAGATCCAATTTTACCATCTAGGTTGAAGTCTGTTTTCAAATCGGAGGAGCGCTTGGACGTTCCAAAAACATGAGGCCGGAATATCATTCTGGAAATGCTATTTTGAAAACAGTGAATAGAGCATGGAACTCTGGATGATATCTCCCAGCTGCAAATTTGGAATTTGAAAAGTTTGGGGAGGATAAGATCCAATTTTGGCATCTGGGTCGAAGTTCGTTTTCAAATCGGAGGAGCGCTTGGACATTTTGGAAACGTGAGGCTGGAATGCCATTCTAGAAATGTTGTTTTGAAAACGACGAACAGAGCATGAAACTCCAGATGGTATCTCCCATCTACAAATTTGGCATTTGAAAAAGCTGGGGAGGATAAGATCCAATTTTGGCATCTGGGTCAAAGTCCGTTTTCAAATTGGAGGAGCGGTTGGACGTTCTGGAAACATGAGGCCAGAATGCCGTTCTGGAAATGTTGTTGCAGGAATGTTGTTTTGAATTTTTTGCAATTTCGTGAAACTTAATGAAACCTTGGCAGTTCACTTAGGCAGCACAAGAAAATCCCAAATCCATAGGAAATCTATCCCCAAAGACAAAAATGAAGGAAAAAGCGAATCAAGCGAGCGGGGAGGCGAAGCCCGAAAAAACCCAAGACTTAAGAATTTTTTATTTTAGGGGCAAAATATGGTCAACCAAAAATGAGACTTTGAAGGGAACGTTGACCAAATAGGACACCAAAAAGGGGGGACGCAAAATGATACAAGATAAAAGCAACCCCTTGGGAGTGAAAAAGAGGGTCCCTGCGTACGACGGGGCGTGTGTGCAAAATATGCACAACAAATGGCGACTCACTGCGGGAAATGATCTAGAGCATTTTGATGAAAAAATGGAATCACAAACCCAAAATCTTTGGTTTTGACCTTCATGCTAGGGAAAACAAGCCATACGCTCAACCAAAGGATCAAAACCACTAGTTAACCCAACCTTCAGTATGCTGAAAATCCAAGTGTGTGTAAATGCGTTAATTCCCATCCTTCATTTGCTGCAAGAACCCAAGCTCCATCAAGTTAAGCTACATAGTTTATTCTAACTCCAAAGGCATCCAGGACATTGCCTTGCTAGCAATCAGACATCCATAGCCCCGATGAGGTTGTCGCTATGATTCTCCCAAACATTGCTCTACTATCAGCCGGGCATCCATAGCCCTGGTAGAGTTGCTCGTATACCCTTGAAAAGCTGAATTTCTCTTGTTTTGATTTTCAATATTTTGCTTTCTTTCTTTTCTTTCTTTTCTCTTTTTAGTTCTTTTATTTCAACCCACAAGCAATGAAGCTCGTGCTAAAGACTGAGAATCACAGTGGCGCTAGAGCAGAATTTTAGATTTTTCACTAAACTAGATTTCACAAAGGACCTACAGTGACCATCAAATTCTTAAAATTTGTGAGAGATATAAGATTCCATAATACTTTAGAATCAAACCAACCAACAACTTATCCACTTTGAATCAAACATCTAGATCGCTTGATGCTAATAGAAGATCCTCACCATCCACTCTGAAAACTTGATTAGAGTTTTACAAAGAAATACATAGAACAACCCAAGGTGATAAGTATGATTGTTGTGCACACAGATATGCCCAACCAAAATTAGAGGGACCCGAAGCAAAGAAGCAACAAAGTGAGAGCAAACAAAAGCAAACGAAAAGAAAACACCAAAACCAACCAAAGCGGGACAACAAAAGTAAACAATGAAGATACTACTCTAAAGTAAGAAACCTACAACAAACAAAATAACCTAAGGAAAGCAGGAAAGTGGAGTATTTACAGGAAACCTACACTACCCAAAACGAGGTATGTACAAAGAGATATTTACAAAGCACTACGTTCAGGAAAGGCTAACTGATACTCAAGCCCACTAGATTTCACAATGCTTGCACAAGCAAACAGGCAATTGTTATAGTTCTCAACTATGTAGATTTATCCTTATGTTCAGAGAAAATAAATTCAATATTGCAGCATTCAAATTCAATCACCCGGTCAGGGAAAATCAATAATTGAGGAGGTTCATTAAACCCATGATTAATCCATAAACACGTCCATTTTTCCTCATTCCCATAATCAAAATGATAAGTGCAGCCATGAAAATTAATAGGAGTAGGGAAGGATAGAACCTGGATTTCATCCCATGGAGGTTACAGCATTTGACAATCAAGAGTGAGCACCACATCGTCAGTCTTTGCATCAACAACCTCGAGCGGGCATGGTTGAGGGTGCAACATTTCAGGAATCAAGTCTACATAAGGTAGGGAGAATAGGGAATCAAACACTTCTTCCATATCTTGTGTGGGATCAACAATCCCCCTTGACTGTTCTTCAAAAAGAAGTACTTCTTTGCATTGATCATTCACAAACTTGGGATCCACTTGATTATCGTCTCGAAAAGGAAGCATGTTTTCCCATCTCCTTTCACAGTGTCAACCTTATCTTCATGATTCTCAGTGTCATGGGATGATGACATGTACGAATCTTTCCTATTGCAACCATCTAAATATGAAGGAGGATTAGCAATAATCATGGCAGAAGGACTCCAAGTTGCATCTTGTAGTCGATCGGGTGCTTCATCTCTGTTGGCAGCTATCTCAACACCCACACCTTTGTCTTCTTTTCTTTGTTGTTCATGCAACTCATCATGATGTTCAATCATTTCCCCTTTCTCACTATCACTATAAATGAATAAGGAACCCCTCTCCCAATCCGAAAACTCTAGTGCATCAACATTCAGAGGCTCAAGGAGTATGCCTTCATCACTACCATCTTCTAGGATGTGTTCTTCCTTAGCATGAGCATACCTCCGTAGTACCACTCCCAATGGAAAGAAGTCATCAATTGATGGCACCTCATCAAGGGGGTTGAAATTTACTATGTGATTTTCCTCCAAAGACTCACCATAAATCCTATCGTCCATGGTGCACAAATGCTCTTGAAGAGTGAGAAATTCTCGATGACAGGTGGACAACATTCTAGTTTGATCTACTTCATCACTCGAAAGCTCAAGATTGTATTGCTATCCTTCTTCTATTGTTATCCCAACATCCTCTTGAGGATTGCCTTCAACTGAGTTGTCACTTGGCTTGGGCTTTTGGTCCTCATGTTCCATTCTTGAAGCCACTGCAGGAAGTGGTGTGCTCGGCTGCCTTGCTTGTTCTCTAACTTGTTGGATAGCTTCTTGGAATAGCTCGCATGTGAACTCCGAGTGCGATGAATCATGGAGCTTGCACCAATTTGGTAGCAGAAATACCTCCAAATTCACCTGACATTTTAGCTCAGACCAATGCCTTGCTAGCCTTGACACTAGCTCATTATATCTATCCATGATTGGGTTCTCATCGTCGCTTGAAACACAAAATTGGTAGTGAACAACTACAACCTGTAGTTGTTTCCACTCCTCCAAGTCTGCATTTTTAGATGCTTGGTCACTATCATTGATGAAGGAGAGGTCTTCCAGTCTAATTTTAGTTATGCCTTCATCATCATTTTCTATTGTCCCAAGGGTATCAACCTCTTCCTCTTGCTGATTTTCAGCGTCTTCATTGGCTGCCCCAACATACACTATTGCAAACTTGATTGAATCATCCTCAACTGCCAATGGCTCCTCTTCCTAAGTGGAGGACTGCCCTTTATTGATGAAGGAGAGGATTTTCAACTCCATTCCTAGTGAACCTTCACCAAAGCTTTCTGCTATCCCAAGGAAATCAACTTCTTCCTTTTGATTTTCAGCTTTAGTGTTTGCTGTCCCAACACTAGTTTGTGGCAGATTTCCTGGTTTATCTTGAAGGTTTTGTCCTCCAGATGTTGATAGCTTTTCTGCCTCATGGGATGACTCATTCTCCTTGACAGTTGGCTGCTCCAACTTTCTCAAATTGCCTTTGACTTGGGTAATGATGCTTGCACATGAAGGACAAGTAAATTTCAAATGAGGTGCATTGTGAAATCTGCACCAACTTGACATTAGTGCTTCCTCCAATCTTTTTCCATCTTTTCTGCCCAAACATTCTTGGATCAGCTCTTCAAATGCCTTGGATTCCATGGTTGTCAATTCCTCCTACGGGTCTGCAAGGGCCAAAGGCTAATAGATTTCCCAATAGGGAATTTCTCCTTGCAAGACTCTTTCAATTCTACTCAAGAAGGTTAGACACTCCAATTCATTGTGACTGTAAGTGCAATGGATCCTACACTTATCTACCAAAGAAAATTTCTGCAATGGTCTCTTCAATCTCCTATTTAAATTTTCATGTAGTTCAGTGATGTTGGTTTGTACATGCTGCTCCATTTCGACTCAGCCATTGTTTGCCCTCAATATTTTCTGATTTCAAGTTTCAGCATTAAAAAAGATCTCCTTATCTCTGATTTCTTCTTTGAAAGTGCTCTTATCGATTTCCAACTTTCCCACTTTGTAACTCATCCATAAGTCCACCTTGTGATTCCAACAAATCACATAAATCAATTGAGTTATTCCAAGCACTGTCAAGACCTGACATCCGAGAGACCTTGGGATAGTGTTCTGCAATTTGATTGTGGAAGATTGTCTTTCAAGAGAGGTGATGCACCTATGCATTACCTATGTTGAGAAGTGCATAAAAACACCATCAACATGAATCATACTATTGGGCGTCGCCCAACACATCCACCCGGTCAACCTCCATTTTTCTCACCTCTGCTTTCAACCATATAGAAGATGAATAAAATTTCCACACGCCGTGGAAACAAAAAAACTCCTAAATCCCCATCCCCTACCAAGAAAAATGCACAATACTCTAGAACAAAATGACAAAGAATGACCCTAAATCTCTACTAGTTAGAACATGAAAATAATAGGTTGAAACATAGCCAAAACGAGGAGGAAAAAAGGTAAATCACAACCTGATCACTACTTGAAATCTGTTTGCACTGCTTAACCACATGTTTAGTTCGTAGCAAAAATAATGAAAATTGCATAAGAACTATAGAGCATGATTAGGGTTTGAATTTTCCTTCCAAAAACACCGATGCACATCCCTTTTCCTCAATTGAAAATTATTTAATCAAGTGGCATTGAAGAAAAAATAGAATTAATTAAATAATAATTTTTTTTCAATCATGGTGGAAAGAGGGAAAATTAAATTTTTAATTAAATAATTCAAAATTATTTAATTGAGGGAAATGAGTGAGAAAATGATGAATTAATGAAACAATATTAATTATTCAATTAATAGAGGAAAATAATGAATTTAATCAAATAATTGGAAATTATTTAATTAAAATGAGGAAATAGGTGATAATGAAGAAAATGATGGTAAAAAGAGAATTCGAGATTTTTGATATGTTCAAACAATTTTAGGTGTCTACCATTTTCCCCTCTTTGAGACAACGTACTTGTTACGTTGTTTTAAAGACCTAATGTTGCTCAATTTCTTTTTTAATTACTTGATGTACCACTGTGCCCCAACAGATGAAGGAAGGATGGTAGGTTGCCCCCTCAAGATATGGACTAGAAAAAATATTTTTTTGGATTAGACTCGTGATAGGATGATAGTAATAGATCCGTAGAGAAGAGGAAAAAAAAATTAATCCTAGGGGTCCTAGAAGCTGATCAAGATGGATATTGTGTTGTATTTGACATTATTTGTCATTGATGTCAAAGGTTCACTTGATTCCAAGGTTCAATTTATGTTGCTGAGTGTTATTTATTGTTACAAGGGTGTTTGATGCAAAGGTGCAAAGGATAGGTTGATGGATTTATCTTTAATGCTTACCATGGATCTAAGAGACAGGGTATGACAAAGTGATTTTCATCATACAAAGACAAGGCCACTATGCATTATATACTAGGGTTTATCCCTTGTGGAGGATTCTCAAAGGAAAGATTGTTTTTGTTATAATTTAACTTTGACTTGCTATAAAAGGTTAAATACCACTTAAGTGAACACTTAAAGGCATTGTTTACATCAAGTAACCAACCCTTTCTCTTAGCCTTAACCAGGTAAGAAAGTTAAAGACTTATGTTTGAATGCACAATATAAGATTGATGGTTCTCATTTAATTATGTGTTTGGTAGCTAGAGAAGAACCAAAGGTCAATATTTGAATTCATGAATAGTTGCTTCCTATTGATCCAACTTTGACAAGAATTTTGAGGTCTTCACCATTGAAGTTAGTTAGCACAGTTTTGTAATTGCAAGAACAACGATGAAAAGAGAAAAACAAAGGCAAAGCATTTGAGGTTTTTTAGTTTTTTCTTTGGTGCAATAAAAAGAGGATGTACCACATCAAGATGGTTTGGTGAGTGAAAATGATTGTGTAAAAGTGAATGCAAAGATTGTATGAAAGAGAATGTAGACCACAAATGGAAGCTTGAATTGCTTTATCAATTGAGTTTATTCCTTTCACTATGGAATATGACTCAAAGAAAAAATTTTGTAGGAGTTGTCATTAAATTATCTCATTAGATTTTTTGTGTGTGACAAGGGTATAGAAAAGGGTTCTTTGAATAACAAATATTTTTATAAGTACTATCTCTTCTTTGCACAATCCTGTGTGTTTTGAGAATGAGTGCAAATACTTTTGAACTGTGAGACAATCACAATAAGTGCAGAATTTAAGTCAAGTCTTTGTGTGACAATATGCTTGTGTGAAGGCTATACAAAGAAATGGGAGGCATGAACAATAGAGGATAAAAGTTTATATGTTTCCTTATGTTCTGTTTGTGCAAATTTTTGTGTTTTCTTTCAAAGAGGGTTAATGATCAAATATGTGTAGGTTGATTTAATGTCAAAGATAATGTACAATAAAGGAGAATGAATGAAAGTGTTCTATAAAACCATTATATCACTGTGTTCATAAAGTGTGATTTTCACAAAGGTGTGATCTACTTAAAAGAATTGATTCTTAGAGTTTGTAAGGGCAATGTTGGTGTAGGGGCACTTGGGTTTTCATGCCCCAAGAGGGGTCAAAAAATGAAATTTTATTACATACTTGAGTCAATTTCATGTAATTATGTAATTCAAATTTCAATTGTCTTGTCAAACAAATGAAATTTACAACTCATGAAAATAAAAACCAATTTTAAGTTTCAAAATCCCTCACCACCATTTAAATCACAACAATTTTGCTTGCAATCTCAATTTCATTAATGAAAATCAAATTTCATCAGTTTAAAATTATCAATAATCAAAATAATTCAAAGTAATCTTCAAATTAATGACTTCCAACAATATATATTCTCATCAAAACTGGTACATTTTCTTGGTATCGACCTTTCATGTGAAAATATATTTATTTTCCTCTAAATAACTTTTGCTCTACACACCTGTTTCTCCTATGACTACATTGTAATTTCTCTTTATTTTCTTATTGTCTGCTCTCCAAACTTTATGCACTGCAATTCACTTTCACATATGTTATTTTTTTCCCAAACCACAATGAATTTATGCTCTCTTCAATTTCCATTCCCCTGTGTGTATTCCTGTAGCTGCACTTGTTTCTTTATTCACCCACTTTCTTTTTTTTCCTTGCCAAATTACATTTAATTTTTTGCTGCTATATCCCACATTGTCTCTCCATCTTCCCTTTTAGCTGCATCTTTTCCTCTCCCAACATATGGTGCAACCTTGGTCTCTTCTCATTCTTTTTGTTTTTATTTTTATCTCTATAATTTCCACTCACACCCTTCAACCTTCCACACTTTACCCTCTCAGTCCTTCACTAGTTAATTGCAATTGTTGATTACAATTTATTTTTAAATTTGAATTTCCATGGTGTTGGCACAACTTGTCTTTTTTTGATCTATAAAATTATTTCAATTCCTACGCCTCTATTCATTTATTTCTTTTGCTTGGCAGACTTTTGGTATTCCTTAAAACATTTAAATAAAATCATATTTTAATGCACATTCATTGTTATTTTTCTTTCATATTATAGCTTGTTCAATAAATTGTTTTCTCTCTAATTGCACCTTCATATCCAACTTGAATTTATTTCCACAAATCATACAATAATTTTGACATTAATTTCATGGAGAAATCATCTAGAAAACAATGTGATAATGTGTATCCAATAATTAAATCCATAAAATATTGAAGTGTTCGGGATGCTCCTACATCAGACACACCTAGTAAAAATTTTGTGAGCATAGGCTCACAAATTGGAGTTAAATAGTAGAACTACTCTTCCAAGTTGTGAACAAATTGCAACATTATCCTATGTTAAAACTGATTCTTGCAAATTTTTTTCCTCTTCTTCCAGCATCTTGTCGGAATATTCACCATCCTTTACCAAAAAATCTGCACTCTATTTTTCTCTCCTCTTGTGGACTTTTGTCCACCATGTACCAACCTCCTCCAAACAATCTCTTCACCCTTCTCCTTTGTCATGGGTGCAAACCCACCACAAAGATTCCAAAAGACTAGGCCAAGGGAAAAGAAAGAGGCCTGAGGTGAGGTATCATGAAGACAAGAAGAAGCAAGGTGAAAGAGACTTGCTTATAGAAGAAGAATGGAAGAGTTGAGGAGAAAAGTCTATAGAGATTTACAGAGTAAGGAGGTACCAAGAAAGAAGCCAGTGATGAGATAAAGAAGAAGGATGTGAGGGAAAAAAAATGGATATTGAACAAGAGATAATAGACTTGAGACAAGCCTTGGAGAAAATGAAAGAAATCCAAGAAAAAATGCAAGAGAGAATGGAACTTGAGTTGCAACAATGTCTTGAGAAGGCAAAACAAGCAAGTGGTTGGCATTTTCCAATAAGAAAGAGGCTCAAATGGCCTTTCAAGAAGATCATTTAGAGGAGAAGAAGGAAAAATATGACAACAACAAGCATGGATGAGTTGCAAGATATGTTGAAAGGAAGGGTGCTAGAAGCATCTGATAAGACAAGAAAATCTTTTGTTTTCAAAACTAAGCCTTTGTGTGAGTATGTGTTTGTAGGTGATGATATAATGATTAAGGAAGACATACCCAATCTAAACTAGGGATGTTCACTTGAAGAGGTTGAGGACATGCATTCCAGTAAAGTCTTTCAAAATGGAGAAACGAGGAACAATGAAAGAGAGCATGAGTCGAGAAAATCTCAGGCCGTGAAGAAGATTGATGAAGTAGGTCTTACAAAGGCATAAAAACAAATTTATGGTATGTATTTGTGTATTTCCTATGGAGTTGAAACCCTTGAGTATGAAGGAAATATAGGAGAAATTCCTTTGAGTAAGGGAATACTTAATTCCATTCAAGATTTTTCTGAGGTTATTGGACCTTATCAGTTGAGGAAAGAGGCTGACATGCAGTTTATAGCAGCAATAAGCCTAGTCAATAGGGATGGTCATAATGCTAGATAAGAAGTTGAATCCTTCCACACCAAGGAGACCAAGGGATTTGAGTTTGATGTTCCTACACAATGTAGTGGTAAAATTTTCACTATTGAAGCAATGTGGGCAGAGTACTTCAGAGGTGCATATGAGAGAATGATTGCTTCTTTTGACAAGGGTAAATACTTTTGTAAGGCACTAAGGAGACCTAAAGTTTAGATGAGACAATTCTTGATTTGTTTCATCGAAGCATAGGTATAGAGAAGCATGAAAGAGTTGGAGCAACATAGTACTTGTCAAATTAATCAATTAAAGGAGTCCAAGTTGAACAATATTAAAGTTTTCCATTCAAGTGGACTTGAATCTTTTTCTTTTCCTTGAGAGTATGGTGCAACAACACCCTAACGTCCTGATATGCCTCCAAGAGGAAAAATTAGGATTTTTGGTTAATTTTGTGTTGTTTTCTTGTAATAAGGCCATTTTAGGCCAATATTGTTCATTTGGACTCATTAAGTCAAGTTTGGTGTCCATAGGTCACAATTTGGTAAAAAGTTGCTTTGTTGCTAAAAAGTTGCATGACAACTTTTCTAGAAGTTGCTATATTTTTGTAAGAGATGAAAAGTCACCTTTCTTGGCCGATGGGAAGTTATGGAATATGTATTGGGCATAAAAATGTGCCAATATCACATTTTTTATGGGATGAATTTTTTATGAAAGCAATGAAAGAAAACCTCAGTTTTTGTGCATTTTAACTCATTATTTCTTGTTATGTTATTCTGTACGGACTGCACGACCTTCCTCTGGGTCTAAAACCAATTGGGAATGTTAGTATAGTGATTCTACTTTATTATATTTTTGTGGCATATATTTTCATTCATTTTTGTGCAAGATATAGGTGATTTACTGAAAGCTATCTAGAACCCTGGTTAGGGTTTCTAGTGGACTTCAAAATGTAATTTCTTGCCATTCCCACAGTGGAAAAATCTGAAATTTTGTGGGATGGAATATTTTTGTTTGTTTTTACTTATTCCAAGATTGCAAGTTTTGGGGTTTTGGTGATGCCCTAGGTTTGATCTTTTCATATTTTATGTCTAGTTGGTAGAAGAACAATCAATTTTGAAGCATTTCATACAAAGTGACCACCCTTTAAATTTTGGTATGTTGTATAAAGCCCAAATGGGTATCTAGAATTGTGTTTACATTTTTCATATCATGTATGGAATAAAATTTATGACCAAAAAACTTGATTTGTTGCCCCCATGTTTTAGGGTTTAAGGATTTAAGGCTTGTGAGGAAAAACCCACCAAGTGATGTTTTAGGGATTCAATATTGGTTGACTTAGGCTGTGTTGAGTTGTCCACCCCTGCTCTACATTATCTAGAATAATAAGCCTAGATTTTGTGATGGGGTTGCCTAGAACCCAAAGAGGTTTTGATTCGGTGTATGTTGTGGTAGACAGGTTTAGTAAGATGGCACACTTTATACCTTGTAAGAGCACTAATGATGCTTCAGACATCATAGGACTCTTCTTCAAAGAGGTGGTAAGAATCCATGGGTTACCTTTGACCATTGTTTCAGACATGAACAACAAGTTTGCGGGTCACTTTTGGAGAACCCTATGGAAGAAACTAGGCACAAATCTGTCTTTTAGTTCTGTCTATCATCCCCAAACTGATGGGTAGACTGAAGTAGTGAATAGGAGCCTTGGAAATATCCTTAGAGTTTTGAAAAAATAATAGTCAACACAATGGGATATGATCTTTCCCCAAGTTGAGTTTGCACACAATGATTCTATGGATAGGAATGTTGGTAAAATCCCTTTTGAGATTGTGTATGGGTTGCAACCTAGAGGTGTGTTTGAACTAAGAGATGTGAGTGGAATGGAAAGGAGGAGTGCTAAGGGTGAGGATTTTTCAATATCCATACAATAAATACATCAACAGGTCAAAGAAAATCTCCAAAAGAGTTTAGACAAATACAAGCACAATTTTGATAAGAAAAGGAGAGAGATTCACTTCAAATTGGAGATCTGGTCTTGGCTCATTTGAGGAAGAAAGGTTTCCCTAGAGGATAGTATTCAAAGCTCCACATGAAGAAGATAGGGCCATGCAAAGTGGTGCAAAAATTTGGAGAGAATGCCTATGAAATTGAACTTCCTCCTAATATTGTCATTTCTCCTATTTTTAATGTTTTTAATCTTTACCCTTATAAAGGGGACATGGCTATAGGTGAAAATGTAGGTTCATCAACACATTTAGATGAAGAATGGATCAAATATTTTCCACCAAGTAGACACTTGAAACTGGAATGAATTTTGGATACCAAAGAAGCCAAAAGGACATCCTATTTGCCTAGGGGGGGAATGGTAGGTGCATGGGGCTTCTAGTTGAATCAAGAGAATGGGGCTTATAGGAACAAGGTGTACTATCAATTATTGGTCAAATATCAAGTCATTAATATGGAGGATGCCACTTGGATGACTAAGGAGGGCATCATAAAGCATGGTGATACACTTGTAGATTTTCTCTCAAGTGGAACTTGAGATTTGTTTTCCTCGGGAGTATCGTGCAAGGCACCCATGTATTCATGCCAAAGGGGGTCAAGAGTATGTATTTTGTGTTGGTTAATTCATTTTTCATGTAGTAAGGACTTTTAAGATCATGTATTATGTTTTTGAGTTGGTTTGAGTCATTTGGGGTCAGTTTGTGAAAAAGTGTCAATGTTTTAAGAAGTTGCAAAAAGTTGTCAATGCAACTTTTGCAATTTTGTTGTCAATGGAAGGTGAGTTGTTGGAGTTTGAAATTATGGTGGGAAATGATTGGTATGTTGTTGATTTAAAAAAAAAAAAGGTCATGTTTTGGTTGAAATAATGTTTTGATGTTGAATTTTGAGATTGAGCAATAAAAAGGCTTTGTTTTCTGCGTTTTTCAGAAGTTTCTTTGCTGCTACACAGATTGGTACGGCTCTATACAGCCTAGGAATGATCAAAAACTAATTATAATTGATGGTACATTGAATATATTATCTATTTCAGTTGGTTTCACTTGTTTTCATAAGGTTTGAAGCAAATAAGAGCAATTTTTTTGTAGATTGCTTGAAACCCTAGTTAGGGTGATGTTTGACTGAATAAAATGGTTTTCTTTTCATTCTAGCAATGAAAATGCCTCAAAATTAGTGGAATGGCTATATATAGGGTGTATTTTTGTTTTCTCAATGTTGTAGTAGTAGGGGATGGAGTTGGTGCATGTAAAGTTGTTGCCCTAGCCTAATATCCTCATGTATTAAGGTTAGGAACTCATTAGACTTAGGGTTTTGTGGAAATTTTTTTGGGAAATTATTCTAGTTGTTGGGAATTGACAATTAAAACCCCACATGAAATGTTTGAAGCCCTCGGGTGATGATTTAGAACCTAGAATGCAAAATCCCTACTGCTACCTAACTTGTCCAAGTAATTAGACCTAATTTGAGGGCTTCCATACAAAGTGACCCCACATAAAAATTTGATATGTTTACAAATGGAATAAAGGGTATCTATAAGTGTATTCATATTTTGAGTATCATGTTTGCCCTAAAAATTATGTTGGAAAACCTCTGTTTGAAAGGCTACTAGGAAGGTTGAGGGCTTGTGAAGAAAAACCCACCAAGTTATGTTCTAGAGTTTCAAAATTTAGTTGATTGAGGTTGTGTTAAAGTTTCCCACCAGAATTTCAAACTCCAATGATTCACCTTCCATTGATAACAAAAATATAAAAATTGCATTGACAACTTTTTGCAACATTGACACGTTTTTAGAAACTGACCCCAAATGACTCAACCCGACTCAAAAACATAATAAATGGTCTTAAAAGACCTTATTACATGAATAATGACTTAAAAAACATAAAATACCAACTCTTGACCCCATTTGGCATGAAGACCTGGGTGCCCTGCACCATACTCCCGGGGAAAACAAATCTCAAGTTCCACTTGAGAGAAAATCTACAACTGTATCACCATGCTTTATGATGTTCTCCTCAGTCATCCAAGTGGAATCCTCCATAGGAAGGCATTTTCATTTGACCAAGTATTGATAGTACACCTTGTTCCTTGTCCTTTTGGCTTCTTTGGTATCCAAAATGCATTCTAGCTTCAAGGGTCTACTTGGTGGCAAATGTCTGATCCATTCTTCATCTGAATGTGTTAATGAACCTGCATTTTCACCTGCAACCACATCCCCTTTATAAGGGTAAACATCAAAAAAATTAAAAATAGGAGAAATGACAACATTAGGAGGAAGTTCAATTTCATAGGCATTCTCTCCAATTGTTTGCACCACTTTGCATGGCCCTATCTTCTTCATGTGGAGCTTTGAATACTATCCTCTAGGGAACCTTTTCTTCTTCAAAGGAGCCAAGACCAGATCTCCAACTTCGAAGTGAACTTCTCTCCTTTTCTTATCAGCGTTGTGCTTGTATTTTTCTACACTCTTTTGGAGTTTACCTTTGACTTGTTGGTATATTTCTTGCATGGCCGCTGAAAAATCATCACCCTCAACACTTCTCCTTTCCATTCCATTCACATCTCTTAGTTCAAACACATCTCTAGGCTGCAACCCATACACAATCTCAAAAGGGATTTTACCAAAACTCATGTTCACAGAATCATTGTATGCAAACTCAGCTTGGGGCAAGATCAGATCCCATTGTGTTGAGTGTTATTTTTTCAAAAATCTGAGGTTTCCAAGGCTCCTATTCACTACTTCAGTCTACCCATTAGTTTGGGGATGATGGGTAGAACTAAAAGTCAGGTTTGTTCCTAGTTTCTTCCATAGGGTTCTCCAAAAGTGATCCACAAACTTGTTGTTCTTGTCTAAAACAATGGTCAAAGGTAATCCATGGATTCTTACCACCTCTTTGAAGAAGATTCCTAGAATGTATGAAGCATCATTAGTTCTCTTACAAGGTATAAAGTGTGCCATCTTACTAAACTTGTCCACCACAACATACACCGAATCAAAACCTCTTTGGGTTCTAGGAGACTCCATCACAAAATCCATGCTTATTACAAATAATACAGAACCTAGGTGGAAAACTCATCACAAAATCCATGCTCTTACACATAATGCAAAGTAGGGGTTCAAGGTTGTCCACCCTTGCTCTGCATCAAGTGTGTATTTGTGAGGATGTTTATGTGATCAAAGACATACGTAAAATGAAGAGTCACTGTTTTGTAACAGTCTTTGTAATTATTCAAATGATATTCCTATCATAACATGTGTGGAGATTCCATGATCTCTGTATCACAAATATATTAGTATAAAGGTAAGATTATATGCATAGTTTTTCTTATAGTCAAGGTTTTTAAGGTTTATTTTTTTGGTGCATATTGTAATAGGGTAACCCTTAGAAATAGTGTTTCTTCTTTCATTGGAGATTGGTCATCAATACCATGAAGTTTTTTCTAGTGAGGCATACTTGTAACCACTGAGGTTCCTTTTCTAGTGAGGCACAAAAAGTAGCTAGTGAGGCTCTATAATGAGTGGGATTTTATTAAGCCAGTGAGGTAATTTTTTCGAGTGGTTCTTTATCCCTATGAGGGTTTTCCACTCATTAATCATTGTGTTATGGTGTTGCGGTTCCTATGGTTTTTATGTCACATATAATTTAGTCTTACTATTACAGTTATGTACTTTGTAACATTTGAACTTTCATGTTATTAATTGAACATCTAATTATGACAAAGAAACACTGTGTTATGGGAAACCATTAAATTGATTTTGTCTATTAAAACACTGATTCACCCCCCTCTCAGTTTTTTTGTACTCCAACATATCGAAAGATGAAAAATGAGCTAAAGGGTGAAACCCTAGGGTTTGGGGGCATATATATGCATTCAGGTTCATTTCAAACTCATTTGCGCACTTTGAGCTTAGAGATTTAGAGCTCTAAGTGATTTTCCCCCCTTTAGACCTTGTAGAGGCCCTAACGCTATTGCACACACAATTGGAGCTCCACATCATGCAAAGGAGGTATGTTAGTTCTAGCGGAAAATTGGAGTAGGTACCTTGATATGTATCTAAATATACTTACCTTGCATGTAGTTTTAGGTAGTAAAACAGATAAGAGAATTTAGGTCAACGGATGTGTTGTTTCACAAGCAACACTTATGAAACCCGATGCAATGCTTAGGAAGACCAACATGACACTTTTTTCAAAAGTATTGCACTATCACAAAATAATTAGGATAGGAAATAGTGTAACACATATGACTATTCTCCCACAATTATTTTGAGAAAACATGTGCTTATGTTTTTGGTATAGCCACGCTTTTGAAAAAGAGCTCGCTTTTCTTTAGGCTTAATAAGATATATTTTTTTGCAAATTTTGATAAAATTGACATCGAGGGTGCTATGCTTCTAAGCTATATTAGAGGGTATTCTTCACGAGAGCGGTGCCCTTAGGTTTTGGATCAGATGGCACATTTTAGAGAGACTGATGTAGAGTTTCTAGGAACACTAGGATTATATTACATTGCATATATGTTAGAGATTAGGGCTCACCAAGCCTTCATGATTGCTTTGGTCAAGAGATGGCAGTCATAGACATCCTCTTTCTTGTTACCGATAAGAGAGGCTATTGTTACACTTGAGGATGTTTGACATATCTTGAGGGTACTGATTCATGAGGATAGAGTAGTATACGATGATCACAGTGTCGAGGCCTTGGATCAGGTGATGGGTGATGATGAGATGGAGATAGACAATGATTAGATTGACCTAATTCACTACATTAGAAAAGTTAGTGACACCATCATCGTGATAGAAAGATTGATATGTAGGAAGATTATGGTCAATTGGCAATCTAGGAGATTTAGCGTTGGATGAGGCCGTGTGCTTGAGTTGATCATGGAGGATGGATGTGTCTTTTCTTGGGACCCATGTATCTTGGCCCACCTCAATCATGATATGCACTAGGTGGTGTATAGATATGCCACTAATTTTTTAGTGGGAAACTCTTCTTCATATCCGGGCTTGGGAGCACATTGCCATGCTAAGATCAGTCAAAGAGGTAGTGCAAGAGGTTGGTTATCCAATGGTGCATTGGTACGACACTATGCTTACTTAGTATAAGATGAGAGACTTGGATTATTGGAGGCATTTGATTGACAATATTCCAAAATTCAGGTGGAGGTTATGGATTAGGATGGAGGCCTAGGATGATTTTGTGAATTATCTTTCATATTTCTAATAGACCAGATGGTTGATTGGTCATACATAGTACACACTAGAGATATGTCTTCTAGATAGGGTCCATTGTCAGTTCGAGGAGCCACGTAATGTCCCAATTGATGATTACCTCACCGATTTTTCTCATACCACATGAGAGATTAGAGAGTGGGGGCCTATGCCCTCCCGACAGGTGGCCATCACCGAGTTTGATCAGCTTACACAAGTACACTGGATCTAGGCCGATGGCTAGAATGATCTAGGCACTATTGTTGAGTACGAAACATGGTGGATTTCACACATACCACTGCAATTCACACATCCTAATGGAGGTGTCATTGGAGGTTAGATACATCAAGAGAATGAGACAAGGAGAGCACATAGGTAGATGCAACCTATAAAGGCTAAGATCCATGTATCCAAGGATAGAGGACAAGGATAAGGACCTGTTATAGGAGTAGTTACATCTATTACACTCATGGAGGGTGGTAGAGGATAGGCTTATATGGACCTTGATGATTAGAGGATGAGGGTTTCTCTTCATGAACGAGGTCAAGCATGTCACAAGCGCAATGGTTACCACTGAGAGAGGGATATTTTAATAGTCTAGTTAGCTCAGCATACCCCTGAGTGTCTGCTCATATGAGGAGTGACTGCGACCAATGAGATAAGGAGAGGGACATCGAGATCTCTAGGTGATAGCATCTGGAGGCCCAATTGGAACATATTATAGTATAGAGAGATCAAGAGAGAGGTCATAGATAGCAATTGGAGGTCATCCCAATATAACAACACATTCAAGCCATCGGGTCACTTTAGAGTGAGGCAGCCTACTATAGGAAATTGTATGATTTTTTTCCCTATGCACAAATGGTAGCCTTGATTTTCATAGAGTGCAGTAGGTCCCTGAGGATTTGATGGAGGATTAGTGGGGATTTTATCACAAGGCCACTCATAGGGATAGGAGGATAAAAATCCTTAGGGATCACAAGAATAGGCCCAACAACAACAAATCCCTCCTATACAAAATATGGGTCCTCTTCCTCAGCCTCCTCTTGATCAAAAGGAGAGGGGAAGCTCGATGTAGAACACATTATACAAATATTCTTAATGACGTACATTGTAGACAAACCTTTGTATAGTTTTTATTTTGTACATACATTCATCGACTATTGATGGCCTTATATATATTGTATACATCATTAATATATATATATATATATATATATATATATGATGTATCACACTTTTGATGATATATATATATATATGAGAGAGATCATTTTTTGTTGTGGCTATGATATGATGTTATGCAATGCATTGATTATCATAGATGTGTATGATATATGGATGTATTCTTTTGATAATTCAATGTTTTCATGATATGATGATATGCTTATGATGTATGTTGATACTAATGATTTGTGGATGTAGGATGTATGATATGTCTGATATGATGATATATGATTGTGGTTTTTATTTATTTTTATATGATATATGATGATTATATATGATGGATGGTATGAGATACTATTGAAAGTTTATGGATGTAGTATGAAATAGATATTTTTTTGTATGTGATGATAATTGGACGTAAATGTTAGTATGATGAGCAAGATATAAGAATGGATGATTAGAAAGATAGAATATAATAGATGAGTGATGAATGATTTTGATTAAATACCTATAAATCTATGATTATTGGATGGATTCAAGATTCTACTAGATATGTGGTGAGATAGGATAGATTATCAAGTAGAAATGATGCACCAAGGTATGAAGAACCAAGGTGGCATTGTATCTATTGTATGGACTTTGACTCTACAAATAGATAGGAATATACCTGTTCATACCTAGCATACAAAAACCTTGTTTTATCATGTGGGAGAATGAAACCATCGAAGAAAGTAGACAAATACACAAAAGGTATACAAAACTTGATATGCATAAGTTGTTGTATTACTCAATACTATCCCTACACACAAGGCAAGTATTTTCCAAAGTTCTATTACAAGAACATCCAACAAGAACAATAGAAAAAATCAATGAATATGCCCCATTATGTACCCCTCTAAACACACCAAGATATTGAATATCAAGGTAGCTTCAAGTGAGTGATGGAATGAGACAAAAGATAAAACCTAAAGAAAAGATTGACTAACAAAACACATCAATGACATCATATCTATTGCTAGAGAGTTTTAGGTTTTAGGTGATATCTAAAATGATGTCTATAGTAGGAAATATATATCCATTAAATGACGTACATTGGATGTTGATCTAGATGCTTTTAGGCCATTGATATGAAATCTGATTGACATGTTTTGACAATGATCAAGACTTATGATTTTTTGTGAATATTTGTGTTTTAATGATTGTTTGTATTTGTTTTTTTTTACTTTATCAAAGGTGAGGATGTCGATAGGTCTATTATGGGTGGAAATTTTATCGTGCATGGATGATTGGCAATGGGTGACTTTCTATTTTTTTGGAACAAGTTTTCAAATATTTTTGAGCTTTTCAGATGTTTTTGAGGCTATTTTTGTTATTTTAATATTTTTTGAGTTTGTTTTGGTATTATGCACTATTTGGAGGTTTTTGGGATTTTGTAATTTATTTGGATGTTTTTTGATTTTTCAATTATTCAAATGTTTTTAGATTTTCAACATTATATGAATGATGATAATGGACGATAGAGATATATCAGTGTGTAGGGATAATAATAATCTTTTAAGATCTTGTCAATAGCGAAGCTAAAATTGATTGATTTGATAGTCAATAGTGTTAACATTATTAAGGATACAGAACAATGCAAGGATAGTGTTGTCAAGATAATAACATGAGGATTAGGAAGGATACATCTTGATATGATGATAGATTGATCAAATAAGATGGATCAATATTTTTAGCTGGTTTAGGAACAAAATTTATTGAATATTTTGATATCAGGATGAAGCGTCAACAAGATGCAACTGATATGGATTGTTTGAATCAATTTGGGTGATGCTTAGATCACTAAGTAAACTAGAAGATATATATTAAGACTCATTGTAACAAAATATGTAAGTACCTACCCCCAATGTATACCAATGTATGGAATGTTATGAGTGGATGCATGGATCGGTATGATAAATAGATATGCGAAGGATGATAAGGAATATCTTGTGATAGGATGACATATTCAGATACAAAAATATTCCTTAGATAGTACTAGATGTAGGTGAATGTATTGCATGGGATTGGATATGATTGATGACAATGACCATGACTAGATTTTTCCAAAAGAAAAATTGAAGTACACCCCTAATCTTTGTCAAGATGAAGATAGTTTTAGAAGTGGATGAAAATGGATTGGATGGATTATGGATTTATTAGATGGAATGGATAAGATTTTGGATTTATTATGGACGGGATAAGATGCTTCTACCTGAAATAGCACACATAGATGCTCAATTCTACACATAATGCTTGTTTTCTAGGTTTTCATGAAGGTACTTGCCCAAAGTGTCACCGAAGTGGTTTTCACTAAAGGATGATTTTTCTCTTTACTATTTTTTTATGATTATTATAGTTTTTGAACGATTCCTGATTATGTTGAACCACCTAGTGGTGTTGATGTAGATGTTGTTGTAATGATGTGCCAATGATTTCTTGTTTGGATGTGTTATTTTTTCTAGATAGAGGTACTTGTATATAACCCTTGGATGTTCTTGTTATCTTTTTTGATACCAATTTTTTCCTTATCTAGATGCGCACATCCTGATAGAGTGCCACTAGAATCCTTATAATAAAGAGTCATTGTCAGGACACAGTTAATGTGAGATTTAGATATTTTGGGTTTTAAGTTGGATAGTGGATTTCAATCAGGGATATGAGATGGGGATGGATTAGTCAATATTTTGAATAGTGAGTATTTTATCCTCCAAACTTGAGATGATGAGAAAAAAAATATGGATATGAAATTTTGAGTCGATCTAGGACCAAATTTTTCATATACTTTAAATGTTGATGTTGAAGCCTTCTTTTGAATTGGTGAACATATTTGATGGATGAAAGTCCCTTTTTGATTTTGGCCCATAGTTTATTTCACTAATGGAGTTTGATATAGATTGTTTTCTTTATTTTACTTTGGGATCCATTTTAATTTCATTGTCCATATTATTTTTTTGATTCATTAGATTCAATGATGTCCTCTTTTTATTTGTAAGAATTTTTCTCTTTTTGGCCCCAGTTAGTGGGTGGAAATATGAAAGGACGATGATTCATGACATGGATGGTTGAAGTGATCGCAAAAATTTCATTATAAGAAATCTTCATGACTCCCATGTTGATGTTTGTATTATATTCTTTGATTATTGAATAATTGATACCTTGATGCTTAGGATTGTCGAAAAACTGCATTGGTTCTATGATACCTTGTTCATGTAGGCCTAATCCTTTGCCTTGATAATTCATTTGTTGAGAAATTTTATTTGCAACTACATACAATTTATCTTGGGAAAAAGGTGCTAATCCTTCTCTGATTTGTAATGAACCTTCAAAGGTAGTAGTCTCTTCATTGATAAGAGAGATTTCTTTGACAAAGGTAAGTGATTCAAGTTTATAATTCATAGGTGTTTCATCAATGTGTGGGATAAATTCTTGATAAATATCTTTTACCTAATTTTGAGGAACACTAGATTTTGATTGATTTTCAAAAGATGTTGGTGTTTCAAATTTGATGTAAAACCCTTCTTCATGGTGGTTTATTGGAATGTTTCCATGAAGTCCTATGAATTTGACTATTGCTTGATCATTTATAAAAAATTCTATAGTAGGAGACTCTTCTTCTAGAGGAAGATCATCTACACTTCAAATAGAAACAAGTATCTCATGGGTAGAATTAGGAGTTATTGGTGTATGGATATGGCCATATTTTGTGAAATCCTGTATGGATTAGAAAATACTCATTAATTCATTGTATTATTTTGGAGAGATGGAGTCTTGATCTTGACTTATTTTAGAGAAACCTTCATTATGCTTTGGATTATATTCTTGACATGGATTGATTTCAAATAATGAATTTTTTGCAAAGGAATTTTGTATGCCTTCGAAATCCTGGTATGTTGGTAATAGCTTTCAACTTAGATTTTTTGAATTATGCATGAGAGGAGATTGAATGCATGATAGTGTTTGGTTAAGAATTTCTTGACAACCAAATGGATTTTCTTTAAGTTTTTGATGGAATTAACATGTATTATGGGGGATAGTCCTTGGAGGAAATTTGGAAATATGTCATTGTTTGATGTATTTCTTGATGGGGATGGTGCAAATTGAGCTTGTGATGGACTGGAATTAGAGATGGAAGCCTTTTGTGAGAAATCTTCTTGAATGAATGTTATCATGAAGTAATATGATGATGTGTCATGGGATAATGCATTGCTAGACATGGATGGATAATTTTGATCATGCTTTATAAAAAGCATCTTGATATATGTTGAATTTATCACTATATGAGGTAATGACATTTTTAATGTGATAATTTGTGGATAGATTTTGATGACTATTCTCAATATATAGTGGACCTTGGTAAATAAGGTCTTGTATGAGATTCTTGAGTTTTATGCAATTTGGAATTTCATGACCTTTTGTTCTATCATATTCACAATAATCATTGTCATTATACCATATGAGTTTAAATTGAGTTTTATAATAACCTTTTAATGTTGGAATTTTGATAAAATTTGACTGGATTAGCTTGTTCAACATTAACTCGATTGGATCCCCTAAATGAGTGTACTCATGTTTGGTGGTGTTGTAGTTGGATCATGATGTTCTTGTTGGAGGATTCATGTTTTGATGATTTAGTTGATTGATTTGTGAAGTTTGGCATTGCTTAAAATATAACAAGTGAAAAATCATTCCAAACTTTTGCTTAGCAACACCCATATTTGTTATGAAATTTAATCTAGAAGGATGCGGTGAACCTATAGAGGGATAAGATGGAAATGAATATTGGTAATAGAGTGATGTTGACATGTTTTGTTGATTTCAAGATGAACCTTATAGAGGATATGGTGTATAGCTTTTATTTTGAAAAATTAGCAATGATTGATGTTGTTTTGATTGAAATTGTGTAGAGAACCTCAAGAAGTCAAGATTTCACTAGATCTCAGTAGGATCATGGATGTTGATTTTCACTTAAATATATAATGAGTTAAACCAAAGGGGATGATGGTGATTTACCTATCTTAGGATTAGTCTGTATCTCTAAGATGGTTTTCTCACAAGGATTTGATGTATGATTCAGAGATCTAAGAGAAAACAAGACTAATTTTGGTTGATCATGGATCATTGATTATTTGATGAATGATAAGATTTTAGTCATTTGTTTTGGAAAGATATCAAAGTTAGCCTCTATTAGTTGCAAGATGAATGATGGTATAGACTCCAATTTCTAGTTTATTTTTTTTAGAATGAAGGATGAAGATTTTCTTAGCTCATAGGTCTAAGAGTCCTATAATGACTAATGATGTGTTTTGGAATGTGATTTTTTTGAGAATTTTGGATGTTTTGGGACTGGAAATCAAACATGTCACTTTGAAAAAAGAGTTGATTTAATTGATAGAAGTGGTGAATTTCCCTTGAAAAAAGTGACAAGATTTTTCAAAAGCATAGGTTTACATGAAAAAGCATCATCGTGTGAAATTCATTTGCATCATTGTACTATTTTGTAGAATTTTGACATAGGTCTATTTTGAGACAGACATGTCTAATTGCATAGATGCATTGATTTTCAAATAGAAGAATCAAGATGTAAAAAAAATTAGTGCAAGATGATAGTCAAAAGTGTAGCTTTGACTCAGAGACCAAGTTTTTGCAATTTGACTCTAAATATATCTAGGGTTTTGAAATTTATTGATTATTTGATGACTAATTTTTTTTTGTATAATTTGGAAAGTGATAAAAACAACAAAGAATAGCATAGAGGATTGACTCCAAGGATTTTTGGATAGACTTCACATGTTTTCTTCAACAAGAGCATGTTATTTTGTGTCACAAGTATTTTAAACAATGAAAACACACCAAAGATACACAACCTAGCTAGTAGTAGATCAAGTGTATTAACTTAGGCTAAGCCCATATTCCAAAGAAAATACCTCCATAATGAATGGGTGAATAGAGTATATGAAGGTCATGTACCACCTTCACACCTCTCACCTTAAAAAGGACAAGGTCCAAACCAAGGAATGTCATTCAACTCAACAAGGGGAAGTACATGATGATTTACTTCATGCATGATATTATATGTTATATTATCCCAAGATAATGGGTGAAAGTATTAAAGGCTACCAATAAACAAGGTTCATG
Organism: Sequoiadendron giganteum; assembly: GCA_007115665.2. Classification (NCBI taxonomy): domain Eukaryota; kingdom Viridiplantae; phylum Streptophyta; class Pinopsida; order Cupressales; family Cupressaceae; genus Sequoiadendron; species Sequoiadendron giganteum. The sequence continues at coordinate 333,111,520 of CM021106.1, read as the reverse complement.
TTGGTATGTGGTGACTGATCATTCTATATTGTACACTCTTCATGCATCCTCACCAACAAATGGGTTTATAGGATGAAAGAGGAGGATGGAGGTAAGAAAAGATTTAAATCCATATTAGTTGTAAAGGGATTTGCATAGAAATAGGGTATTGATTTTGATGAAATATTTTCTCTAGCTATTAAAATGACCTCTATTCGTACTGTTTTAAGTATTGTGGTTGTTGAAAATTTGCATCTAGAATAGTTTGATGTTAAAACTACCTTTCTCCATGGTGACTTGGAAGAGGAAATATATATGGAACGACCACAAGGATTTGAGGTCAAAGGTAAGGAGAAACTAGTGTGTAGATTGAAGAAAAGTTTATATGGCTTGAAGCAAGCACCTCGACAATGGTATCTTAAATTTGATAGTTTTATGGTTGAGCAAGGCTACAACAGGTGTAATTCAGACCATTGTGTTTATTTTAAGATGTTAGGTGAAGATAGCTACATTATTTTATGTTTATATGTTGATGATATGCTTGTAGCAGGGTCTAACATGGATCACATAAAGGAGTTAAAACAACAGTTAGCAAATTCATTTGCTATGAAGGATTTGGGGGCAGCAAAACAAATCCTTGGTATGAAGATTACAAGAGATAGGAAAAACAAGAATTTTTTTTTATCTCAGGCTGATTATGTCAAAAAGGTGTTGCAGAGATTTCATATGGAGAATGCAAAAGCTATCAGCACACCTTTGCCCAGTCATGTAAAATTGACTAAGGATATGTGTCCAAAGACACAAGAGGAGGAAGAAAAGATGTCCAAGGTACCATATGCTTCAGCTGTAGGTAGTTTAATGTATTCCATGGTATGCACGAGACTAGATATTGCACATGCTGTAGGAATTGTTAGCAGGTATATGAGTAATCTCAGAATTAAGCATTGGAATGCAGTGAAATGGATTCTCAGGTATTTGAGAGGTACATCGAATAAATATTTATGTTTTGAGGGCTCCAATACAGATTTAAAGGGTTATGTTGACTCAGATTTGGCAGGGGATATCGATACTAGGTGGAGCACCACCAGTTATGTATTTACCGTTGGTGGGACAACAATAAGTTGGATTTCTCGATTGCGAAAGGTGGTTGCTTTATCCACCATAGAGGCAGAGTATGTGGCTGCAATAGAGGCAGCAAAGGAGATGATATGGATGAAAATTTTCATGGAAGAGTTGGGAAAACAACAGGCTGAAAATTACTTGTTCACAGACAGCCAAAGTGCTATACATCTTGCAAAGAATTCTGCCTTGCACTCTAAAACCAAACACATACAGTTGAGGTATCATTTCATTCGGTTAGTGTTGGAGGATGGACAGGTAAAGCTAGAAAAGATACATACAGATGTAAATCCAGTGGATATGTTTACTAAGGTAATGATGAGGGAGAAGTTGAGCTCCTCTTCAGCTTTGGTTGGCCTTCAAGGTTGAATTCAATTATAACAGAGTAGCAGGGTCCAAGGTGCTTATTTCCAGTGGGAGTTGTAAGTGCAGTGGTGTCATTTAGGTTCAGTCTCCAAATGGGAGATTGTTTGGTGTGGAGCCTGATCAGTCTCCAAGTGGGAGATTGTTGGTATGTGGTGACTGATCATTCTATACTATACACTCTTCATGTATCTTATCAAAAAAGGGGAAAAATCACCGAAAAGGGGAAAATCCCAGCTTTGTATAACCCTAATCCTGAAGCTTCTAAAAAGAGCTGGTTATAAGGGTTTTGATATAGAATTACAGTATGATAAGAAAAAGGCGATTATTCATGATATTGTAATAGGGTTTTACACTGGTTAATAAAATCATTGGATGGCTGCGGTTTGGTGGATGTAGCCCATATTGGGTGAACCACGTTAATTCTTTGTGTTATTTTTGTGTGTGTGTTTTTTATTTCTTGGTTTATCTGATAAAATCTGCATTTTGCTTCAAAACCTAATAGTTCATAGTGGGGGATTAGTAAACAATGAACCCATCCATGGATTTATGATTCAAGGGGGGTCTTCCCTTTTCTTGTCACCTATACATGTCTTGGTAGATCGAGGGTTATGAGGCTTGGCTTGAAGGAGGTTAGCCACACCTTAGAGTAAGAATTTCACTCTCCCCCTTTATATACCCTTCCCAAAAATATGGTTGAGGTTGAACTTGAGGTGATGAAATCCCCAAGCAGGCCTCCTAATTGAATTAAATGGTAATAATGTTGTTTTTGATTCCCTAGATTGTTCTTAAGAGGGAAGAGCATACATAGACAATCACACCTCGGGTGTATAAAAAAATATTGAAAACTAATGGTGCTTTTGATTTCCAAGATCATACAAATTGCAAGGAAAGAGTATACACAACCACTAGCTTACCAAAAATGACATAGAATTCATTTTAGTGCACCAAATTCAAAGATGAAAGTTGCTGGTTCAATTTTAATACACCAAAATCAAATATGAAATTTGTTGTTCATTTTCAAATTGAAATATGAAATTCATGGGTTAATTTTAGATCACCAAATTGAAATATGCAAGTTGTGAGTTAATTTTCGAGCACCAAATTGAAATATGGAGTTTTTTGTTCTTTAAGAGCACCAAAACCAAATGTGAAATTTGTTTTTTAGAGCACCAAAATTAAATGTGAAAACTATATTAACAAAAACCTACAAAATAAATCATTAGCAATCTTACAATTTAGTCTTGTCCCAATGTAAGCCACACACTATGAAAATGTAAGCTCAAAAAGAAGGATCAAGAAATAGGCTTGTGTTAGGTGTTAAACAAAGAAAGATTCAAAAGGAAATAAAAAACCCTAATAGAGAAAATACATCAAGTTATAGCAGAAAAAAGCATCAATTCTCTACAAAAGTGTTGCTACAAAAATATAAAAGTATCGAGCCTACATAAAAGCGTCAATTTCTAACATAAGCATCAAATTATAGTTAAAAGTGTTACTGTAACCTATAAAAACATAAAGAGAAAATATCAATCAAACACGTAGAATTAGAGAAAAAGAATTTCTATATTTTTGTTGTGTGCAAGTGTTTTATCTACCTAGAATGAGAAAAAAAAATGAAATGCAAAAGAGAAAAACACAAACAAACACTCAAGATTAGCCAAAGTTGAATCCAAAACAAAATAAAAAAGAAATGAAATGTTATACCTTGCTTCGATTGATGAGTTGGTTGGCCCTTTTATGATGATTTATTGTGTGCTCCTTTGTTGGAAAATGCATGCAAAAGTGGATGCAAAATGGAGAGGAGTTGATGAGGATTGTAATAATGCAAATGGGTATTGTGATAAATATGGTAGGTGGATGCAATAAAAACTTCAATGGCTGCAATAATGGAGGATGAGTGAATGCAAATGCTAAGTGATAAGTTTCTTGGATTGAATGATTGAGAATGCTAATGAGAGTGAATTCAAAATGATCTAATTCTTGTCTAATCTTCTTAATTTGAGACTAAGTCTTCCAATTTAAAAAAAATGGACAGCTAGGATTTAGCCAACATGGACAAGATGGAGGGCTATGGTGAGTTGAGGACTCACAAGTCCTCAGATCTTGCCATGTGGAATGTGAGGAGTGAAGATGAAAAATGATGTGGAAAAATACATGTGAGGTGGAGGTACTTGCAAGTACCTTGGGATTAGGAGAGTATTTCCTCAAAAAGGAAATCCTTGTCCCCATATGGGGCTGATGGTGACAAGTGAGGAATTTTAGAAAGTCCTCTCTTGTCACCATGGGGATGGGAGAATTTGTTGGAGAAATAAATGTGAATTTTAAATTCACATGATTGGAAGTATCCTGTGGATAAGACAAGGTCCTCTTAAAGGAGGTCCTTGTCCCATGTGATTGATGTGACCTATGAGAGATTATGGGGAAGATAAATGCATGGGATAAATAAATGTTAATTTTAAATTCACATGGGGAAGAGGACATGGGAATTGTAAATGTAATTAAAAATTCCATTTAAGGTTGGTGGGAGAATAAAATGGAATTAAAAATTCCATTGGGATGTGGGAAGAGTTGACTAAAAGACTGATTAAACTAGTTAATGAAGGATTAGAAGAGAGTTAGGTGCCTAATGATGATTAGAAGCCAACTTGCAAAAATTGGAGGATGTGACACATATTAATCATGGATTAGGGATGTGTCACATCTCTAATGATTGGATTAGGAGATGAATTAGGATTAAGTTTGGATGGGATGCAAAGGGAATTGAATAAGTGTGTTATTTATTTAATTCTTTGGAAGAAAGGGATAAAGGGGTAAGGTATTTAATTATTTAACTAAATACCTTAGGGATTTAGAAGAATTTAGGGTTATTAATTAAATAATAGTAACATTATTTAACTAATGTGGATAAAAGGGTATTTAGACGAAAAGGGTAAATTTGGCCAAATAGAAGTGTACAAATTTAGATGTCTACATTTTGCCCCTCTTTGAGATGGTGTTACGAAGTAGCATCATTTCAAAGAAGATTAAAAGATAGCACTAGGGAGAATATGGTTAGATTGGGGAAGATGCCCCAATCATTCGAGGAGTGACCAAGAGGATTGATGATGGGGGTGAAGATGAAGGCTAGGGATTAGGATGCCCCCTCGAGAGGACATGCAAGTTTAAGAGAATGCAGGTGTGCTCTCGAAATGGATGAGATGGTGCAAGGGTAGATGGGAAAGATGATGCAAAATTATGGATGAGAGAGGATGACAATATGACAAGATAAAGGAAAGCACAAATGGATTCAAGGACAAATATGATGTTTCCCTAGTCAAGCTACAAGAGAGGATGGAAAAATGGTCAATGGAGTGTTGTTGATGAGGGAAGGATACATCCCAAAACAACACAAAAGGATAGGGAAGGATAGATCTCGATGATGAGGATGATGATGATGAGGATAATGAGGATTGGAGCAAGGCTTGTAGCCAGGCTGGGAACAAGACTAAAGGTGTGATTAGATGATTTGTGCTCGATTGAATGGATTAGGATTGGATGGAGATGTGAGATGGGTAAAATGAATGAAAATGATGGAAGTAAAGATGCAATGCAATGGAAGAGAAAATTAAATGTAGTCGTAATGCAATTTGCCATTTTCAGAGCACTGATTTTTTCTATAGCATAAGACACCAGATACCATGATATGTGAAACCAAGGTGGATTAGTGTCTAATGCATACACAAACATAGAAAAAAAGGAGGCTATCCGAACACCCCAAATTCACAATGACTTTGGTCAAGCCAGGTATTGGGATAACCACAAGCACAAAAGGATGCCCCAATGTAACAAAAGACCTCAGGGGTCTTAGTGAGTACTATGTAGGAAAACCTAGAAGAAAACAACAAACAAAGATAATGATATGCCCCTATGTTAACTAGTCAAAATACACCATGATATGATAAATCATGGCAGCCTTGACAAGTGATGATAGGGAGCTCAAATTATAAATAAATGCCAAAAGCATCAAAAAATTGCAATCAATTTCAAAAAATCCTTTTCCATAGGATCGAGAGGATGGATGGGGTTGATGAGGTTTGTTAGGAAGGATAAATCCTATTGAGACCAAAGATGGATACTAAACTAAAATATCTATATGACTCAGGATACCTGAAACTAATTAGATCTCATGATACTAGCAACCTTTATTTTGGAAGCACTAGCTAGGATAGGGACATACTTGATGACACAGAAAGACAATGAGACATACGATGACAAGAGGACAAAATGATAATGCAAAAAAATAGACACACCCTAAAGACCTAGGGGACACAAGACCGACACACTCAAAAGACTAAGGGGCTCAGGGGTTGATCAAAGATCATCCTTGCCTATGTGAAATCATAGAGCCCACATAGTTTGATAAAAGACCATGGATAAAGTGGAAAGAGGACGATGGAGACCGTGATGGGTGATAAAGACCAGACAAACAAATGCCCTGGTGGTGGATCAAATGATCGACCTTACCTACGTGGAAGCATAGGGGCCACATAGTTTGACACAAGGCTAAAGGAAAACTAGACAAGAAGCAGAGCCCCGAGGGTGAATCAAATGATCGACCTTGCCTACGTGAAATCGTAGGGGCAACGTAGTTCGACAAAAGACCAACGACAGATAATGGATAAGGGATGATGAGATGACCATGATAAGGAGATATGATGATGGAGCTAATATGATGAGCCAAGATAGGCTATGCAGATGAGATGGTCAATATTCCTAGGATGTGGATTACACAAAGCTCACTGATGGGATAGTTAGAAGATGAATTGGGAGGATGAGACAATGGAGAGATGAGTGATGAAAAGTGATGAGATAGTAGGAAGATGTGAGGAATCGATAAGAATGATGATAGTGTAATGTATGGCATTGGATTGAATGGAAGTAGCCTATAACTAGATACCAATGACAAGGGATTATGAGATAGGAGGAAAATAGAGATATATGGATGGATTGATAAAGATGGGGAGATAGGAAGAGTCTATGATAGGTGGATAGAGGGAATCATATTTAGTAGGATGGAAGAGATTGTAGGATGGATGGATAAATGGATGGGGAGATGGAAAGGATTACTTGGTGGGATGGATGGATGATGTCTCCAAGGAATCTGTCGTAAATAAGGAGATGCCCCCACTCTAGATGTGTCATGCATGATGAGGAAAGAGGGATGGACATAGATAGGAGATATGGGTAAGGAAGGGATATGGGTGTTGGCATGATGGATGGATGATGAAGGTAGATGAATGTAGATAATATGCATGGATCAGAAAAGTAGATGGGGAGGATAAGGAGTATGATGGTGTATGGATGAGGGGAATATATGCCAAGAGGTGTCCAAAGCATGTATATATGTTTTCCCCTATCTAGGTCAAGATTACAAGGAAGATGGAGGGACTATATACAAATGGGTTATGATGGGTAGGATGTGGAAGATAGGCAGATGCAGGAGATGGAGGAAAGAAATGTGTAACTGGAAGCTGCCCCCAATTGTGGAAGTAGAATGGATGGGGGATTTACGCATGATTCCTATTTGATAGGTTTTCATCATGATACTTATCCAAGGTTCTTTTTTTCCAAGTTTTCACCATTAGACGAATTATTTTCTCTTTACTATTTATTTTTTCTCTTATTTTGATTTTTTTGACCTTTTGGACTAGGATGTGGATGAAGATGGATAAAGATAGGGATATGGATATGTGGGTTTGGAAGATATGTGATATAGGGGATGGATGAAGGGCTCAAGCATCAAGTTCTATATGAGGTAATAAGAGCCCATGTGTAAAGTGACCATTGGATGTTGGTGAAACCTTATTAGAATGGATGGATTATGCAAGGGGATGGATCAAAGGGATTTGATGGGGTAGATATGTGGGATAATGGATGGGATGTTGGAAAGTGTATGGATGGAATGATGGAGTGGATGTGTGATGGGGGTCTGTGTTCACGACCAACATGGCACATGTGATGGTGGATGCAAGAAGATAGTTGGATGAATGGATGGAGAGTGTGGAGATAATGGAGGAGTAGAGATAGCGAATTTAGAGACATGGGGACCAAAAATAGATTTAGGAGATGGAGGATGTGAATGATTAGCTTTGAGATTAGAAAATTTGGATGTCATTAGGGATTTTTCATTTGAAGGCATGGTATCATTTTTCTTGGGAATCCACATGTTTTTTATTTTTTCTTTAGTGGGCCTTTGTGGCCATTTGGATTGATTTGGATTTTGGATTTTATTTTTATTTTCTTCAACATGTCTTTTGAAGGGGAAATGAGGAGCTTTAGATTCATGTGGACATTTGGTTTTATACATTTTTTCTCTGGAATCCAAAGTGATTTGAGTAGCAATGGGATGGGTATGAGGAGATGGAGGATGTGGAGAAGACATGGATGGAGTGATAGATGTAGGATTTGGATGATGATGTGTTGATGGAGGATGTGAGAGAGCATGCATGGAGGGGTGCCTTTGTTGATCCTAATTAGGAGTTATAAATTTATGATTCTTGTGATGTGTGCTAGGGATAGGTGATGGATGGATGAGAGGATAAATAGGATAGGATGGAGGAGTTGATTTTGCGATATAAGGGCACAAAATGGACTTTATAAATGGAGGATGTGTGAGGTGTGATGGAGGTACATAAGGACTCAAAATAGAGGTAGTAGATGGAGGAGGAGCGACGGTGGATGGAGGGACATAAGGACCCAAAATGGACTTAGAGGATGAATGAGGAAGATGGATTGTTGTTTTGAGGTAATATGATGGAGGAGGGGGGATGTCGATAAATGGTTTGGTAGAGCATTGGGAAGTGCTTCTCATTCCTTTGGAAGAGGCTCACTTAGGATGAATGGAGGTTGTATCAACATTTTTGGATTACGATTCTTGGGAGATATATCTGAGACCTTGTGCACCTGGATGTTCTTTGACTTGGATGGGCTCTAAAATACCTTGCTCATGAAGGCCTAAATTTTTTCCTTGATAGTTCATGTTATTGTGCATTTGATCTAGGGTAGGATGCTTATTCTTTTGAAAGCATGATGCAAGTCCATTATTAGGTGGAGGATGGGTGGTGTATATGCTTTGTTTTTCTTCTCCAAGAAGGCCACCATGGATGAGTGTAATGTTACCAAGGTTATATAAAAGTGGCATTGGGATGGTAGGACTAGAAGGCAATGAAGTATCATGAGATGGAGATGATGGGATAGCAACATCTTGGTCGAGAGGAGTGAATGATAAAGGATCAGGAGAGGGATTAGGTGGTATGACATGATCTGAATTTGTGGCAGTGGGTGATAAGGGCTCAGGAGATGGAGTGATTGGATCTTGAGTGCAAAGGGGATCATGGGATGGAGCAGATGAGCTAGTTTGATCTTGAGATGGAGCAGATAGGGTGGTAGGGATCAAGATTCGGTTGAGGAAAGGAATAGTGAGATGGGATGGATGGGGGACTATGATCTTGGGATGGAGTGGATGGGATGGTAGGATCAAGATTTGGAGGAGGGGATATGCTTGTATGCTTTGGATCAAGTCCTTGGCATGGCTCATCATGTGTGGGAGGCACTATGACGAAGGAGTGTTGAAGTTCAATAATATTAGGACTAGAAGGAGTGGATTGGATGTCTTTAATAGATTGGGTGGATCTAGTGGTAGAATATGGGGATTCAATGGATTCGATGGGTTTAACGAGCTCAATAGTTTGGACATTTTTAGGAATGGTAATGGGAGTGATAGGTGTAGGATGGAGGAGGGCCTCATCACTAGTGACCATACATGATAGAGTGGAAGGGCATTGTTTCACAATATCAAGATGTGGATTTGGGGATGTCTCTTCTTTTATGAGTCCTTGGATGACATTTGGAAGGGATGTAGGATTAGGTGGGATGAGGGGAATGGATGGAGGATTAGGGATGGTTGGAGGACTAGGATTAGGGATTGGTGGATTAGGATTAGATGAGTGGATGGGATTGGATGGAGATATAGGAGTGGTTGGAGGACTAGGATTAGGGATTGGTGGATTAGGATTAGATGGAGAATTAAGATATAATGTGGTGAAGGGGGGAGTGATGCAAGAGGATGCATATGATGAATTAAGATAGGAGGATTCAAATGTTAGATTGGGTTGGGAAGATTGGGATGGTGGGTAATAGTAGGAAGATGTGGATGATGGATTAGGATGGGAAGATTGGGATGAGGGATTAACATAGGAAAATTGGGAGGAAGAATTAGTACAAGAGGACGTGGGTGGAAGATTCATGTAGGAATACATGGATGGAGAATTAGAATAGCAATATGTGTAGGTTGGGTTAAGGTGGGAAGACATAGATGTGGAATTAAGGTATGAATATTGGGATGGTGGATAATGATAGGAAGGTGTGGATGTTGGATTAGAATGGGAGGATTGAGGTGGTGGACTACCATAGGAAGACATGGATGGTGGTTTGGCATAGGAGGATATGGATGATGGATTAGGATAAGAAGATTGCGATGGTGGATTAGGATAAGAGGAATATGATAGGAAGGCACAGGTATTAGATTAGGATGGGAAGATTGGGATGCGGGATTAAGGTAGAGGTATTGGGATTGTTGATGATGATAAGGATAGGATTATGGGGAAGGTATATTACTATAGAAGGATGTGGATGTTGGATAAGATAGAGGTGGAGAGGGAGGACATGATGAATATGTGGATGGTGAGGATGTTGGATATCCATTTTCAAGGGTAGCATAAGGATTGTTATTAGATGAAAATGAAGGCATGGGGGGATAGTTTGAAGGAGTGGTTGGATTTTTGGGGGCGATTGGAGAAAAATTTCTAGAAATAATAGAATCAAGGGAATATATATTACACTCTTCTTGATCAACAAGACTTTCATTATTGTCATCAACGTAGTTGGGACTTTGTTTGACTACTATTATTGCTTGTGCAGGAGGAGGATAAGGATTCATGATGTTAGATAAAAAAAATAAGGATGGGAAAGATATGAATAGATGATTAGAAAAAAATAATGGATGATGGAAGAAGATGGGGGAAGAGATCTTAATATTTGTTTTGATATTAGAAGATCTCGGGTGTGGATGGACTAAAGATCAGATTGGGATTTAGGTTAAGCTCAGATTGGGATTGGATTAAAGCTCATATTAAGATGATGGGATTAAAGCTAAGATTAGGATGACTAGAGGATGTGATGGGATGCAATAGGGTTGATGAGACAAGATTAGATTATTGATCAGATAATAAGATGAAACAGATTCTAAACCCGATTCAAAGATTTGACTTAGATGGTGCAAGATGCTGACGATCAGAAAGATATTACAAGACCAAATCCACCTCAGGATAGAAGTAGATTGATTGGGTCGTAATAATGATTAATTGACTTAGGATAGATGATAATCCTGAGTAGGTGAAAATGATGAAAATCAGGATCAAACACCTTAGCCAACCTGGATAAAAAACCTTAGAAATTAAGTTTAGGAGATTTAGAAATGATGATAGATATGTGATCAAAGGATGCCCTAAGACATTCCCAGATGATTTGATTGATGAGAAAATGAACTTTACAAGATGCAGATGAAGGGAAATGATGATTATAGAGAGAAATATAACCTTTCCTATTCTATTTTTCAAATTCACCCAAAGGATGCGTGGTGGGGAACCAAACAATTGCAAACACAGAAGAGCAGGCAGAGGTAATGAAAGAACGAGAAGGGGTAACTAAAGAACTGGAAAGGGGGACTTTGACGATTTCTTAATGGGATGAAAAATTATCCTATAAGGATTTGGATAGGGGCTTAAATGAAGAATTGGATGATAATAGAGGAAACAAACATCAAAACAGGTCTGAACGGGGTCTCGAACGGAAGACGGGATAGCCAACGAAAATGATGGATTCGACTGAATGGACCCAAAGGGGAATTCAAAGAGAGGGTAGTACCACCAATGGAAAAATGGATATTCCTAAAGTGATCGGCATGAGGACTCATATGAATAATGGGTTTGAAAATGGTCGAACGGACACAAAAATAGACCTGAACGGGGCCCCGAATGAAGAAGAAAAGAAAGATTCACCCCTCTGTTCAAGGCCAGGTCACCATTTTTAGGGAAAGGAATCCCAAGAAAAGGGAATGGTTTCCCAAATTGAGGAGGATGAATAATGCATCCAAAAAATGGTCGAATGACCACCAAAACAGAGTTGAAAGGGGTCACAGATGAAGAAGAAAAGGTAGATTCGCCCCTCTGTTCAGGGTCAGGTCACCCATTTTAGGGAAATAATGACCAATAAAAGTTCAAGGATTCCCAAGACAAGGGCAAGGTAGCCCAAATTAAGGAGGATGAAGAACGGGTCCGAAAAATGGTCGAACAGACACCAAAACGGACTTGAACGAGGTCCCAGATGAAGAAGAAAAGGCAGATTCGCCCCTCTGTTCAGGGCTAGGTTTCCCATTTAAGGGAAAGGATGCTCAAGACTAGGGAAAGGACACCAAATTAAATGGAAAGGTCACCCAAGTCAAGGAGGATGAAGAGCGGGTCCGAAAAATGACCGAACAGACACCAAAACATACCCGAACGAGGGCCCAGATGAAGAAGAAAAGGTGGATTCACCCTTCTGTTCAAGGCCAAGTCTCCCATTCTAGGGGAAGGATTCCCAATACAAGGGGGATGAAGAATGGGTCCGAAAAATGGCTGAACAAACACTAAAATGGACTTGAACGAGGTCCCAAATGGGGAACAGGATGACAAAATGAATGAAGGGATTTGACTAAATGAATTTGGATGAAGACTTGGAGGGAGGATATGACTTCCAATGGAGAAATGTATATTCATAAAGGGATTGGAATGATGAATTAGATGAAGAATGGGTTCGAAAATAGTTGAACGAATACCATAACAGACCCAAATGGGGTCTTGGATGAAGAAGAAAAGGTATATTTGCCGCTCTGCTCAGGGTCAAGTCACTCTTGTGAGGTTAGGGCCACCCCTTTGAGGTTAGGGCTGCCCTTGTGAGGCTAGGGCCACCCCTATTAGGTCAAGGTCACCCCTTTGAGGTCAGGGTCACCCCTATTAGGGTAGGGTCACCTATTTTGGGGTCAAGTCACCTCTATTAGTTGGTTTGGACTTGAAATAGCTATAGAAAAGGACAAAAAACATAGCAAAACAAAAATCAAAAGGCCAAGACTGATAGATAAGCACTGGTTTTGCACAAAGAAGATAGTTCAAGCAAAACAATCCTAAGATTAGTGTGAAGGTATGGCCAACACGATCCTCTAACTAGGCTAAGCAAGAAAACTAAGGGAGTCCTTGATATATGCATGGTACGTGGGGCACAACCGTGAACACTAACCCATCACAAGTTTGAGTCAGGAACTTCCAGCGAGATATTGAAAGCTCGGACCAACTCTTCACATCTTGTCTAGGTATCACCTTAGCTTTGACACTCCACCAGACACGACGTGACTGGATTGAAGTAAAAAAAATTCACTCCCTCCTTTATATACCCCATTGGTAACACATGGTTGGGATCGTCCCTTGGCGTGATGAAATCCCCAAGGAGGTCCCACTAGAAAAGAAGGTACATAAAGGACTAAGTGGACTATGATTTCTCTTCACCCAGGATCGCCGAATGGCGCAAGGGGATTAGATACGCTAATAGTTCACCTTTCAAAGAAAATAAACAAGTTCTTTGACTCCCCCTAGTTAGATCTATGTGCCTAGTCAAACTGAAAACAATAAGCAATAATCTAACTAAAGAAGGTGGTTTTTCTCCCCCTACAGAAAATATGTTAGAATTTTTTGCTTTTGGTCTTCAACAATCATGAAATAGTTGCACAAACATTAGCAAAACCCAACACACTCACAAAAAAAACAAGTTAGAGGGTCAATACTAAGGAAAATAGTAATAATTCAACTCTAGAAATGAAATTTTAAGTCTCTATTTTTACCTCAGTTACCTCCTTCCAAGGCGAGGTTACCTCTATGCTATGGAAAGAGTCAGCTCTATGGCTGGAGTTAGCTCAATTAGGGTGGGGTCGCCCCTTTGTGGGAAGAGTCGGCTCTTTGGGCAAGGTCGCCCCTTTGTGGGTGGAGTCGACTCTTTGGGCAAGTTCATCCCTTTGTGGGCGGAGTCAACTTTGTTAGGGTGGGGTCACCCCTTTGTGGGTGGAGTCGAATCTATTAGGATAGGGTTGCCCCTTTGTGGGTGGAGTTGGCTCTTTGGGCGGGGTCCCCCTTTGTGGGCGGTGTCGGCTCTTTGGGCGGGGTCACCCCTTTATGGGCGAAGTTGGCTCTATTAGGGCAAGGTAGCCCCTTTGTGGGCAGAGTCATATCTGTTAGGGCAGGGTCGTCCCTTTGTGGGCAAGGTCACCTTTGTTAGGGTAGGGTCACCCCTTTCAAGATGGAGTTGCCTCTATTAGGGCGAGGTCGCCTCTGTTAGGGTGAGGTTGCCTCTGTGTTCTAGGCAAGGCCGCCTCTGTGTACTTGAACCTACAAAATATATAAAAAAGAAAACATAAAATAGAATAGACCCGTTTGTGGGTCCCACCGGGCATGCTAGAAATGTGTGCAAGTGTTTTATCTACCTAGAATGCAAAAGAGAAAAACACAAACAAACACTCAAGATTAGCCAAAGTTGAATCCAAAACAAAACAACAAAGAAATGAAATGTTATGCCTTGCTTGGATTGATGAGTTGGTTGGCCCTTTGATGATGCTTGATTGTATGCTCCTTTGTTGGAAAATGCATGCAAAAGTGGATGTGAAATAGAGAGGAGTTGATGAGGACTGTAATAACAGAAATGGGTATTGTGATAAAGATGGTAGGTGGATGCAATAAAAACTTCAATGGCTGCAATAATGGAGGATGAGTGAATGCAAATTTTCTAAGTGCTAAGTTTTTTGGCTTGAATTCTTGAGAATTCTAATGAGAGTGACTGCAAAATGATCTAATTCTTGTCTAATCTTCTTAATTTGAGACTAAGTCTTCCAATTTTTAAAATAATGGACGGCCAGGATTTAGCCAACATGGACAAGATGGAGGGCTATGGTGAGTTGAGGACTCACAATTCCTCACATTTTTCCATGTGGAATGTAAGGTGTGAAGAGGACAAATGATGTGGAAAAATACATGTGAGGTGGAGGTAGTTGCAAGTACCCTAGGATAAGGAGAGGATTTCCTCAAAAAGGAAATCTTTGTCCCCATATGGGGTTGATGGTGACAAGTGAGGAATTTTAGAAAGTTCTCTCTTGTCACCATGGGCATGGGAGAAGTTGTTGGAGAAATGAATGTGAATTTTAAATTCATATGATTGGAAGTATCCTGTGGATAAGGCAAAGTCCTCTTAAATGAGGTCCTTGTCCCATGTGACTAATGTGACTTATGAAATATTATGGGGAAGAGAAATGCATGGGATAAATAAATGTGAATTTTAAATTCACATGGGGGAGAGGACATGGGGATTGTGGTGGGAGAATAAAATGGAATTAAAAATTTCATTGGGATGTGGGAAGAGTTGACTAAAAGACTGATTAGACTAGTTAATGAAGGATTAGAAGAGAGTTAGGTGGCTAATGATGATTAGGAGCCAACTTGCAAAAGCTGGAGGATGTGACACATCTCTAATGATGGGATTAGGAGATGAATTAGGATTGAGTGCGGATGGGACATATAGGGAATTAAATAAGTGGGTTATTTATTTAATTCCTTGGAAGAAAGCGATAAAGGGGTAAGGTATTTGATTATTTAACTAAATACCTTAGGGATTTAGAAGAAATTGGGGGTATTAATTAAATAATAGTAAGATTATTTAACTAATGTGGTTAAAAGGGTATTTAGATGAAAAGGGTAAATTTGGCCAAATATAAGTGGTCAAATTTAGATGTCTACACTTGCATACACATTGAATCTAAAAAAAAGCATCTTTGTGAGGAAAAACAAACACACCACAATTCTATAAAAGTGCCTTTGTAACCTATAGGTCAACAAAAAAAAAATGTTAAATCCAAGAAATGGGTGCCACTGAGCATGCCAAAATGTCGTAGGGGAAATATGGGTAATGGTAAGAAATCATAATTCAAGGAATTAGAGTAGTTGAAACTAAAGAAACATGCAAACCTATAATCCCATTGGTGGATTATGCTCCAAATATATGTGGATTTCTCTATTAAGAATAACCCATGATTGTAAAATCTTAACGATGATTTGATATTACTCAAATTGTACAAGATTGTGAATGATCAAGACTATGAATGATCAAGACCGTGAATGATTATAAAGTAGAAATGGCTTAGTTTATAGATTTATAGATATCTAATCAATGGTGAAGATTGGATTTGAGGATCGACAGATGAGAGGAAATTAAGGAGATCAAGGGATGAAATTCAATGTGAGCCCAAAATATCCCTATTTTCATGGAAAATTTGTTAAATATATTGAAACAAAGAAAAATGGGAACCCTAGGTCTAATGTATAAACCTAGGATTCAAATTATGTGTGTGTGTGGGGTGTTTTTATTATGTTTCCTTAAGATGGAGATCAACAAGGTGTGTAGATTGAAATTCAACCTTGAAGATGAGGACCCAGATCTGCATCTTTTTGAGTCTTGGATTGGATTTTATTTTCCTTGATTAACCTGATTATACTATATGAACTAATATGCAAAATACAAGCTCCCAACAATTATCAAACAAAAATAGAGAATTGTAGGCATTTTTGGGAAAGGGAGGAAATTTTACATCGATCTAGAACATTTAGTTTTGATCGTTGTAGGAGGAAAAATTTACCCAAGGGTGTATAGGTCCTTGTATGCGTCTTATACTCTGCTTTTACAGTCCTTTGATGATAGATCTGAGATCCTCATTTTTGCTTACAAAGTTGTTGGATCACTATCAAATAATTTTGTAAGTTTTGTGAGTTGACAAGATGTTGGGCTTCAAATGAAAAAATGAAAGAATAATCCTCAATCTCCTTCAATATTCTCTAAACCTAAAATCTACTCATTCACAAACAATGATAATATGAAATCACATAAGATTTGACATGATGTTAGGATCTTGCATTGTTTCAATAAAGCTCATAAATGTTACTCTTGACTTGCTTGATAGTGCTCTTGAACATAAGTTTTCTTATAATTTTCTTGTTAGCTCTTGTTAATGTTCAAATGGTGCAATAACTAGGTAATTATAGGCATTTTTCTAATTTCCCAAAAAATAAATTTTGATAGCCGACATTTGCAATTTGAATTTCAAATGTTAAAATATCGACACCGAAATATTCAAATTTGGGTCCTAAAAAAATAGGGGGAATAGGGTGCCCTAGGGCATCCCAGTCCTGGCCTTATTTTCCAGGACTTACATTAAATTAATGCATTTATTCAATGCTTGCAACTTCTTAGAAAATGGTAAAAATATGTTATAGAATGCATAATTTAGGAAATTAGGGACTCAATTAGGCTCAACAATTTTAGGGGGGACAAAACATAGTGTGAAATTGTCAAGGGTGACAATTTACAATGCTAAATTTATCCCCCTTTTTAGTGATAGCATGAACTTACGCTCAGACTCAAACTAAAGTAGAAAATCTATGTGAAGAGGGTGTAATTGTCCAAATGTTGAAGAGATAGGATGACTAAGGATCTAGGGGGAGCATGCAAGCCCCTAGGATCGAAGATCCCATGGAAAACCAAATTAATCACAAAGGAACACATACATGTATGAAATGCAACAAGATAACATACACAAATATACATGTCAGAAAACACGAAGCATACACAATGAAAACACATGACATAACATAACATATAAATGATAAAAAAATAAACATGAAAACATGAAGAGGACACACAAAAGACACAAAAATACACAAGGTTAGTACTAAAAGATTCAAGTTGGTAAGGAAAAGAGACCTCTATCTTAAATTCTCTCAAATGCCAAATTCCATCCATCGAATAAATGAATGCTCCCATGAGGACTAGCCAGTTGTGTTATGCCAAATCACTCATGAGACACATGGTTATAATCAATAGAAAGTTATGTTATGCTAGGTGTCAATGTAATATTATGGGTTCCATAGGGATAGCAAGGTGTGTTATGCTAAACACTCATGAAACACATAGCTCCACTGGAAAGAAAGTTGTGTTATGCTCGGTGGCCATGTTAAAAGGCATTTATGACTCACATAATAGAAAATTCTGATATTTTATAGGTGAATCACAAATATGAATAAAACATGGGCTAATGAAGTTCGATATTCACTAGGTGAGCCCCCAAGACAAGGTAACAAAATGAGTAACACAATAGGTCTAGTGAAGTTTGATATTCACTAGTTGTGTACCCATAACCATACCAATAGTTATACTCCTTGATAACCTTGATAAGGTGGTACAAAATGATCAAGATGTTATGCCAACACTACACCAATTTCAACGCTCATGAAAGAAGTGAGGGAAAAATGAGGGAAAAATGTCAAACTCACCTAAGGAGGTGCATAAACGTTCCTAAGGAGGCACATAAATGATGAAAAAAATAATGCCAAAACCTCAAGGGATGTTAAAACAACACCACCGCAAAAGGTGATTTTATAAAAAACAACAAAGGGGATTTTCTTGATATATGGAAGGTCATACCTTAGGGAATATCACACATGACATCACCACCAAGAGATGACTAATCATGGAATAGAAGAATCACACCTTAGAGAATACTAGCCATAGCATTACCACCAATGGGAACATCATATGACATGAAAGGTCACACACTTAGAGGACATCAAGCCTGTTGATGGTGTTTTTAAGCACTTCACAACATAGGTAATACAAAGGTGTATTACCTCTCTTGAAAGACAATCTTCCAAAATCAAATTACAGAACACTATCCCAAGGTCTCTTGGATGTTAGGTCTTGACGATGCTTGGAATATATCAGTTGTTTGATGTGATTTTCTGGAATCACAAGGTGGACTTATGGATTAGTTACAAAGCGGGGAAGTTGGATCTATAAATGGAGTTCTTAATATGGGAGAGTTGCTAAGCATTTGTTGCAGGTTCAAACAGCAGTCTAGAACTCTATTTCAACACTAGATTTAGCTTTATAATGTGAAATGAACCTTGCCTAAGGTTACTTATTTAAAAAAAGGAAAAAGGGTAGGGAAGAGAGAAGGTTCCTAGATCTGAAACTACGAATGAACAGTGATCATGGAGGCTGCTACAGTAGACAAACTCCCTAAACTGGGGTTTTCTAGGCCAAGAGGATCCTATAGTTACACAAAACTAGTGCAATCTTCTAAATATTGTAGATTTTCAATTTGCATACACACATCAAGGACATGCAAGTGAACTAAGTTGCAGCAATCGAATAAAGAAGCCCAGGCTAACTTTACACAACAACTTGTCATCAACAAGTGCCAAAAGTATGGGCTAGAAATTCATCAAATATTGAAACAACAATCACCATTACCACTTCCATTCAAGAAACTAACAACTAAAACTAACTTGGAAGGTAGAGCCATGCATAGATAATGAGAAAACTCAAAAGTAACACCCATAGATCATGTAATGTTGCTTTCTATTACTGCAAAATGTTCTTACAACAACTCTCCAACCCCTTACAAATGAGGGGGAGACCCCTATTTATAGTTTTTCAAAGCCCAAATGAATGGCTAGGATTGATTTACATTGTGTGGCTCAGATTCAATTACATTAGGGCTTCACTTACCCCACAATATTCAGCAATTTAAAATACATCTATTGTCTTTTTCCTATTTTGTCTTGCAGTGGCCAGTCACTGTAGCAGTTTTGTCTTCTAGTTGATTTCCCTTTTACTGTAGCTGAAATTGACTGAAAGCCACCTTATTTCCAATGGACTTGTAGCATTATTCATTGGATCAAATGGGTTTGTCGATGATTGACATTAGTGGATTGGTTTCCCCTGATTCAGGTGGACAACCCCCAAAGATCATCATCATCTAGTGAAAAGTAGGATAGCCCCCCTTGCATTTTGTCATTGAATTCCTTGGCATAGGCCTTCTTTTGATGCCAGCTCTATTGATGTGCACCACGAGGAGAGGTGGGGAAAAAATGAATGGTGATAAGAGCCGCATGCTTCTCCTTGTTCAACTTTCTCAATGGGTCTCCCAATGGACCCGCAGTAGGCTTCTTGAAACCTCCATGCATGAAGTGTCGTAAGTGCTTTCATACACAAATCAAGGAAAATGTTAATCAAATATTGCAACATCCATGTTAGATCCATTCATGCATCATAAAAAGATCATAATATTCAGTGTGAATTTCCATTAGTAGTTTACTGGAGAGCGTTTGAACGTTTCAGGACCGAGAGGCTGAAATGTTGTTTTAAAAATGGCAAATAGGGCATGGCAACCCCGATGGTACCTCTCGACTGAAAATTTGGAATTTGAAAGGTCCAGGGAGGATAAGATCCAATTTTAGCATCTGGGTTGAAGTCTGTTTTCAAATCGGAGCAGCGCTTGGACATTCCGGAAACAAGAGGCTAGTATGCCATTTAGGAAATGTTGTTTTGAAAACAACGAACAAAGAATGGAACTCCAGATGGTATCTTATGGCTGCAAATTTGGAATTTGAAAGGTCTAGGGATAATAAGATCCAATTTTGGCATCTGGGTCGAAGTCTATTTTCAAATCGAAGGAGCGCTTGGACGTTCTGGAGATAAGAGGCTGGAATGTTGTTTTGGAAATGTTGTTTTGAAAATGGTGAACAGAGTATGGAACTCTGGATGGTATCTCCTGGCTGAAAATTTGGAATTTGAAAGGTCTAGGGAGGATAAGATCTATTTTTACCATTTGGGTCGAAGTCCGTTTCCAAATTGGAGGAGTGCTTTGACGTTCCGAAAACATGAGGCCGAATACCATTCAGGAAATGTTGTTTTGAATACGACGAACAGAGCATGGAACTCCGGATGGTATCTTCCGGCTGAAAATTTGGAATTTAAAAATTCTGGGGAGCATCAGATCCAATTTTACCATCTGGGTCGAAGTCCATTTTTAAATTAGAGGAGTGCTTGGACATTCCAAAAATGTGAGGCCAGAATGTTGTTGCTAGAAATGTTGTTTTGAAAATGATGAACAGAGGCATGGAACTCTATATGATATCTCCCAGCTGAAAATTTGGAATTTGAAAAGTCCAGAGAGGATAAGATCCAATTTTACCATCTGGGTCGAAGTTCGTTTTCAAATCGGAGGAGCGCTTGAACGTTCCGGAAACATGAGGCCGGAATGTCATTCTGTAAATGTTGTTTTGAAAATGGTGAATAGAGCATGGAACTCCGGATGGTATCTCTCGGCTACAAATTTGGAATTTGAAAAGTCCAAGGATGATAAGATCCAATTTAGGCATCTGGGTTGAATTCCGTTTTCAAATTAGAGGAGCACTTGGACATTCCAAAAATGTGAGGCCAGAATGTCGTTCTGGAAATGTTGTTTTGAAAACGGTGAACAGAGCATGGAACTCCGGATGGTATCTCCCAGCTGCAAATTTGGAATTTGAAAATTCTGATGAGGATAAGATTTAATTTTGGCATCTAGGTTGAAGTCCATTTTCAAATCGGAGGAGCGCTTGGATGTTTTGGAAACACGAGGCCAAAATGTCGTTCTGGAAATGTTGTTTTGAAAACGGTGAACATAGCATGGAACTCCAGATGGTATCTCCTAGCTGCAAATTTGGAATTTGGAAATTCTAGGGAGGATAAGATCCAATTTTACCATTTGGGTGGAAGTCCGTTTTCGAATCGGAGGAGCTCTTGGATGTTCTGAAAATGTGAGGCCGGAATGCCATTCTGGAAATGTTGTTTTGAAAACGGTGAATAGAGCATGGAGCTCCGGATGGTATCTCCTGGCTGAAAATTTGGAATTTTAAAATTCTAGGGAGGATAAGATCCAATTTTACCATCTGGGTCAAAGTCCTTTTTCAAATCGGAGGAGCGGTTGGGCGTTCTAGAAATGTGAGGCCGGAATGCCGTTCTTGAAATGTTGTTTTGAAAATGACGAACAGAGAATGGAACTCCGGATGGTATCTCCTGGCTCCAAATTTGGAATTTCAAAATTCTAGGGATGATAAGATCCAATTTTGGCATTTGGGTCAAAGTGCGTTTTCAAATCGAAGGAGCGCTTGGATGTTCCGGAAACATGAGGCCGAAATGTCATTCTAGAAATGTTGTTTTGAAAATGGTGAACAAAGCATGGAACTCTAGATGGTATCTCCCAAATGAAAATTTGGAATTTGAAAAGTCCAAGGAGGATAAGATCCAATTTTGGCATCTGGGTCAAAGTCCATTTTCAAATTGGAGGAGCACCTGGATGTTCCAAAAACGTGAGGCCGGAATGTCGTTCTGGAAATGCTGTTGCAGGAATGCTGTTTTGAATTTTTCGCAATTTCTTGAAACATAATGAAACCTTGGCAGTTCACTTAGGCACCACAAGAACATCCCAATTCATCGGAAATCTATTCCCAAAGACAAAAATGAAGGAAAAAGTGAATCGAGCGAGCGGAGAGGCGAAGCTCGAAAAAACCCAAGACTTAATAATTTTTTATTTTAGGGGCAAAATATGGTCAGCCAGAAATGAGACTTTGAAGGGCATGTTGACCAAATAGGACACCAAAAAGGGGGGACACAAAATGATATGAGAGAAAAGCAGCTTGTCAGGAGTGAAAAAGAGGGTCCCTGCATACGAAGGGGCGTGTGTGCAAAATATGCACAACAAAGCCCAATGTCACCACAAATGAGACATTTCACATAAAGCAAGAAGGCCACACTTTGATTGCCAAGGTCACACTTTCTAGGAGATATATGCTATCATCACTAAGAAGAGATCATTTCACATGCAAATAATAAATGAGGGACTATATGCCCTCCTTAAGATATTAGTGTACTTACTACACTAATGTTTTAATGAGAAATAAAGGAATCCCTTACTAGAAGGAATGCACCTAACACAATGATAACTAACTCCTTGCCCCCCAAGTGTAGGGACAAAGGCAGGCCAAGATGGATTATGATATGTTACTCCTTGCAAGATTAAATATGACTACATAAAGCCAAGTTTATAACCCCATGCATGGTAGTGAGTATGTTATGATACTACAACTACCAAATGGAAATGAGCAAAGGATATGAATGTTAATCTTTCATACGTTCAACTTAATCCTCATAAGGATAAAATTATCTTGATTTTTCTTTAAAGCACAACATTCATCAGTAGTGTGTTCCGGTATTCTATGATACACACAACAGGATGTGTTTTTATTCTTTCCTTTTTTATCTCCCCGATCACGAATAGTAGGTAATGTAATGCATCCTAAGTTTAGAAGTGTGGTTAATGCATGCTCATTCTTGGCTATAGGATGCAATAAATGCAATACACCTTTCTTATGTGGTTTGGTTGGTGCAACAAATGTTTGACTTAAAGGTGGATGACCTTGGTAACCTAATCCTTTTGTATCTTCAGACAGTGTTTGTTCCAAAAGGGAGTGGACTATTCATTCTTAATGTCAAATCCTTGTGTGTCACAAAAAATGTATCCTTGATATTTTTCACTCATTTGGGCCTTTTCCATGGATTTTGGCCTGATTTTTCCTAGATTTAATGTTGTAATGTGGCCAACACATTCACATTAAGCCTTGGATGCTTGTAAATCAACAAAAACCTAATGATGTCTTACAAAGGTTTTGTGAAGTATTGTAACACATTTTCCCACTTTTCTAGGACCTTTCCATCATAATTCACTTAAAAAACCCTTTTTTATCACTTACCAAGCCTTATTTCAAAGTGTTTTAAGGTTTTGTAACAAACTCTCACACTTTCCTAGGCTTGTCATCAATAAATTGACCCCTTCTTATGTTAAACTAACCCCTTAATGCACTTATAGGTCCCAATTAAGTATGCTTCAAAAGACAATCCCGTTAAGCAACATTAATCACACTTTAATTCTTGAAAAATAACAAACTTGCCTTGGTGGGGCCAAGTCACCACCTTGGGCGACTTAGTCCAATCAGGTTTAAAAATCAAAATTATGTTAATATTCTGGTGGGATATTATCTTTTAAACCCTAAGGTCGGCCTGTGATGTATTTTCGAGAAATTAGGGCATATCATTTATAAATAAAGGGTTTTCCCCTCATTCTCTCATTATCAAGTAATCTATCTTCCTCAACAATTCAAGCATTCAAGCACTCTAAGAACTTCAAGCATTCATCCATTGGAGTTGATTACTTGCATATCTTCAGAATTCTCCATCAAGGGTTTGGTGAGTCATTACACTTGCATGTTGTTCAATCATCTTTCCCTTTACATTTCATTTCATTATCTAGGGTTTGATTACCAAAATGGGGTTTAACTAAGGAAAACCCTATTCTCTAACCCTAACCCTTTTCCCCCTCTTTGCATGTGTGTTTTTGCAGGTTTGTATGCAGATTTTTCAAAGAGTAAGGTGCTAAAAGGTGTCAACTTTCCATCAAAAACATTCCAAGTCAACAAACCCTAAAAAGAGCTTGAAGACAACCTATGTCGACATTTGAGGATTCAAATCTAGATTTCTACCAAGAATAGAAGTACAAGTTGATAGCTACATATTCCAGTCTCGAAATTCCTAAAATCTATGGGTGGACTAAGCTACCATCATTGGAAAATTAGTCCCACTACGTGGTTTGAAAAGTGATCTTTGTAGTTTTGGACACCCATTTCCCTGAAACCTGTTCTGAAAAAGTTTCCCCGAAGTAGGATTAAGTCGCCCAGCTTGGCGTAAGTGTCCCAGTGACCTTCAACATCAGATTCTAGAATATTCCAGAGCTCCTCTCCATCAACCTTCAGTTTCTAGGTGCACCCCTTCTGTGACTTTAAGTTCAGTTATAGTTTGCTTGCATTTTAGGTCATTTTACATAGTGTTTTCAATACTTTTACATTTCATTAGTTTTCATTCAATAGTTAGTTCATTTCATTTGTTTATAGCATTTAGATACATTTAAATCACACACATTCCATATACATTAACACATAATCTTGAATGAACCTCTCATATTTTGGGTGTGAAAGACATCTCTCCTTCTAGGTGAAAACCCTAGAAGTGTTAGGGAACCCCCTTTCCCCTAAAATTTGTGGTTTACGTTGTTTTCTCAATATCTTAAAACCTTTTCCATATATTTGTTCCAAGTTAATGGGTGTTTTTGTAACTTTATTCTCATATGATGGGGGATTGGTTGATGTGCTTTCCTTGTGATTGTTATTGATAGGTTTTTCTATGTGCATTAGTCAAGGTATGAATGGTAAGTCACTTTTCTTGTGCAATGTGAAAAAAAACTTAATTGGTGGTATGATAGGTGACCTATGGGTTGTTGGTATGGGTAATTAGGAAATCTCATGGAAGGATCTAAAAGGTTGCATTACTCTCAAGGTTGTGTAAAGAATTATGTATGAGTTCATTCATGCTCTCCTCATCTTGTCCCAAGATATCTACATCACAAGGACATGTATTGGGAGGTGAAGGTTCATGAGTATTCTCATTTAAATTAGGGTCATCACTAAACACACAACTTGGAACATAAACCAAGGATTTTAGAGAAGTCAACATTTGGGAAAAATATTGAGCCATCATGATGATTCTTTTTACTAAGGTTCAAACTATTATGCAACATTTTTTTGGAAGATAAACAATAAATTTGGACATGGGATCCTGGGAAGATTTTTTCATAGAAATTTTGAGCCAAAAAGAGTAGGACATAGTCATCCAAGCATGTCCCTATACTAGGCAAGATTTTTGAAAATTGAAAGTTTGATTGTGTATGATGTTGGGTCTAGTTGTAGACAGGTTTGGTAGTGAATATTTTTCAAGAATTTTCTTAATTTATGCCAATTCAAGTGTGTAATAGTATGTGAACAATAAATGACAATTTTGAATGCAATTTTTCTGTTGTGAAATGTACAAATTGACTAATTTTAAGATGCCTAAATCTGAAAATGATGATTTTGATGCAATTTTGAAACAAAACAATGTAAAAAAATTTCAGTTTTTGAGCTATATGAAAGATGCCTAAATGAATGCAATTAGGAACTTCAAAACAAAGATCTACAAAAAAACACAAACTAAAGACATAGATAAGGAGAGGTGTGCCAAAGTTTTTTTATTCAAGTGAAGAAGAACAAAGGTGCCCAAGGGTGTCCCAGTCCCTGATAGGGTGACTAAAAACTAAAAAATTGAATGTTTCCTGTATTGTCTAAGTGCCCTATTTTTGTGTGCAAACATGTCTGCAATTGAATATTTTTCAATAATTTTCTTGAATTAAGACAATATGATTCAAATGTGTAATCATGAAAATGACAATTATGAATGTAATTTTAAATGTAGATATGATCTAAGTGACTAAAATAAACCCTAACACAACCTATGATACAAAATGATACGCAATTTTTTTTTAATTTTATGATGCAAAAGTTAAACCCTAAATTATAAATACAAAATAATGCAATACAAAACTTAATTCTAGGATGAAATTTCAGAAGGTATGTAGTGTTAACAAGTTAGGTTCACCAAAATAAAATAAATAAAAATGGGAACCCTAGGTCTAATGTGTAAACTTAGGATTCAAATTATGTGTATGTGGGATGTTTTTCTTATGTCTCATTAAGATGGAGATCAAAAAGGTGTGTATACTGACTTTCAACCATGAAAGTGATCCAATCAGACCAAGATTTGCATCTTTTTGAGTACTGGAATATATTGGAATTGATTCTCCTTGATTAACCTAATTAGATTATATTACCTAATATGAAAAATGCGAGCTCTTGACAATTATCAAATAGAAATAGAGAAATGCAGCCAGATCTGGGAAGGGGAGAACACTTTGAACCTATCTAGAAAGTTTGGTTCTAAAAATTGTAGGAGGATAGATTCACCCAATGGAATTTGGGTCCTTGTATGCCTCTTCTACTCTAATTTTTTATTCCTTTGATGGCAAATCCGAGATCCTCATTTTCGCTTGCAAAGTTGTCAAATCACTGTTGGATAATTTTGTAAGTGAGTCTCTATGACTTGACAAGATGTTGGGCTTCAAATGAAACAATGAATGAATAATCCTGAAACCCCTTCAATTTTCTTTAGATCTAAAATCTACACATTTACAAAGAGGAGAAATATTGTGCCATTCAGGGGCTTGCCTTAGTCAAACCTTGTGTTAGTGTTTCCACTTCCATAATGGCAATGTAAATGATAATAAAGGATAAATGGTAGGAAGGAATGATTAATCAACAAATTGCTACAACTCTCCACCCTTCAATGGCTTCCTTGAAGGACTGAAGTAATGCACATCACCTCAAGGTCTTGGATCTTGTTTACACAATTGCTTGAATTTTTTGGAGACCTACAACAAGGTTTAGCCTTCACAAATAATGATAACATAAACACAAATGAACTCACATAATATTTGACATGATTTTAGGATCTTGAATTGTTGCAATAGATATTTGAAATACTATTCTTGAATTTCTTGATAGTTCTCTTGATCATAAGTTCACCAATAGTTTTATTGTTAGATCTTGCTAATGTTCAAATGATGAAATAACTAGGTATTTATAGGCACTTTTCTAATTTCCCAAAAATTAAATCTCCATAATAGACATTTGCAACTTGAATTTAAAATGTTAAAATAAAGGCACCAACATATTCAAATTTGGGTCCCAAAAAAATAGGGGGATTGGAATGCCCTAGGACATCCCAGTCATAGTACTATGTTTTACCTTGGTCAAACCCTGTGTTAATGTTTCAACTTCCACAATGGCAATGACAATGATAATAAAGGATAAATGATAGGAAGGAATGATGAATCAACCAAGTGTCACAACTCACCACCCTTCAATGGCTTCCTTGAAAGACTGAAGTCATGCACATGAGCTCAAACTCTTGGATCTTGTTTACTTGATTGCTTGTGAACCACAAATTTTGGGGAAAAGGGGATTATCTAGCACTTCTAGGGTTTTTCACCTAAAAGGAGAGATGTTTCTCACACCCAAAACTTAGGGGGTTAATTCAAGATTAGATCTAATGTGTGTGTGTGTGATTTGGAATGTATCTAAATCTTGAAAACTAATGAAAGAAATTAACTATTGAATGCAAACTAATGAAATGCAAAATATGTTTGAAAATATAATGTTGTATGCAAGAATGACCTAAGAATGTATACAAACAGTAACAAAACTTTATGAAACTGAAGAGGTGCACCTGGAAGCTAAAGTTTGATGTAGAGAGGCTCTAGAATCTTGTAGATTCTACTATTGAGGCCAAATAGGACACTTACACCAAGTTGGGTGACTTAGTCTTGTTTTAGGGAGATTCTGCTAGAACAGGTTCAGGGAAATGGGTATCCAGACTTGCAAAATCACTTTTCAGGCCTAGAAGTGGGACTAATTTTCCAATTATGGCAACTTAGTCCACCTGTAGCTTTTAGGGATCTCGAAGTTGGGATTTGTAGCTTTCAACCTGTGCTTCTACTCCTAACAAGTGTACGGGTCCGAATCTATAGACTTTGACCTGTAGGTTATCTCCAAGCTTCTTTTAGGGTTTGTTGAATTTGAAGGATTTTGATGGGATGTTGACACCTTTTAACACCTTTCTCTTTGAAAAATATGCATACTAGACCTACAAAACACACATGCAAACAGGGGAAAAGGGTTAGGGTTAGAGAATTTTGGTAATCAAACCCTAGAAAATGAAATGAAAGGGAAAGGAAAAGATGATTGAACAACATGCAAATGCCACAACTCACCAAGCCCTTGATGTACAATTCTGAAGATATGCAAATAATTAGCTCCAATGGATGAATTCTTGATTGCTTGATTGAGAAGAATGAATTGTTGGGGGGTTCAAAATGAGGGGAAAACCCTTTATTTATACATGATTTTCCCTAATTTCCCGAGAATACCGCATCACAGGCTGCCCTTAGGGTTTAGAGAACAATATCCCACCATAATATTGAAATAATTTTGATTTTTAAGCCTGATGGGACTAAGTCGCCCAAGGTGGCGACTTGGTCCCACCAGGGCAATTTTGATAATTATCGGGAATTAAAGTGTGATTAATGTTGTTTAATGAGATTTTTCTCTGAAACACACTTAAGTAGGGCATGCAAGTGCATAATGGGGCCATTTAAACATAAGAAAGGGTGAAATTATTGATGACAAGCCTAGAAAAGTGTGAGAGTTTGTTACAACACTTTGAAATAAGGCTTGGTAAGTGATAAAAAGAGGTTTTTTAGGTGAATTACAATAAAAAGGTCTTAGAAAATTGTTAAAGTGGGTTATAATACTTCACAACACCTTTGTAAGACATTATTAGGTTTTCATTGATTGACAAGTGTTCAAGGCCTAATGTGAATGTGTTGGCCACATTACAACATTAAATCTAGGCAAAATCAAGCCAAAATCCATAGGAAATGCCCAAATGAGTGAAAATGTCAAGGATACATTATTTTGGGACACATTTAGCCCCCACTTTAGTGAGAGGGTGAACTTGCTTCAAACTCACACTAAAGTAGCCAAAACATGCACATCAAGAGGGATCCAAATGCACTAATGCTGGAAATATGAGACAACACTAATCAAGAGGGATGATCAAGCCCCCAGGATCAAGATCCCATGACAAACCAAACATTAGTACAAAGCAACACACAAGAAAGTGATTTCAAAGAATGGAAAGAAATGGAAAGTTGGATCAAGCTTCAACCATTTTTCCAACTAGTTGTGGATCAGATCTAGGTTTTTTATTTGAAAATATGTATAATCACTATGAGGTGACAAAACTCATGGCTTTCTACTAGGTGAGAAGGCCCAAAAGGTGAGAAACATACACTCATGGCTAGTATGCACTCACGCACACACAGGTGGCTATGGGGAAAGTCGTGTTGTTGGTTGGGCTTCCTGCTTAACCATACGAAATTTATATCTCTTGATAACTTTAATAAGGTGCCACAAAAGACAAGTGATATTTTTGAGCTTCATGAGAAAAGAAAAACTTCGTATGCTTGGAACTCATGAACAAACACAAGATGGAACCATAGGCATGCAATTTTTTTTATGCAAGGTGGCCATATAACAAATGCAAAATAAAAAATGCAACATGTAAAGTGCAAAATAATGTTCAAGGGAGTCTTTCTTAATTCATGTGAGATCTTTAACTTAGGCAACATTGTGTCTAATGTCTCCAAGAGAGGACTGATAAAGAATAGAAAATTTGCAACTTATGAGATGCAGTGTGTCACATCAGGCCATTAAGAGGAATGTAATATGCTAAGATAGATCACACTTATGAAGGACACTACACCCAATGTCATCCACAAAGCAACAAACACATCGTACAAAATAATAAGGCTGCACTAAGAATCGAGAAAAAGAAAAAAGTGGAAAAATAAATAATGCCAATGTATTCCTTCACTTTAAAGGAATTGCTAAGCATCGTACTGTGAGAAATTACTTTAAAATAGCAAATGAAAAATGCACAAAGAAAGAAAAGACATGAGATCCAACTTTGGAAGCCCTATGCAAAGTCATATGTTTCCAAGCAAGGTTGTGTCATGCAAGAGAAAAGAAAAGAAATCAAAGGGAAGGGGTTGCCCCCAAAATAAAAATACGAAAAACATAAGGGATCTATGGATTTGGGGCTAGTATGTTCGTTGATGCAATGTTTGTTTAGAGAGCTCAGAATCATCATCATCCCCCAAATACATAGAACTAAAAGAATGACACAAAGAGAGTGAAAACAAATAAAAAGAAAGATCTTTTTGGGTCAACATGAAAGAGACATGGAATATCTTAATGCCTTGTGTCATCCCCAAAAGGAGAACACAAGCAAAAAGAAAAAAGGAAAAAAGAAAAGAGCCTTTTGGGTCAATATGAAGGAGACATTGCAATCTGAATGCTTTGCATCATCCCCAAAAGGAAGGAAAAAGGAGAAAAGAGAAAAAGCGAAAAGAAATGCACGACATATAGAAGAATGAAGGTACAAATAGAAGAATGTCACAAAGAGAGAGAACATCAAAAAAAATAGTACGAGATATCACGTTACACACATACACAAAGAAAAGAGAAAATGCAAAAGACTAGTAAGGCAAATGCCATTCAACCATCAAGCAAGTCATCTGCCTCCCAATCTTGTTCAGTGTAAAGTGCGGGTGGGCGACTAGCTAGAGGGACAACAACAATTGTATAAATAGCATCAAGGTCAATTCTCATCCTGGGAGAGTTGTCATGAAAGCTCATGGAAGAGGAAAATAATGTGTTCAAATTGTTATGCACCTCTTCATCTATTTTAGCAATCTCATCATCATCGTCATCCAGATTAATGACAATAGGAGGACAAATGATGATGTCAGTTGAAGTGTGTAACTCTGGTTGTGGTTGTTTTATAGGATCATTTTGTGGTGGTTGGGGAGGAGGATCATCATGCATTTCTTCTGTCAAGTGTGGATTATTATTTTCTTTATTTTCTTCTTCATGTAACTTGCGAGCAACGACACGACGTTGATGCCTACGCTCCCTAGCTCCTATGTTTCTTTTTATTCGGTTATCAAATTGTGTTTGTGAAGGAGTGGGTTGATCAACCCTAGGTTTATTTTCATCCCTAGGGGGAGTAATAGAAGGAACCATGGAAGGTTGTTCATCCACTTTCTCCTTTGCTTTACAAATTTTCTTTATGCAAGGAGGCATGACAAAGTTACTTTCACAATCTCTAGGTCTCTTGGATGATGTAGGTAAAGTTTCAAGTATTGGTTGAGCTTGGTTAGGTGGGTCTTGTTTAGGTTGAACCATGGTTTCATCCTGGATGAGAGTGTTAGATGTGGATGGGGAGATGTTGCAGAGAATTTTTTTGGCTATTTTCTTTGCTTTAAATTTTTGGTAAGCAATGAAAAATAAATCTTTTCAAGGTGTGATGGGTTCCATGGGCTCAGGCCAAAAGGCTTCTAGGGAAAAATTTCCTTTGGAAGACAAGGGGTTAAAGCTGATATGGTGGAAAATGAATATTTCGTTATCAAATGTAAACCTTAAGAAGTTTTGAAGAGTTGAGGGGACAAATTTAATTAAGCGAAGCCATGGATGGCCTAGCCTCAAACGAAACTGGTCCAACTATGGGATGATGGAGAATGCGAAATTCAATGTTTTAGGTCCTATTTTTAATTGAAGGATGATTGATCCTATAGTAGGGAAAGAAAAACCATTGTGTGTTTTGATCAAAGTGTTAGGTTTATCAAAGTAATCTTGATAAAGATCATGCAATACCAAAAATTCCTTCATGATGACGTTCTCACCACAAGTAGGATCTATTAGTATCCCATTAGTGGGCTTGTCATAGATACGGCCGGATATGTAGAGAGGACCATCAGGCATATTTTTAAGTATGTCTTGAGAGGAGAAATTAATATCAAGAGATGTCTTAGGTTGGACCTTACAAGGGATAACATCTATCACACCTACCATTTCATCCATATGATTAACATGGGTCACATGTGAGATAGGATCAAAATGTTCATCATTTGTATCAACATTCATCACATTATTCTTTGGAGTGTCACTAGCTTTGACAAATGAAATATTATGTTTAGGAATTGGATTAGTGAAAATCTGCAAATTTTGATTTGGAGGGGCAACAAACTTATTTCCTTGATCATTAATACCGGCAATGGATAGATGCCCAGAATCAATGAGGTCTTGAACAAGATGCTTAATATGCTTGCATTTTTCTATGTCATGTCCATTTTGTCTATGAAAATGGAAATAAGCATTGGAGTTAAAGTTTGGAGGTAAAGGCTTAGTAGGATCAGGTGTGTGAACAATAGGTAAGGTAATCATTTGTTGTTGTAAGAGTTGAGACATTGTGCTATGAAGGGTGTTGGATAAAGGTGTGAAATTTCTTTTTGGATCTCCATAACTAAAGGGAATTGTTGTTTTAACAACTACTACTTGGTTGCTGACAGGTGGAGGGGATTGTTGAGAAGGGTTAAATTGTAAGAACCCCCTTTTTTTTTTCTAAATGGTTGAGAATTGTTTTGGTTGGCATTTTTAGATTTCTCAATTTGACTAGAAGTGGATTGTGTATTGCGACTACTAATTGAATTGTGAAAATAAAAAAGAGTAGTGCATAAATGCATGAAGGAGGGAAATTTCATCATAGTGAGTTTGTCTTGAAGGTGAGTTAGCAAGTTTTTGATAAACATCTTTTGAAGATGTGGGTCAGGGATCTTGACATCGATTTAGGAATAAATCAATTGATAGCATGAGATAAAATCAGTTATCTTTTCATCATTGTTTTTCTTACATTGCATCAAATCAGCCAAGGTCTTCTTGGGAGTCATATGCACTAGGAAATGATTGAAAAATGCATCAACAATTTCATTAAATGAATGAATTGAATTGTTTGATAAAGAAGAAAATTATTCCAAGGCAGTTTCTTTTAAAGTCCTAGGAAATAGTTTAGCTAACAATTTATCATCAAGGACAAAGTCACTACATAAAGTAGTGTAGGCATTGACATGGTTAGAAGGATCTCCCTTCCCTCCATATTTCTCAAATCTAGGCATCTCTATTCCTTGTGGCATTAGTGTTCGCAAGATTTCAAAGGAAAATGGGCTTCTACAAACATAGTATGTGGGTGGGCCATTCTAATTTTGGTTGATGGTATAAATTTTTTGTTGCATGGATGAGACGGTTTGGAAAGTTTGTGTTATGAGAGGATCAGTGTAAGTGGTGTGAGGTGGAAGGGAAAGTGGTGACGAGGTGTAGGTAGTGGTAGGGAAAGTGAATGGAATGCTAATGGATGGTATGGTAGAAGAGGATAAAGCATGTGATTCCACATAGGAGTTAGGAATACTAGTAGGAATACCATGGGAAGGAATCACACTACTAATTGGTTGCATTGTGGTTGTGACATTAGGAGAGGCATAGGCAGGTATAGAGGTGACCGTTGAGGGAGGAGGAGTTTGAGGTCCTCCTTGGCTAACCACAATGTTTTCTAGTTGAAAGACACTAGAGGTGGGAGGAATTTTTTTTTGATATATCTCAACTATTTTCTTCACAACGTCTAGGCCTTCGTCACTGTCAAACATGCAGTGGATGTTGTCTATATTGGGAATTGTAGTAGTGGAAATGGTTTCAAGGCTCACCTAATGTTGCAAGTGTGCTAAGTTCTCATGAAGGTGAATGATCTTGTCTCGTGGGTTATCAACAGTTTGATGTTCAATATGCATACTACCTAATGCAAAGAGTTATTAAGGGTAGTTTCTAGGCCTAGTGTACTATTATCAATACTAGGAGTGGAAGCTCTAGATAACCCAAGATCTACAACAAGTGTGTTTTCATGAGATGCCATGAGTCTCAAACTTCTTCTCACTAAGGTATCAGCAATAGGACACTAAACACTCATGCAAAGTTTTCTAAATTTAGGGTGAATGCAAATGCAATGCAAACAAAGAGCACTAAAATGCTACTAAATGAAATTATGGAAAACAACACAGAAATACAGAAACAACAAGCAGAAATGTAGAAAATGTAGTGATAAATATGCAACTGGACTAAGTCACCCAGAGTGGCAATTTAGTCCCAGTAGTGATCTTTTTAACAATTTTCATAAAAATTAAAAGGTTTTTATGATTTTTAAGCTTTTCAGATGTAGATACAGTATGAAAATGCAAATTTTTTGGAATTTTTAATGAAAATGCAATGCAAGAATGAAAGTTGTATGATCTTTTCACTAATTCAATTTTGAAAACTCTAGAATGAAAAATAATGCAAACCCTAATGCAATTTTGATGCAAGTTTTTCCTACAATGCAAATGCACTTGAAATTAGAAGTAAAAATGTTCTAAAGACGGGTTCACCAAAATGAACCACAAATTTTGGGGGAAAGGGGATTCTCTAGCACTTCTAGGGTTTTTCACCTAAAAGGAGAGATGTTTCTCACACCTAAAAATTAGGGGGTTCATTCAAGATTAGAGCTAATGTGTGTGTGTGTGATTTGAAATGTATTTAAATGCTGAAACTAATTAAAGAAAATAACTATTGAATGCAAACTAATGAAATGAAAAGGATGTTTAAAACCATAATGTTGTATGCAAGAAGGTCCTAAGAATGTATACAAATTGTAACAAAACTTTATGAAACTGAAGAGGTGCACCTGGAAGCTGAAGTGTGATCCAGAGAGGCTCTGGAATCTTGAAAATTGTGTGTTGAGGCTAATTGTGACACTTACGCCAAGCTGGATGACTTGGTCCTATTTTAGGGAGATTCTATCGAAATAGCTTTCAAGGAAATGGGTATCCAAAACTGCAAAAATCGCTTTTCAAGCCCAACAGTGAGATTAATTTTCCAATGATGGTGACTTAATCCACCTATAGCTTTCAATAATCTCGAAGTTGGGATCTGTAGCTTTCAACCTGTGCTTCTACTCCTAACAAGTGTAGGGGTTCGAATATGCAGACTTTGACTTGTAGGTTGTCTCCAAGATTCTTTTAGGTTTTGTTGACTTTGAAGGATGTTGATGGGATGTTGACACCTTTTAACAACTTGCTCTAAGAAATTTGCATACAAGACCTGCAAAACACACATGCAAAGAGGGGAAAAGGGTTAGGGTTAGAGAATAGGGGTTTGCCTCAGTCAAACCCCATTTTGGTAATCAAACCCTAGAAAATGAAATGAAAGGGAAAGGGAAAGATGATTGAATAACATGCAAATGCCACAAATCGCCAAACCGTTGATGTAGAATTCTAAAGATATGCAAGTAATCAACTCTAATGGATGAAAGCTTGATTGCTTGATTGAGAAGAATGAATTTTTTGGGGGGTCAAAATGAGGGGAAAGCCCTTTATTTATACATGATTTTCCCTAATTTCCCAAGAATACCTCATCATAGGCCGACCTTAGGGTTTAGAGAACAATATCTCGCTAGAATATTAAAATAATTTTGTTTTTTAAGCCTGATGGGATTAAGTCGCCCAAGGTGGCAACTCAGTCCCACAAGGGAAATCTTGCTAATTGTCAAGAATTAAAGTGTGATTAATGTTGTTTAACGAGATTATTCTCTGAAACACACTTAAGTAGGGCCTATAAGTGCATAATGGGTCCATTTAAACATAAGAAAGGTTCAAATTATTGATGAAAAACCTAGAAAAGTGTGAGAGTTTGTTACAACTCCTTATAACACTTTGAAATAAGGCTTGGTAAGTGATAAAAAGAGGTTATTTAGGTGAATTACAATAGAAAGGTCTTAGAAAAGTGTGAAAGTGGGTTACAATGCTCCACAACACCTTTTTAAGACATCATTAGGTTTTCATTGATTTACAAGCTTTCAAGGCCTAATGTGAATGTGTTGGCTACATTACAACATTAAATTTAGGCAAAATTAGGCCAAAATCCATAGGAAAGGCCCAAATGAGTGAAAATGTCAAGGATACATTTTTTTGTGACACAACTTGAATTTCTTCGAGACCTACAACAAGGGTTAGCCTTCACAAAAAATGATAACATAAACACACATGAAATCACACAATATTTGGCATGATGTTAGGATCTTGAATTGTTGCAATAAAGCTCTAAAATGTTGCTCTTGATTTTCTTGATAGTGCTCTCGATCATAATTTTTCCAATAGTTTTATTGTTAGCTCTTGTTAATGTTCAAATAATGTAATAACTAGGTATTTATAAGCATTTTTATAATTTCCCAAAAATTAAATCCTGATAGCTAACATTTGCAACTTGAATTTCAAATGTTAAAATACTGACACCAACATATTCAAATTTGGGTTCCAACAAAATAGGGGGACTGGGACACCCTAGGACATCCCAGTCCTAGCCATATTTTCCAGGACTTAGGGTGTCGGGGGAAAAACATTAAATTAATGCATTTATTCAATGCTTGCAACTTCTTGGAAAATGATAAAAATAGGCTATAGAATGCATAATTTAGGAAATTAAGGACTGAATTTGGCTCAATAATTTTAGGAGGGACAAAAATATAGTGTGAACATATCAAGGGTGACAATTTACTATGCTATAAATATTTTGGAGGGATTCAAATTTGAATTTGAATTTGAATTTGAATTATGGAATATTCTTTTTAGAGGGAATATGCCATTTAGACATTTTGGAGGGAAGAAGATATTTTGAAAAAGGAATATTCTCCTCTTGAAAAAATAATATGCTTTATGTAAGTTTGAGGAAAATTAGGAATTAAATAATTATGAAAATTATTTAATTGTGAGGATGGGAAAGAATTATGTTTTTAATTAAATATTTGAAAATTTTAATCAAGTGGGATTGGAGAAAAAAAAAAGAATTAATTAAATAATAAAATTATTTAATCATGGTGGAAAGAGGGAAATTAAATAATTCAAAAGTATTTAATTAAGGGAAAGTAGTGAGAAAGTGATGAGAAATGAATTAATCAAATAATGTTAACTATTCAATTAATAGAGTAAAATAATGAATTTAATCAAATAGTTGAAAAATATTTAATTAAAATGAGGAAATAGGTGATAATAAAGAAAATGATGGTAAAATTCAAATTCGAGATCTGTGATACGTTCAAAAAATTTTAGGTGTCTACATATACACACACACACAACTATATAAATATATTGGTACAAATATACATCACATGTTATGAACTGATTTCTTATGGAATTAACCTGCTTGACATCAAAGATTAGTTAGCATTTCATAAACATTAAATCTTGCATGAAATTGAGAATTATCATTAGTAAAAAAAAATTAATTTGCATGTCAATAATCTAGTTGCATGCCAATAATCAAGATTGCATGTCTATAATCAAGTTGTATGTCAATGATTA
The DNA here is from genome assembly GCA_007115665.2 of Sequoiadendron giganteum. NCBI lineage: Eukaryota > Viridiplantae > Streptophyta > Pinopsida > Cupressales > Cupressaceae > Sequoiadendron > Sequoiadendron giganteum. The sequence continues at coordinate 333,074,193 of CM021106.1, read as the reverse complement.
CATTTCATGTCAATTATACATTTAACTATCATTTTGCATGAAAAGAAAAGAGTTACTTGTTTTATGATCCTTGGATATATGCATGCTATTTTCTTTTATATGTGATTTGGATTTACCTTCTGGGACGGGTGCTGAATATGGGCTAACAAAGGGAAGTAGATTTTATTTTACAGATCTACCTATAGGAGTTGAGAAAATACAACACCACAAACCCCGAAGATCACCTACATGCAAATAACCTATCACAAAAGAAGAGATGGAGACAAACAAGCAAGGGTTCTCTGAAAACTGAAAATGTATATATCAGAGAGAATGAGAGAATGAATTGATATGATATAAAATGGGATCAATCCTTATAAAAAGGAGATCATGCAAACCCTAATAAAACCCTAATAGGGAAAACCCTAATAGAAGCCCTAATAGGATAACATTTAATAATTAATATAATTATTAAATGTTACTTTATGCAAACTAACGTGAAATCTTAAGAAGGGAATAAAGGTAACTTAATCAACATAATTAAGTTAAGACCTTTACTCTAACACCCCCCCTTAAGATGAGCAACAATGCAGCTACAAACAAATGCAGAAAAGCAAAGGTAACTACAATGCAAGAAGGCAAACATGGGTCCCAACAACTAGGCCAGATCAGGTACCCATATACAACCAAATCTCTGTAAAATGGAGAAATAGAGAAAACCTCATGGGAAAAAGCTCTACTCCAAAAAGAGATGCAGAAAGCCAAGAAGAAGAACATCACTGAAGCAGAAGAAGCTGCAAACAACTGTCAAAAGATGACTGCTATGGTGCTGAAGAACCTTCGCTGAAGATAGGATGATTAGGATCAAAAAAGACAACAATCTGCATAAGTGCCCATACGACACTACTTGAATCAGATGGAAAACAAAGGAAAACACCTAGAACAAAGATACAGATGGCACAAGAACCAATAGTCTGAAAAACTAATCAACTGAGAATGAAAGATTCCTTCCAAGGTGAAACCAAGGAAGAATTAGCACGAACAATATAATAACCCCCCCATAATGCTGAACTGGGAGAGCCTGACAGATCCACTAAAATGATGTGAAACACCCTGTACTGCATGAAGAAGAAGATACATCTAAAAGTGCACAAGATAGCACCTGCAACTAAAAAAGTGGTGTACAAAACAAAACACACATGCATGAGGCTAGAATCATATGGATCCATGGTCGTCGTGGAGGGACACTCACTGGACAAAGGTGTGATAGCAAACAAAGGCAAACTACACAACCCCCCATGGTATGGATTCAATGTCGTCGTGGAGGGATACTCACCAGACAAAGATGTGATGGAAAAATAAAGGCAAACTACACAACCCCTCATGGCACTTTATAATATCAATGCGAGTACAAAATATGGCACAACCTTATGTGCAAAATCCCAAAAGATGCATGTACAATAGTGTGGCACTTTATCTCAGTACGTTTACATAAAATATAACTTACAAATGATGCTCAAAATTCCCTCAAAGGACAAAAAACTAGAAATACATGAAGAACAACCAAAAACGAAGCATACCATGCAAACAAAATGTTTCCAAGAGCAAATATGTCCAGGTAATCCACCAGAGTGTGAAAACACAAATAACTGAATAAAATATACTTGGAGTGAAATCTGGAAAAATAGCATAGATGAAACTGAAGAGCTCTGAAATATAGTTCTATCACTGCTGAGATTGTGAAAAACAGAGAAACTGATCAAAAGATATGAGCTTGAGACTGAAAATAGCCCCTTTGTCTTCAACTGGCTATAGAATGCACCAACAGAAAAAAGAAGTGATAAGACCCACACCACTGGAAAGATGAGAAAACCAGCTTTCCGACAATATCTCATTTGCCAAAAAATGATATCGTATGCCCAAGTTACGGCATCCGGAATAAATCAGCTCCAAGGAGAAAACACAACCAGTGCTGGGTTAAATTTGACGGTCATACGACCGTCGCAGCAAAAACACTATGTTAAATTTGACAGCCAAATGGCCATCACCGTAAAAGTGCGATTGGGCTTATTTTCAGAAAAAATGTTTTTTTAAATTTAAAAACAAATAAAAAAATTTACAAAGTTTATTTTTCTTTTTTTGAAAAAAAAAATAATAAAAAAAATTCAAAAAGGCCGACGGCCTTGTACCGCCGGCGGGTACTCTGTGCAGTGCATTGCGTAGGTACACTACGTGACACTGCACAGGGTACATTGCGTAGTTCACTGCGCAGGGTCAACGTAGGTACACTGTGCCCTGCGCAGTGTCCCGGTCCAAGGCCCGAGCAAGCCTTAAAAAGGCTTAAAAACCTTTTTTTTTCGATTTTTTTAAAAAGTCAAAAAGTTTTACAATCACAATTTTTTTGCATAAAATAAAATTTTCACGAAATTTTCCGAAAATAGGCGGAAAATAAAATTCCGAAAAACAATAAATTTTTTACGGATCTGCGCGTAGACGACGGTCGTACCATTGTACTTGCAAAAAAATTTTGCCCTAGATTTTGACTTTCTCCAAAATGGACGAATGAACAGTCGATTTAGGGGTTTTGGACCGCTGTGGACGCAATGGCAATGTCCGTTTGAGCTGAAAATGCTTGAAAAATGTAGGTGTGCCCTAGATCAAGAAAACAAACCCCAAACCCTTGAAGCTCCAAAAATCTTCAAAACAAGAATAGGAAGCAGCAGGTGTGGAGCTTTGATACCATGTAGGAGTTGAGAAAATACAACACCACAAACCCCGAAGATCACCTGCATGCAAATAACCTGTCACAAAAGAAGAGATGGAGACAAACAAGCAAGGGTTCTCTGAAAACTGAAAATGTATATATCAGAGAGAATGAGAGAATGACTTGATATGAAATACAATGGGATCAATCCTTATAAAAAGGAGATCATGCAAACCCTAATAAAACTTTAATAGGGAAAACCCTAATAGAAGCCCTAATAGGATAACATTTAATAATTAATATAATTATTAAATGTCACTTTATGCAAACTAACGTGAAATCTTAAGAAGGGAATAAAGGTAACTTAATCAACATAATTAAGTTAAGACCTTTACTCTAACACTACCTACCATTTTTTGGTTTATTTTCTTTGGCCAAAGCTATGTGTACCATTGAAATAGATGGATGTTATTTTATTCTCTTTGGCATATCCTAATAGTAGGGCATAAAATGAGATGCATGTAGATATATCAGGTTGCACCAAATTCCATTCTACTAGTGGTTTCCAAGTTTTTAGACTTCTCATGCAAAGTCCGGTATTCTTCATGTCAAAAATAATTCTGAGGAAGCATAGGATTCATGGTTGGGAAGAAAAGTGTTTGAACCATGTTATCGCCTCTTAGTTTATAGATGACCGTTGGGGTTAGTGGTGACCGAAAAATATCCAGTGATTATGTGTCTTTTATATCTTTATTTTATTATTATGACCCAATGGGCATGATAGCCCGAGTCATATTATTGCATAAATGATATCTTGTACTCTATAATACTTAACTAGATAATACTTCATGGGATGACATACCTTATTTCTTGTACTTAATATTCTAGATTAGATACTTTTACATGTGAGATGTAATTTGTCATTTTTATATATTTAAGATGTTTTATCTCATTTTTTTATTTATGTGAAAATGAGTTACTATTTATTTTTGTGAGATTGTTTAGGGTTTCAAACCTTACAATAAAATTTCCTTCATCTTTGTTTTCTTAAAATTTCCTCTTTTTTGATGAGGTTATGTAGGACACTAAGGATGTGTTTCTCGTCGGTGCATAGATCCTCTAATGTCCAAACCAAGTCTATTTAAGATTGTATCAACTTTAGTTAGTTCTTGGAATCCTTCTTGTGAGTAAATATATTTCCAAAGGAATTTCTATTCCATTTCTTAAGGTTTGTCTTGATATGCTTCAACTTATAATTTTGAACATAGCCAAGACAAGAATATCAACTTTCCACCAATTTTCAATAACAGAGTTTAAGTTTGGGTGATTGGTCCACATCATTTCAAATAGAAAAGAAAAGAAGATCTTAGTAGCTAAAGGCTTACAATTTAGAAGAAGATGGGTATGTTCCAAACTAATTATGAGGTGTAGACACATAAAAATGACCTAGACCTACAAGCTCTAGTTTAATCCTTTTAGCATAATTAAGACATTTTAATTATGCCCTTGACTCACTTTCGACTATTAATTAAATAATTCATAATTATTTAATTAATTCATATCTGTTTATTCCTCATGATTATTAAATAAATAAATTTTAATTATTTATTTAATGTGTCACTAATTGTCTAATGTCCTTCTATAATTAAATAAATTTCTTAATATATTTAATTATTTTTGTCCATTATGTCTTCCTAATTATTAAATAAATAATATTTATTTATTTAATTAATTATTTCACTAATTAAGTCCTCTTCTTTCTAAAACTTAAATAAATTCTCATTTATTTAATTTTGTCCACCTTCCACTATAATTAAATAATTATGTTTAATTATCTAATTATTCATTAGCCTCTTCTCTCCTTAATTAAATAAATTTCAGTTATTTAATTTGGTCCACTCTCCCAAATTTTGAATTAAATCAATTTATTTAATTCAAAAGGTTCCTTTTGTCACATTCTTCTATAAATTAAATAATATCTTCATTATTTAATTTCTTCTAAATCTTATTTATTTAAAATAAGTCCCACCACCCAAATTAAATAATTTTATTATTTAATTTCTCCTCTTTTACTATGCTCATTTTAAATAAATATTATTTATTTAAAATAAGTCCCACTTTTTAATTTCCTCTTTTAGTAAATAATTTAAATTAAATTATTTATTGTCACATGACCCCACCACTTTTGAATTAAAATAATTAAAAATTAAAAATGTCAACATCCCCTCTTGAATCAAATAATTTTTAATTATGATTTGATTCTCCAGCAACTTCGGTTTGTGTGCCCAGAATCTCTTGTCACATGCATTGTCAACCCTTGATTTAATTTTCTAAAAATCAATCTTGTCCATTCATTTCAAATTTGACCTAATGTTGCCCAATCCTAATTGTGGGTTGTCATATTGAATCTTGTCCATAGATTCTAGGGCACTTATCAATCTTTAATCTCATTCGTCCATACAATATTGCATTTTCTATAAAATGTCAATTTTGTCTTCATCTTGACAATAAGAAGATATTTATAAAAAATATAAATGTCATAGTCTCTGAATTTTGTCTACTTCTTCTTCTTCTTCATCTTGCATTCTTGCATATAGTCATTTAAATCCTTCAACATTTTCTTATGGCTTGTCATTATCATTAGATTGCTCATCATAAATCTGAGGGCAACAACATATTTTAGCAAGTTGAGAAGGTGTAATGAAGGTCAATCATGGAGGATGAAGATATCTGGTGAGATTGTTTCATTTTATTTCCTTTGCACTTCATTATTGCTTTGGGTTTTTATTTTTTGCATGTGATATTGCTAACCCTAGGAAAATACCCATAGTTACATAAGGAGGGAGGAAAAATTACATTTATCAATAATGACCTAGTTAGTTGAGGCTAAAAATCTATCTAGTTTGACTTGGATGAGGTTATTTCCAAATCTTTTATTGGATCAGGTAAATTAAAAAACCTTCCAAGTCAATTTCCACCAATCCCCCAATGTGCGGGAATTTTTCTAGGTCCATCATGTAGTTTTCAAAATCCATAGTACCTAATGGGTCTAGATAATGACTAGTGTTTCCTTCATTAGTTTGTTCTTTTATCAGTTCATTTGCTAAGTTTCAAAAAAAATTCAAGACTTCATACATCTTTCATACACATTTTATGCACTTTGACAAACATAAATATGTGGAAATATAAATATGATATATTGATAAATGCTTGTGTGGATGTATGAATGTTCATAAGATTTAGTATGTTTCTATGGTTTAATTGTGAATGTATTGGTAGAAAAACTAACTTCTTGCAACCAAGAATATTGTAGCTCACAACAACTGAATTTCTAGCTTGCAATAAAGGATTGTGGATGGTTGCAGGGGAGAAGCCAAAATAATTGGAGAACGACGGTTCAAGAGGGAAGCAAAAGTGGCTATTGAATAGTCAACCATGAGTCATCATAAATGCACTTTTATCTACCAATGAAGCAACTAGAAGAAGAATTTTGTTCCAAATAGGAGTAACCCATGATGTGACAGCTTCCAAAAAACATGTCCCTATCATGGTAGTTAACTGTTAGGGGCAGAGTCCTAGTTTGGTTTTTCTTCTTCTATTTTATATTTATGGTTTTATGTTTCAAAGAATTGTCCTCTACCTATCCTCGAGGGAGAGTGGGTGTATGCATTAATGTTCTATTTTTAGTCCTTGTATGAATAAGACTCCTCCTAAGCAATTATATTGGGATCTATGGTTGAGGAGAAGATCTAGTAGGAGTGGTAGTGTGATTACCTTTCCCAATTAATAGTCAATTACTGTTACTTTTTTGTTGTCAAGTCACAATAGATATGTAATTTTGAATGAGAAATATTTTGAATATTCTTGTCAGACTGTAAGAAGTTCAATTTTCATGCAATAAAGGAGTTTAGTTTTTGGTCATGATTTTTTGATCAAATAGAACATATTTGATGTCTTTTGTGGGTGCAACAACTCAAGAAAGGGCCACTCAAGGTTCTACCAACCCACCTTATTTCTTGTTACTAGATTAGATGTTGTATTACTGTATTCACTTTAGATAAGTTTTCAATTATGTTCTTGTGAATTTCATGAGTAATATTTTGTAGCATGAATTACGTTATGTAACATTACATTGAGTTATTCTCTGGAGAAAGATAGAAGTTAGAAGTCAAAATTTAGAAGCATTAATTAGTTGCAAGTTCAGATTCAATAGTTATTAGTTACAGTATTGAGCATTAAGTACACGTGCATAAGCAACATATTTATGTTAACTCTCATGTTTTTCAATTTCATTTTTTATTTCCTTTTCCAACTTTTACCATTTTCAATAAATGTGTGACCACCTATGTTTCATTGATATAGGGAGTAGTAGGATCCTTGAATGCATATATAGTACCAACACTATCAAAATATTATGAGTCTGGTTGATAATTAAATGCAACCTTTTGTAAAGGTTTGGTGAATTTTTTAGTCAAGAACCCATCCTCTAAATTGTGTGTATACTTACAACACCAAGTTAATAAGACATTAGAAAGGCCTTACATTACCTCTCATTATTTTTGAAAGGTTAGGGCAGAATTTAAATCTCTCACCAACAACCAATTACTATCCATAAAGGAATTTCTATAGTCAATGAGATTATTCTAGGTGTTTTAATATTGGAAAAAGTCATTGGGGCATAAATATTTGAAAGGACCTATTCTATTTGAAGAATTTTTATTTTCAACTTGAAATTATGGTAGTTTTTGTTATCAGACAGGAGTGTACCTTCCAAATCATGGGACCTCCACATAGTGGCCAGACCACTAGAGCCACCTTCAACATCCACAATTAGGAATTAAGCATATGGCCAAACATACTTACATTCTCTCCCAAAATCCTCAAAACTCGTTTCAGTTTCTTGAAGAAGCAAGATATCCATTTTATAGTACTTGATAAGATTCTTAAGGATATCCTTCTTGTGGGGACTATTTAGTCCCCTAATATTCCATGATAACATAATCATTTTTTATTTCTTCTAGAGCCAAGCTGCTCTAGGGTACTCTACCTCCTATTTGCTACTTCTCTAGTTGTATTTCTATCTCATTTCTCTAGAATTTTTTTTCCTAGGTTTAGATTCCATTTCTACATCTATTATCTTTATGATACCTTTCTCCTTCCAAAAATAAGTAGCATAAAATTGATATCTTTAACAAAGGTAGTTAGAGTTATAGAGGAACTCATCTCTTCTACCCAAGAGCTCTTTGCCTTTGTATTTGAACTTGTATCAAAGGAAAAAATATTTTATGTCTTAGGGGAAGTAGTGAGAGGACCAATTTTATTATCCTTAATCCATTTATGATTCTTCCTACCATAATATTTGATCTAGGTGGAACAAAGAATCAAAACTAAGGTAGTCTATCCTTCTTCCACTTGAGAAATTTTCCTTCTTTTGAAGTAACTTGGAGAGGGGTTCTAGAGATTGAGGGAGTAATATTCTCACCCATCTTAGAAGGATTATTCAAAGGGAAAGGCTCAAACCTTGAAGGATGCTTAGCACAATCCTACCACTAAAAATCCTTTGACACTAGAGATAGTGATGTAACAAATGAGTTGTCCTTTGGCATGGATTTACCCTTCATTTCAGAATCAATGATAGCCTCATATATCACCTCTAACAATATCAAGTTATTAGGTTTCTCTAGATTAGGTTTTGAAATGTCTTGCCTAATAAAATTGGTCAATCCAAGAGAATTGGAGTCATTATGTTGTGAGACCTTATTAGATTGGGAAACCACTAGTAGATTTTTTTTCTTCTAATCTAGACATATTATCCATTCCAAATTTTGAATAGGCATTGATAAGGTGATTAGTGCAAGAGAAATTCTAGAAGAATAAGGAAAAAAATTCATACTCAACATCTTGATTCCATTCACCCAATCTTGATTCCAAGGTGTTGTGTTGGAGTGAAAAATACATTGAGACTGGGGGAGTGAACTAGTTTCATGAACTGATTTGACAAATTTTATAGAAACTGAACCAAAACAGATTTATGCTCTCTTTTTCAATGATTAAATCATCCATATATTGAATGTAATCACATATAACTGGAAATGAGAAGTATGACGGTAAAACATTACATAACAAAGAATTCTCACAATAAAATAAAAGAACCACAAAAGAGTAAAGTGACACAAGATATGCTGAGTGGAAAACCCTCCTGGGGTAGAAAAACCACTCCTAAACTACTGCCTTTTAGGCTTATATTTGAAAAACCACTTTTAACAATGCCTTATAGGTTGATTTCTGAGCACCAACCCCTCATTTTGAAACACCAATTTCAAGGAGCACCAACCCCTTTTCAGTTTACAGAAGATACAATGATACACAGGGTCTCTCGGTTTCTCTCTTTTCTCACAAGTGCCTCTCAAAATACAATACCTACAATCCTCAAGGTTCTGAGTTGAACCTTTAGAATTCTAGACATTATCTCATCTTAAGACAGCTTGTGTTATGATTTTGTTTCAGATTTACAATCTCAGAGTACAACATGTCTATCAGAATAGATCATTCAATAGTTGTATTCAATCTAACATATGTTTTTTTAACTGTTTCTTTCTCTCCTTTTAAAAAAAGTGATAAATCCCTTTATTTTTCCTCTTACTAATATCTCTCTTAATTACCAATGATACAACAGGAATAATATCACATAATCCAAAGATTTTGTACAAGATAAAATGTGCAATTTTTGTGAGTAATCACTGAAACCCTCAACAACCGTGAAGGTAAAGTTTTCTCCACAAAGAGACAAAGTATTAAACGTAGGTTTGATCTCTGAACCCTGACCACACAAAGAATTTGCACCAATAATTCCATCTAAAATAGAATCAATATAATGCACGCACCAATAAAAAAAAATTCAGATCTGAAGGATTTTAATGGAACAAAAGTATCTTCGAATACCACTGCAAGAAATTGTAACCGAACCCTCATTATTGTGCACCCAATGACCAAGAATAACTACCACTTTGAATACATGAAAAGAATTACATATTTCACATAATGCATGTCATAACATCTAACAAAAATGTATGCAACAACAATACATATTTCAGATACCCTCAAGAATTTAATGACAGGTGGAGATCATAAAACCACAATATCCTTCAAGAATATTTTCAATGCTACTAAAGACAACAATTAAACCTCTTCAAGAACCTGAAAATAGGTATGTAACTGAACCCAACAAAAAATAAACACTATTTTCAAACCAAACATTATGAGGAAAGGAAAGTAACTGAAATCATGTCATGCCTTATAGGAAACCACTCTTGCAATTTCTGATTTTAAACAAACGAATGTAAGTGCAAGAATTTTTAGATTCAAACTTAAGGGAATTGTAACTGCCTTTTCCATTTTTAACTTGAAAACTTATAAAAAAAGAATGATAATACTTGTTTGGACTACAAGAAAACCATGCAAATACTAGAGTAATTCGATGTATGCCCAAGTGGACAAAAAACAAAGAACTTTCATCCATAGTCACCTAGTGTGAAATGACCAAACACCAACCATGGCATGTCTCTTGTAGAGATCTCATAGCAGCCTTGAGTTGACTTGCAGCAAGAGACACAGATGACAGAGTAATGGTTGAGGAAAAGAACAATCATGGCGATGGCTGAAACTAGGGTTTACACCCTTAGAGAAATGAAAACTCAATAAGAAATGCCCTAGCTTCCCTTTTCTTCCCAAGATATTCGATGCCTTTCAATACCTTAGTCAAAATTTGATAGCTTTTGAAGTCTATGGTATCACCATATAAACTTTCATTGTTGTCCAATGATCAAACAAAAAAAAAATTGACCACTATTATGACATAGAAAAACAATATCACCAAGATTCGATGCCATGTCACTCTTTTATTGACTTTTTAATTATTTCCTCATTCCTTCTATCGGCCTTAAGGCCTAATGAATCAGCAATTATAGGACCCGATGACTTCTTCCTAAGTCATGTTCAAATGCAGGTTAGCCAAAGTAATGCCACCAATTAGTATTACAAAAATTGCCATGAAATAACCTTTTTTCTCAAAATGGAGGCCAATTGATATCAACTTATGAGTCATGAACCATATTATATACCCATGCAAATATATCAAATGAATTATCAAACTCGGGTGCCAAAGTGAACATTAGTCAAATTTCAACCCAATATTTCATGTCAAGTAATGTATCATAACCGATGGCATTAGAGAGATATGTGCCAAGTTCAAACAATGATACCAGTGAACCAAAATGAGAAGCATCAATGGAATTGAAAAATAACTGATAATGATATACCTGAGTAACCATGCCAAATACCTATAAGAAAGATAACCTTTATCTGCACATGAAGGTCAACCTGATCAGTACCAAAGAAAAGCAATAATTTTGTCCAAAAACAAGATACTGAATGCCACAATATGTATAGACCAACCTACCATAGCTGAACCAAACAAGTATCAATCAAGTAGCACAGTGTCAAAGTCAAAATTCCATAATTCCAGATTTGACATCAAGGACAAAATATCAACATGATGAAGGTGGGAAGAATCTTCTAGGGTTCAAAATAAACATAAAATATTACAAAGAAAATGTCTACACCAAATATGATTTCCTCATCTCAAAACTCAAGAGGGAGACCTAGGAGTCTCACCCAAGTAGGAATATCAATAGAGATGCCCTCAGAAGGGTTAAACCCAAGACAACATTTATAGAGGGCTAGGCTTTGTTTTCTAAAAAGAAAGGGCCTTGCATGAAGATATTTAGATAATCTTTAGAAAAAGGAGAAGGAAAAGTATAAAATAAATTTGGGGAGAGCAAAAACAAAGACATTACCTTCAATAGACCTTTTAGTTGCCACCCACTTACAAACCATCTCAATATTTGGTCACCACCCCAAAACATTACCAACTAGTTCATTTTCCACTTTTGTCATGATTCTATATAAGGCCAATTCTTTGATTTTAATAAAACCTCAATCCTCAGAGTGCACAATCTAAATCCCATGATTAGTTGTCTTATCAATCTAATTGTTGAAGAGGTCCTTCTAGTGGGAAGAAGAGACCATCGAGGTAGAATCATGGGCTATAATTTTTTTTTGAAATAGAGGAGGATCGACATAGAATTCCTTTCCTAAAAATCACATAAGTGGACCCAATAACTGAGCAAGCAACAATACACAAAGCTTGGAGAACACAACAAACTAGACACACTAGTTTCTCACCCATCAATCGCAACTCCCACTTCAAAAACTCTAGAAGATTAATTTTGTATCCACCACCATTTACTTATTATCTTGTTGATTCATGTTGAAAACAATCAATATATAAATGAAATTATTATTTGAATTTTATTACATTTTTAATGCATTAAATTCTTGTGATAATTTTTTTGACTTTATCAATAATGTAAGTTTTATTTAAACATTAATTGGAGGATCAGATTTTAACTCTATTAATATTTTTTTGTTACTTGAATGATAGGGAACATTATTATAGTCATCATAATAGTCCTATATTGTGAGGTGGTAGAGTAAATTAATTTAAAAATTAAGTATTCCTTTAAAGAAATCCTCTTCTATAAAATTATATTGTTGAATTTTGAATGTTTTATTTTTAGAAAATATATTTACACTAATTATATTTAATTATATGTTTATAAAAAATAATTCACTCTTATTGAAATAGTGTGTTATTATTTAATATTGTATTATAGTTTTGGTACAAAAATGATTAGTAAGAATTTAAGTCATATATGATTAATGACTCACAATTATTACAATAGTGCACTATTTATGTGGTCTAATAGCCATTAACCTTCACTCCAACTAAAATTTCAAATATCAAATTATTGATAGTAGCCAAATACAATACAGTAAAATACATTGTTGATCCAAAAATCATGTTGTCATGTTCACAAATAGAAGTACTCTAACTCCTTTATCTTTCTCAACAAAAATAATAATTATTTCACAATATTTATCTCCACTAAATACACAATACAATCAATGGTAATAACCAAATGCAATACATCTCATGTTTAAATAAAATTATCTTATTTTATTAAAATATTCTTTCATACATTTTAATTAATAAATTTGTTAATACAGCAAAGTAATTTCAATTCATATTTTCTTATTTGACTTTATTTTCAATTATAAAATGGCAAGATATAATTCATAAAGTGTAAAAAATGAAATCATACCTAAAAGCCAACAAATCAATGCATCAACTATATCTTAAAATCATGGACCATTAGCCACTCAATCTGGAGGCTTGCTTTCTTGGACAAGCAATTCAATACAAATCTTTTTAGGTATGTTATTTTAGATAAATTGACTTTAGGTGATTTTTAATAGATTTTCACATATTTATAATTTTCCATCTATAATAGAGACTTTTTTTTAAAGGAGTTTCAATTTCAAGGTGTACAATAATAAAATATTTTTTCTTTAAATGTTAAGATAAATCAAGTAAATAAGTATTGAAAAATAAATTTATTAAGAATAAAAGAAGAATGGTAAAGATACTGTGTTAAAAGAATAAAAATAAAATAAATAAAATAAGGTACAAGCTAGTTCTTAATTAATATGGAATTAGATTTTGTAAAATGTGTTAAATTGATTTTTTCTTGTAATAGAAATTTAAGATATGTAAAATAGGTAAATATATTGGAATTAGTAAATATAATTTTATTTGCCTATATCACTTTTACAATCGCATATTTTAAATTTATATAATCAATTTTGTAGTCGTGATTATGATCCTTTTGTATGAATCTAATCTATAACAATTTTTAGTCTTGGAATTTTTTTGTCTTTACTTAAGCTACATAAAAAACATGATTGTGTGGTAAATGGTTTTCATGTGATAAAAAAATAGTTCCTCTCATGCAAAACTTCGTAAAAAAACTGATTTAATTTTTATAAAGATTGAAGACAATAATTAGGCATGCAAGTTGCCTTAGAATCTTGATGTAGTGTTAATACTACTACATAATTTATTTTTAAGCTCCTTGATATGTGTAAGAGGTGATCTTTTTATAGATTTGATAGATATTCTATATTAATAGGGTGTGTATCTAAATAAAACACCTTAGTATACAAATCAAATATTTCACACTCAAGTTAGTTCATAATGGCTAAATAGAGGGAAAATAATATTTGAATTTTTTTTAAAATTTTGTTTATCGAGTTTATTTTACAAGCATGCATCCAAAGTAATTCATTTGTGTAATTGTCGATCTAAACTTGGGTAAACAATGGATAAAACTAAGGATGAAGTTTGGACTTTAGGAATGAGTGCAAGTGGGATTGGGTTAAGATAAAATTATTTATCAATTTCTATATGAAATGCATAATTTTGCACACTAGTCATTGCATTAGGGACAAAAAAATCAAAGTGAATCTAAAATGAAGGAGAAAATTCCAAGGTGTGTAATTTTAACCATTACAAAACATAAGAGGAGATAACTATCAGAATGGAAAGAAAAAAATTTAACCAAAATTTTTTAAAAAATAACTTTTCATTTTATGTTTTTTGAGATAAAAAGTGCTTAGTTAGTGTTGGTTCTCTGATTTTATTTCAAAAATTCCTAAGAGGGTGTGTGTCTCTATCTTTAGAATTGTTGAGAGGATGGACCAATGAATGAGAGATAAATAGATCTCTCATGCACTTTAGTCTCTACAAGAATTAGGGGGTAGCCCTATTGAATCACAATAGATTATAAATATGGAAAAATATTTATTACAATGTAAACAAGATAAATTATTTATGCATACAATGAAAGGATTCTAAAAACACTACACTATCTTACGCACTTTGTGTACCCTTAATGCTTAGGCATAACATGGAAAAAATAATTAAAAGGGATTACTGAATGAATTATCTTCTTTATGTATGAACATTTAGGCTAGGTTTAATTTCTTTGAGTGATCAATTTCTATTTTGGGAAAATAGAGTCATCAACTATTTCTACCAATATGTCTTAACAACAACTCTTTGAGTGGTTTAGAACTTATAGCAATGTCTTATAGTGACTATTATTTCCTTACAATAACATGAACCTCCAAATTTTATATGAATAAAAGTTCTATGGTTTATAAAAATAAATCTCATCCTCCTTGAAGATGGCATCTAGAAAATTCATTGCTAGCAATTCACCAAAGGAAAATTCACCGCGGAGGAAAATTAACTGGATTAATATTTTTAATAAAATCAAAGTTTCTGAAATATATATTAAAAAATATTAATATAGTTAATTTTTCGTTGTGGTGAATTTTACTCGGTGGTGAATTTTTTGTCGATGAATTTTTCATGATGGTGAATTGCTGACGGTGAATTTTCCTTCGATGAATTGTTGACGATGAATTTTTCTAGAGCCTTTGAAGATGTACTAATGAGGATAGAAAATTTTGTAGCAAATGTTTAGGAAAATATTTTTCACCCTCCTTGAAGGAATACTTTGTTGCAAGGTGTGCACCCTTGGTCTCCTTGTGTTGTGCAGTGCAATGCTCAGGTTCATGACATGGCTTAACCACCTCTCATGGATTCATTAGCTCTGGTGGTTGTATCAGGCATTAACAGGTTGATCTTTTGGTGCAACAACAACCATCTATGCAACATAATTCTCTTCAAGAATAAAAATATAGAAAAAGATATTAATTCAATCAAACCATCATTCATATAAATCAATTAGTAGTAATTATCACTACAAATTGCATAAAAAATATTGAATCTTATGTATAAATAAAACTAGTATACACAACATAGACATTTTCCCTCTCTTTTTCCAATCTTCTATAATGAAAAAAATATCCCATTTAATTGAAATATTATAGAGATATTCCCCTTGGATGGGTAGTATGTGTCAATATAAGATCACGAGATGAACTACCAAAAAAACTAACTAGAAATAGATCATGTGAAACCCTCATAGGGAAATTATGATTCTATTCTAGATATTACAAAAAAAATTAGTTAGGGAAAAATATGATTCATGTTCTAATAGCTACCATAATTGATTGTGAAAGCTAAGAAGAATCCTAAAAAATCTATTAGAACATTGGCTAGGAGGTTGCCTAAGAACCATGAGGTCTTGAAAACCTGATCATTACATTAATGGCAACATGATTCACCTTCTTCTTCTCCACCATTGAAAATGCAAGAAAATTCACTCCTTTAGATTAAATAATTGTTTATGGGAAATAAAATATGTGTTTCTAGTTACTTGGTACAATGTGAAATCAATTCTCATGTCTTTGACTTTGATAGGATATATATAGGGATTTATCATGTGTTGAGTGTTGAATATTTCAAGGAGAAAGTACTCAAGAATATTTAAGTCCAAAACTCAAACAAAGGAAAAGTTTGGCTAAAAGGTATGCCAAGATTGAAAACTCTAAAATTTTACAAGTGTGTTCCTTAGAGTCTTGAGCATAATATTTCCACACTTATGAACTCTTAGGATCTTATTTATCTTTTTCCCATTCTTCTCATTCTACATATTTCACTTTGATTTTTTTTGAACTTGGTGCTTGATGTTGGGATTTTAGGGTCGAAAGAGATAAAAAATCATCTCAAGAGGCAAGAAAACAAGAACAAGTCCAAAATTGCAATCTTGATATGGTAGTGTAGTGAAAAGTGTTGAGGATTGGAGTTCAATATACCTCATACCTATTACTGAATTAGGAGTACCATTGCATCTCCAAATCCCAAAAAACTTACATAGGAAAATGTCAGAAGTCACGAATTGGGGACACTAAGGAAATGTACCCAAATAAGGGCAAGTCCAAACAATTGATCTCAATAAAGTACCTAGTAAAAAGAGATATGGAGGTTACCAAAGAATTGGTACTCAAGTAACAATATTTGTAAAGCTTTGACACCAAAATACTTAATGGAAATATTAAAGAATCAAAGTTTGGATAAAATACATGCTAGTAGCAAAAAGTCTAAAATACTAACAAATTGGAATTGACAATATTTTTTCCCTTAGCAATTTTTTTATGAAAAAATGAGGGAGACAAGACAAGAAATCATTTATATTTTGTAACATCAAATTTGGGCTTTAATGGTGAGATATTTTGAGTTTTGAGGTTCAAGGATCAAAGATATCGAGGAATGGGTCCTTAGAGAAATGGATGGCCAAAAATCAAATTTTGCTAACTTAGAGAAATGGATAGGGACTCAAGGGTCAAGCTTACTTCATACAAGGTACCTGATGAGCCCTATAAATTTCTATTTTCCCTACTCTAGTTTCATAATTTTCATCTTATTTCTACTATTTCAAATACTTTTCTAAACCTTTTTATATACTTTAAATATTTAAAGCATTGAAGATGATATACTATATTGATAAGTGATTGCATGATTTATGAATGTCTATAGAATTTTATGATTATTTATAGTTGTTAATGATGAAAATGCCTTTGGAATAAGACTAACCCCTCCAGTGAAGGATCTTTCAACCCACAATAGAAGGATGTTAGTCTGCCACAGTCAAGGGAGGTGCTCAACTACAACATATGCATTTTTCTTGAAGTTGATGTGAGCTATGGTCAAAATATGTGCATGTGATTATTCATGAGTCACTCCATATTTTTATTTCCCATTATTAATAAATTGTGGAGGAAAGAAAATGCTTGTTCTAACAGTAGATAATGGCTTGTAACAAAGTCTATATTTTTGGGAAATATTTTAGTTATAACCATCTTCTTAATTGATGTAGAATACGTATCTGATTCCTACATTCCTACTTCCAATTTCTTTTTTATTATTAAACCAAGACCTGGTCCTCTTCCTATATTCTTGGAAGATTTGATATTTTTCAAAGTTTGTTTTTAGTTCTAGAATAAGAGGACTCTCATAGATCTTATATATATGGATGATCTTGTGAGAGACTGAGTAGCTATATTTTTGACATGAAATAAATTGAATCTAATTCTTGTTATACTCTATTATGAAGTTTTTTGTATGTTTGAATTACAATAAATAAGGATACTTCAATTTCTTGAATCTCTGAGTTAGTATTCAAAGGAAGATATTGTGGATTGCAACAACTCAATAAAGGGTCGCTTGAGGTATTGAAGCATTCGTGTTAGCTTAGATTATTAGTTAGATTGTGAATTGTAATTTTTGAATTGTAGTTTATGGTTTATGTTATATGTTTAATCCCATTAACAACTAGTTGAATTGAGTCATGCTACAACATAGACATTCATTAGTTATAGTTTTTGTAGGAATAATCACCCCCAACAGTTACTATGATTACTTATAAAAATTAGTGTTGACTTAACCCATTTTTATATAGGAATTAATTCAATTAATTCCTTTAATTGGAATTGCTTTTATTCATTTTTGTATACTTAATCGATTAGGAAAGTCTAGGGTTCTCAACTACATATATAGTGCCAACATCATCTCAAGATTATGATTCCTTAGTTGATGATTTGATGAAGCACCCCTGGAACAATGAACTACTTAATTTGGTATTTTTAGGTCCATTAAGTTGTATGTATTTTGTTTACATCAGTTGATTGGATATATGGGGAGCTCTACAATACCTATGTAAGGATAATTTTAAACTCATGATCTTAATAAATTACTTAATGAAAAGAATTGGGGATCAAATTTTGGTGAAATCATGGGAGTAATAATTTGATAAGTGGAATATAAAAAAAAATGGCACTAAAAGGGATTCAATTCATGGGGCTAGGGTTTTGAAGTTTGGGGGAATGAAGGAAATGATGCTTTGGAAAGAAACTTCTTGAAAATTTGATGCATAAAGGAATTCAATTCAAAGGGCTAGGGTTTAAGATTTTAGAGGTTCCAAGGAAATCGTACTGAAGTATGGGAAGGCCTAAAAATATAGCACATGAAGTAAATTAAGTGAAAAGTGTAAGGCTTCAAGGTTCAAATTTCAAGGATGTCAAGGAAATGGTACCTTAGTAAGTGCATGTTTGAAACTCTATCACAAAAATACTTTAAAGGAAAATAGTCAAGGTTTTGAGGATCAAGAGGAAGGCGTACCAAGTACCTAAGGAGTAGAAACTTCAAAAATCCAACACAAGAAGGAACTTAAGGTAATTGGTTAGCTTTTTAGAGATTGGGGTGACAAGGAAATGGTACCTTGGGAAGGGAAACCCCAAAAGTGTGAAATTCCAACAACTTTACACAAAATTAAGAATTTGAACACAACCCCCCACACATAGAATTTTTTAAATTTTACAACATTCAACACATTGATAAGAACACAAGGGATGACAAAGGACACACTTAGGAAATTTTTGACAAATATAAAACCCACTATTACTCTTTGAGATCAGTTATAAATTGTGGGTTAACACAAGACAACTACACCAAGGTGGACAAGAGCTTAATATTTTACATTTTGAGGCATGTGAAATATAGCTCCAACATAGTCTCTTATTTGGGGAGGTATGAACCAATGGGAGATAGCAAGGATCCAAAAATTCTTTGGGGTGCATACCACACATGCACACACCAAAATACTTGATAATAAATAAGACACAATATGTACAAGGCGGAACTAGGATATAACCAATTTAACAAGGGAACACAAGGGATGAAGATATGGTTGTGAACAAAACTTACAACATTAATGCAATTCAAAAATTACAAAGAAGGTCCATGGTACAAGGATATGGAGAAGTTATTACAATCACTTGCTTTTGGAAAATACAAGCCTATTGAAGGAGTTGATCTACCTCAAACCACATTTGTACCACCACCCAACTACAACAAATGAAGCCTTCTATCTACATGTATCAAATTGTAAACACCACCCAATGATTGAAGAGCTACTTCACTATCAACCTTTCTATTACAGGGTAGCCATAAATTACAAGTGCATAACCCATTTCATGATGCATTATTTATGTCCAAATAATAGGTGATGGAAAAATTAAATTAAGGTTAGTAGTAGAATAATTGAAACATCCTCATTCATGGGTACATTATTGTTATTAAATTACTAACCTCCTTATTTAAAATAAGGGCAAAAAATACCTCCAATTGACATGGAAAATGAAATTATGCTTGACTATAACCTTGATAAAAATAAGAAAGGAAATCATCTTGCACTCAAAATTGGAATACCTCACACTTAGGCACACTATAAAGTTGAGAAACCTATTAATATTCAACTTGGAACATGCATTTCTGCTCAAGACCATGATCATTTGTATGTTAGTCCCATAAAAAATATTCTAATTCAAGCATATAACTATCATCCATAGAAATAGAAGCCACAACTTCAAAAATCAAAGCCTCATAATTATTAATATCCTTATCAATATCTAGGATAATATTTGAACAACAAGCAAGATTCAACTATAGTTCACACCAAAAAATAACTAAATTATAAGATTCTTCAAGTGGAAAAAACAAGTTCTTCAATTTGTTTCTCTATTTCAAGCTCATCTAAGTAGTCTATTGTGTCATATATGCTACTAAAGTTAGACTTATGACATATTTATTCTTCTTGCTTAATCACTACAACATCTTTTTGTGACCCAATTGAAACACTCTCTACATGAGGAAGATAACAAATATTGAACCAAAGAAATAGGTTCTTGTATGCATCCAAATTATCATCATTTGTACAATCATCAAGGGCAAGGTCTTAAAACAAAAAAATATTGGAAACACTAGCACTTATCTCAATTATCTTATCATCAAGTGCAGCCATGTCTATGCCATTCTCATTTATATAAACATTAGAAGCTCCAATGTCAATAACAATTACAAAGAAGGGAAACATGTGCAACAAGAAATTAGTTTTTTGTTTATCTTCAATATGATGAATATATACACACTATATGTAATCATCTTCATGAGTTGGTCCATTGAATACTTATTTATGCACACATTTTCCTCTTCATTCATACACTACACTTCTATTGGTTGGGGCCAAACTAATTTTTCCTCATCAATTAAATTTCTTCTTTCGGAGATTTATGTTCATGAAATACTAGCACTTATTTCTCATCCACTGCCCACCGATGCACTATAATATTCTTGTTCTCTATCACCTTTTGTATAAATTTTTTTTCCCTAATCTATCCCTCAGCCATTTTGTTTTTATATTGTTGCCCCATAAAAAATTTACTTGATCTAGTAGCCATACTATTTTATATAATAACTTTATCATCTCTCAATTAATATCTATTTTTAACCTACACTAATATTTAATTTGTATGGGTTATCATGACTTCACATGGTTTCTTGTACTTATGGGTTAGTTGTACAAGTTCCATTGGATATTATGTGTTGCGAGTAGGTAACTCATACTATTATACATCAACACTTTTCTACTCTTTAAACTCAAAATTAACTGTATCACAATAATTATATTCATCTTCTCCTTTCATGAAGTCACATACAAATTCATCATATTTCAATCATACACATTCTCATATTACTAATAATTTTCTTTGTCATCCTCTCTTCTCATTGAGAGAATTTAAATTATTCATAGGGGAAAGTTGACCTTCCTTCAACTCTATCTGTACAATAATCTATTACATTTCTTTCTCATGGGGACTCAAATTTTACTCCTCATAGTCAACTTCTTCATCATATTATAAACTAAGAGGAATGATATATTGGTCAATATCAATGTTTTTCCACATGTTGATGTCTCATGTCAAAATTTTGATCCCTATATGATCTATCCTCATCGTTTCCATCAATGATTAAATTTTCTATTTTTACTTAATCACCTTGTCTTTTAGTCTTCTTCATAATCATTAAAGAGGAACTATGATTTTTTTCTCATTATGATATCATAGGCATATCCAAGTATTATTCTTTGAGTTTTTATTACCTCAAAGAGTGCCTTATACTCTTCAATTTTATATTTGCATGATGTGTTGGGAGAATATAGATATTTTTCAACAATTTCTTGATGTCTTATGTGGAAATATTTTGTACACACTTCTTCCCAACCAATAAGCACATCGTAACCTTGTGTACAAGCCTTCTGGAAATCAATAACTATCAAAAAATCACTTACTACCTTCTTAAGGGAACATAATAGGTATTCATGTTCAAATTTGCATTAATGTGTTGTATTGGGAGAGATAGGATGATGGCTATCAAAATATGCCACAGCTGCAAGAATTTAATAATTATCTTGTACACTCTCCACTTCCCAACAAACACATCTATTTCCTTTTTCTCATAATTAGACCATTGTATTTTTTAAAAAAATTACCATGCTAATTGAATTTTCAAAAGTAAATATGTATTACTCTCTAAAATCAATACATGAAACATCTCTACCTAAAAAGCCTACTTCTAATTATTGATAGGTGGGTCCAAGTGACTTACCAATATTTGAATCTTATATGATGTTATCTATATCCTTTAATGAGTTGTAGATTTATGTTTTTATTGATACTTTGGTTACCTTATCTCTAGCTCAGAGTCTACTAATTTGGTTACTAATTTATGGATATGACTAACAAAAGAGACATACATTTTTCTAGTAGCTAAAGATTCAAAGAATCAAACATATACTACTGAAGTCTTCAAGATAGTATCAAATTAGGCCTATATCTAATAATAATCTCCTTCAATCCTTGATGATAATATTGAACATAATATATATCTTTAAACAATAGTCACCACCCTTTACAAGGACAAGGATAAGAAGGAAAACACAACATAGGATAGAACAATTCAAAATCTTAGAACATTTGAGGAATGAACTGAGGATCTAGCATGATTGGTTCCCTAATAGAGTTGAAAATCCTTGTTTCACATGCCTCAAAACTTAACTCTTTTCTCTTTTATTTAGCATATACTCAAGTAGCCCCTATATTTAATAAACATGAAAATGATCTCTTATGATTATTGGTGTATCATTCTGTAGAGAAGGGGGACCTGTCACCCTAAGGACTCCAAGTCATGAAATAGTCCTAAGGAATGGGTTGCCCTAAACTACCTTAGGTTTTCTAAGCGTATTGAAAAGGACAAGGTACTTAGGTTGAAAAAAAGGGAAAATAGCTCGTCGCTTTCTTTTTGCTAAAACTAAATGTTCAAAGGGTTAGAACAGTTGATTTCCAAGGTTTGATTTTCTGCCTAGACAACTCATTGTCTAAGGATGGAAGTGTAGATCTCAGACTCCAACATGTCGTGTTGGCGCTCGTATGGATAGGGGTCCAAAAAACAAGAAAAAACCATAGGGAAATCTACTAACTACTTGACTATAAAATTTTTATACTTTGACGGAGAATAAAAATGACAAAAACAATGAATATGACAAAATAAGGCTAAGGAATAAAGTATTGCAAAAATGACAAGGAGGATGAGAAAATGTGTCTTTTCACCCACAAGCTGAATCTTGAAGTAGCTCCACTTGAAAAACACCTACACACGAAAAATGGGAAAAATTTTGGGGTTTTTTTAGAGGACTAACTTAGTTAGTCCCCCGTTTTGGTGTTACCACCTCCACAAACAACCAGATAGCCACAAAGTGTAGAAAGAAATTGAGAAATGGAAAGTAAATAGAGAAAAGACAACAATATATTATTTAGTAAAAAAATTGATATAAAGAGTGAGAAACAATGAAAAATATAACCTTCGCAACTACAAGCACTCAAGGCAAGTAGTGGAAGTAAGAAGCTTGAAAGTCTCCAATGGTGGTGGTGTTGCAACGATAACGTAATGTAGGAATCGAAACCAACAACTTGCAACCAAGGAGTCGTGTGAAGGCTATAGAATGAGCTTAGAAAGTGAGAATGGGTGAGGGTTCAAGAGCAAGAGAGAGTGGAGAGAATGAAGATATGAAAGAAGTGAAAGAATGTGAGTTGATGGATTTGAACTAGAAAAAGGGAGGAAAAAGATCCATTTTTCGCCAGTCAAGGAAGCAGGAGACGTTATGCTTCACAACCAATGGAGAAGTGTAACGCCTTTGTGGATTCCATAGATAGGAATCCTATCAGGACATCTGTGTGTCGTTCACACGTCCTCGATATAGATTCCTCCACCAACACAAAAAATATGTGGCCAGATGGAATGAACGAGGTGGTGGCAGTGAAATTGCATCATCAAGTTTACATTTTCTAAGGTAGGGGAAATTAAATAGGGAATTTTCCTAAGGGTGTAAATTCACTCCATTACATTTTTCCTCCACTTTAGAGAGCATAAATGTCAGTGCGAATGTGAGGTAAAGTATAAAGAGGTTGAAGAGAATATACCTTAATTGTTGAGGAAGTAGATCTATGATCTAGCACACCCGGACGTGCAAGAGGTAGCTATATAGTTTCTCAGTCCCACAGAGAAACCTTGATGTGAAAGAGAGAGAGAGATGGCTCCACAGGTTCTTGGTCTCACAAAAATTGAACAAAGGCCCCACAATTTCTCGGTCCTACTAAAATTGAACAAAGGCTCTACAGGTTCTTGGTCATGTAGAAAGAAGGAGCTTCACAGGTGCTCAATCTTGCAAAGGGAGTGCCACATGTTCTTGGTCTTGTAGTGCTTGACATGAACGGACTTCGTTGGTGCTCGGTCTTGAAGATTTTGATGCGAAAGGCCCTTATAGGTGCTCGGTCTTGCAAGACAAGCTTGATGAGGTGCCCAGTCTTGCAAGCTTAATAGTAAAAGTGGCTTTACAAGTGCCCGATCCTTAAAAGAAACATGTTAGGAAAAAAATATCAAGCAAATACATATCACAAAGCAAGAAATTGAAGGAGAATTTTCCAAAGAGGTCCCCTTGGGAACCCTTCAAGATAGCAAGGGGTCCACGCAAAGGGACACTCCAATTGAAAAGCACAAAAAATTTCACAAATGATTCTATCATCAAGGAATCCTTTTGAAATATCTCTTTTGTCAAGGAATCTGATAAAAAGAATGCTCCTTCTCAAAGGAAAGTTTTCAGACTTCTTCATTAGAAAAAGTAATCCTTTTTCATAGGAAATTTTTTAGATTCTTTTGCTACGAATTCATTTTCGAAAGAAAAATTCAACTAAGGGGGTCTTGTTGAAGAATGCATTTAAAAAAAATGAAAAATTGTTAGTAAGGTATTTGTTGACCATAAAATTCACCTTATTGAAAATTAGAGAGGGGTAGTAGCTCACCTTAGGATGGTGTGTGTGAATCAAAGGAGAATGTGACATCCTAAGGAGAGAAAGAAAAGGCAATAATGTTGTGGCCCATGATACATTGCAAAATGTAAATGTGGAAATGTTTTCACACATGCAAGGGACAACATATAAGCACCACAACATCATGAAGCAAATAGAGAGAGACAAATAAAGACAAAGAAAGTGATAAAAAAGAAGAGATGAAGAAATCAAGAGACAGGGGGATTTGGGAGTTTGGGGTCAAATCAGTTCATATATATATAAATAGGTAATTTGTGATGTATGAACGAAAGATCATCAGTCCCCAAAGTTCCTAGATTGTGAAGAAGATCACATGAAGACAAAATAAAATAAAAAATTGGGAAAAAATGGAAGCAAGGCCTAAATGCCCCCAATACTTTGCATCATCCTCAATTGTCAAAAATCAAGGTCACAACATATAAAAGAATGATGAAACATATAGAGGAAGTTCACAAAAAAAATTCTAGGCTTGTATCCAAGCACCTACAAGGGTAGCAAGGGTCCTCTAGGTAGGATCAAAAACACATAAATGCAAGCACGAGGGAAACACAACACACACACAAATATAATCTATAGATAAAGATGAGGCACTCCCCTACTCATCAACCAGTAGGTTGTCCTGCTCCAAATCTAGATCATTATACGGGGAGTGAGTACAAACCTGCAAGGGTGGGATAATGAGGGGAGCACCCTCTGACTCTCCTACAACAAGGGACAAGGAATAAGGCCCCTCGAGGTCTTCTCCATTGAGCTCTTGTGAGGTGAAGTTCATCAATCTTGCAAAGATCATTGAAAAAGTTAAGACATCATCAACCAAGTTAAACATGCACTTAACTAAAGTGCCATGTGTTAACTAGGCGAGAGAAGAAGGAGGCACCCCAAATCCAATTTCAGCCACGTCGAGAGGGGAAATGACAAACTTAGGGGACACCAGGGCTTCCTCCATCACAAGGATGGTGCAAGCCAAAGAATAACTAGCTCTCAAAGAAGTTGAGCCCTTCTTCCAACCACCACTTGGAGTGAGGTCATTCTCAGGCTTGTGCTTCAATGGAGGATGTTGGATCCCCATAGAAGAAGCGAAGGAGGGAGAAGATAGATCCATGATAGACACCACCATTTTGTTCAACATGTCTATGGGTTGAGAAAATGGAGGGATATCTAGAAGGGAAATCAAAAGAGGAGGCTCCACAAAAGGAGTGATAAAGACCTACAACCTTTTCAGGTGAGGATCATTAGCACATTTCAAAGGAGATGGAAGTAGAACCAAGGCGAGTAGAACTAAATTAGAAGGCATGGAAGGAGGAGGCACAACAGGAGGTGTCAAAAAAAGAGTTTTTGGCTCCCCTTGTGCCTATTGCAAGGTAGCTTGTTCAATGGCCAAATCTTTTCTCTTATGCTTCTTCTCGCATGCAAGCCAATTACGTCATATTTGGGCACTAAAATTCATGGCCTAAGAAGGGATGGGAGGTTCCTATTCTACCATAGGAGTGTTCTCCACAACTATTTCCAATGGAAGGGTAGCCTCCTGGACAGGAGCAGGTGTAGGAAGCGGGGGAGAAGAATCAATAAGTGGAGAAGCAGACATGAGTGCCTCAATAGAGAGCCTCTTCCCATTCACTACAAGAGGAATGGTAGGATTCCACAGAGGATGAGACATGAGGGAAAATCCACAAGGTCCCATCCCCTTTCCATAAAAAATGGGTCTAGGAACCATGGGCAAGACAGGAAGTTCAAACACTTGGTGCTTAGCTTTTCACAAAGTGGGCACTATCAGGCTCCCCATGTGAGGTGTGGGAGTAGGAATTGAGGATGCCACAATAGGGTGAGAAGTAGAAGCAAATGAGTACGATATGTATAATAGGAAGGCCCATGGTCATGAGCAAGCTTCCTCTTACCCTTTTGCTGGGAGGAGGAGGCAACTTGTTGTAGTGAAATCATGCAACTTTTTACTAAAATAGCGTAGGGAGATGTAGGATAGGTCACTTTTGGTGCCATGCCCCCAGTATTATATTGAAATATGCATGATATATTATGTTTTTCCTTGGAGGGAGCGGATGATGCAATATGGGGCATTAGAATCTTTTCAAATGTCAACAAAAATATCATCAAGCTATCTTCTCCAAAAAGACTCTCTAACTAATTATTTAACACAACCCAACTGGGTTTGTCCTAGTAGCCCTCACAATCTAGTATGAGGGACTTTTCAATCAATCTTCTCAAAACACTTGTCAATTAAATGGATGTTTAAGATACCCTTTAAGATCTTACACAACATATATCCAAACCAGTAATGACTCTTTTGGAACAATTACAAGAAACAACACCTACACCGTTGTCTTAGACCTAGAAATAGGTCACTTTTACAAAGGAAGTCCCTTATAAAATCTTTCTCTCTACCCAAACACATCAAACAGTCTTCATTCATAAGTCAAACCACCAAATTTTCAAGCTTATCGGCCACACCAAGTTTTCCTTACCAGTGATCTCTCAAACCCTCACTTTCAATGCCAATACCAAAGGTTCTATTAGAAAACACCCTTCCAAGGTTCCTAAGAACAAACTAATGCTTCTAACACCCCACATATAGCTTGATATCACTCATCAATCCATTACATAACTAGTACATAGAGTATTTCATCAAGACCATACCTTGTTACCTCATTCCCACATGGAAAAGTACCCTGCCCAGCCTTGGCGCATCATCTCCAAGCCACCAAAATTATTTATGAAGCCTCCACACCTATTAGATAAAATAACCATACATGTTACATTCCATTCCTCTGAGATACATAGAGCAGCAGTAGGAGGAATGGCTTTACATCACTTAATTTGCAAACTCGGACCTTTGTTGGCCTATCACAGGAAGTTACACAATTCAAGCGAGATCTTCCTCTAAAATTAAAATAAAACTATCAAATCAATGGAAACAAAAGATTAGAACATGATACCACAACATTACACCAATTTTAGATCAATGGAGGCCTATACGGGACTGTACAGTAGCAAGGAATGAACAAAACCATAGGAAATCTTCTAAAAAAATGTTGATATCTTTATTGGAAATTTACACAAATGATCAACCACACCTTCTTCAAGCCTTGGAGAGGCTTTACATAGAAGTTAAAATTTATTTTGAACTTCCCCAACATCCCTAACTACTTTCAAATTCCATCTAACCTTTCAACTTCCAAAAGTTGTATTTGACAACATTTTGCTCATAACAACATTTATATTTTTTTGCAACATTTATAATTTGACACCTATGACCCAAGACACACCTAATTACATATAAAATGGTATTTTTAAACCTTATTTGGATAAATCACCTCAAAACACTCTATAATACCTTTCTGACCTCCTATCTAACCTCCAAGCATTCAAATTTTGCAAATGGCGGATTAGGTGCTCTTGCACCATGCACCCCCATAGACAAAGAACTCTTGTCCCAAGAGTCAGATCTTGGACCAGCTCCTCCAGGTTTCTCAAATTCCTTTTGGTATGCAATTGAATTCCAATGGTTCTCATGCAATGACCTTGTAGTTTGCCCTACATCCTTAACTATGTTTTCTTTTGAACATGACTCCATCTTTTCATTCAAAACTATTTTTTGTATTTCATGTGTTCTCTGACCAAAACATGACAATGTTCTTACCTTGATGTAATCAAACAAACTCTTAACAGGGGTTCCTTGATTTGTCTTCCCTTTTACTTCAGAATCATGCTTCCATCTACCTTTATTGTCTTTGCTAACCTATCCTTCCTTCTTTGTCACCAGTCCCACTGTCTTGTCATATTTTTGTTCCACCATATTGTCCACTCTACTATCAGACTTATTAATCACTGTACCTATAGTTCTTGTTAGATTTTCCAACTCACCTTTACCTATAGGACAAATAATGGTCCCCACCAAAATATTTTCACACAAGTTTACTGTCAAACCATGTCTGAACCCTACATTCTCAATCTTAGGACTGACTGCAATCTCAGATTTTTTTCTTTCCTTCACAATATTTATCAACTCTTCCTTTCCACATGTTATTACCTTTGCCTTACACTTGACATCTTCAACAAGTGGAGTCAAAACAAACTTGCACCCATCTTTCACTATGGCATACTCATTCTCCTTTCCATCATACATTACACACCTATCATATTGCTAAGGTCTACCTAGGAGTAGGTGACTACAATCCATACGAATGATGTCACAAAACACACTGTCCTTATAGTCTCCAATCTGGAAATCTACCATTGCCTTTTCATTGACCAACAATGACTGTCTATCACTCAACCATGACACCTTATAAGGAAACTCATGAGGTATTTTTTCCATATTTAACTTGTTCACCATCTTAGTAGACACCATGTTTTTAGTTGATCCAGAGTTAATCACAACCCTACATACCTTATTCCCACACTTACAATTGGTCTTGAAGAGGCTCTTTCTTTGTAAGGGCTCCACCTCTTTTTCTACCTTCAATGCTATCTTCCTCACCATCAGCATCTCCCTTGTTTCAGGAGCAACTCTCAAACCTATTGAACCTGTGCTTTCACATTCTTCTTCTTGGATGATTTGTGCTCTTCTCTCAGTCCTCTTATCACCATTAGATGAACTACCCATCCTTTCATGACACTTCCACGATGTATGACCATATTCATTGCATGTATAACACCTCCCTGCAAAAACATTAGAATCTTTTCCTCCACTAAACCTTCCTCTACCTCTAAAACCACCTCTAGTGTCAATGCCTTTCTCTTTGCCTCTTTTTGATTCTTATTGTTCTTCATTTGGCTACTTTGATGTAGGGATTGTTCCTCACCTTCTTTAACTAGTACCACCTCTTTCTCTAATTGATTTTTCATGTCTCCTTTTAAGCTTTTCCTCCACCCTGATTGCTAGTTGGAAACATTCCTCAACAGACTTGGGGTTAGCAATAACAAGTTCATCTTGAATATTAAATCTGAGACCACCTAGATATCTAGCCACCTTTTCAACCTCATCTTCATCCCTTCTTGATCTTATACTTAATTTGTAAAATTCATCAATGTAGGCTTTAACATCTAGTTCCCTTTACCTCAATCCTTGTAATTTTTTATACAATTGAACCTCATAGTCCTTTGGAAGGAATTTACCTTTCAATTTATGCACCATCTTGTCCCAAGAAGTCAGGAAGGTCAACTTTTACCTTATGAGAATCACCTTTAACTACCTTGATAAGATTCACCATCCTCTGATCATTAGGATCTAGTTCCTCATCAACATCTTCATACTCTTCATCTTCCTCTTTTGGTTCAATTTCTTCATTCACCTCTCTTCTCTTCTTTGTCTCCAAGGTAGCAAGCCTTTCCAACACAAAATTATGTGATTCTAGAAGCTTAGCATGCTTCTCTTTTAGGTCTTGCAATTATCTAGCAGCACCGACACCTTTCAAAGGCATTCTTTCAACCTTGACTCTTCACCTTCTCTCTTCAACCTTGCAAAACTCAATCCACAAGGGATCTTATCCCTGTGCTTTGATACAAATTGATGCAATATGGGTGGTTAGAACCTTTTCAAATTTCAACAAAAATATCATCAAGCTATCTTCTCCAAAAATACTCTCTACTGATCATTTAACACAACCCAACTAGGTATGTCCTAGTAGCCCTCACAACCCAGTCTAAGGGACTTTTCAGTCAATCTTCCCAAAACACTTGTCAATTAAATGGATGTTTAAGATACCCTTTAAGAGCTTACACAACATATATCCAAACTAGTAATGACTCTTTTGGAACAATTACAAGAAACAACACCTGCACTATTGTCATAGACCTAGAAATAGGTCACTTTTACAAAGGAAGTCCCCTATAAACTCCTTCTCTCTACCCAAACACATCAAACAGTTTTCATTCATAAGTCAAATCACCAAATTTTCAAGCTTATCAGCCACACCAAGGTTTCCTTATCACTGATCTCTCAAACCCTCACTTTCAATGCTAATACCAAGGGTTCTATTGGAAAACACCCTTCCAAGGTTCCTAAGAACAAAATAATGCTTCTAACACCCCAAATATAGCCTAATCTCACTCATCAATCCCTTACATAACTAGTACACACATTATTTCATCAATACCATACCTTGTTACCTCATTCCCACATGGAAAAGTACCCTGCCCATCCTTGGGGCATCATCTCCAAGCCACCAAAACACTTTATGAAGCCCCCACACCTATTAGAACAACTAATCTGACATATTACATGCTATTCATCCAAGATACATAGAGAAACAAAAAGAGGAATGGCTTTACATCACTTAATTTGCAAACTCAGACCTTTGTTGGCTTGTCACAGGCAATTACACAATTCAAGCGAGATCTTCCTCTAAAATAAAAATAAAAATCTCAAATCAATGGAAATAGAATATTAGAACATGCTACCACAACATTACACCAATTTAAGATCAATGGAGGCTTGTACAGGACCGTATAGTAGCAAGACATGAACAAAAACACAGGAAATCTTCTAAAAAATTATTGATATCTTTATTGGAAATTTACACAAATGATCAACCACACCTTCTTCAAGCCTTGGAGAGGCTTTAAATAGAATTTAAAATTGATTTTCAACTTCTCCAACGTCCCTAACTACTTTCAAATTCCATATGACCTTTCAACTTCCAAAAGTTGCATTTGACAACATTTTGCTCATAGCAACATTTATATTTTTTTACAACATTTACAATTTGACACCTATGACCCAAGACACACGTAATTACATATAAAATGGTCTTTTTAAACCTTATTTAGATAAATCACCTCAAAACACCCTATACTACCCTTCTAACCTCCTATATAACCTCCAAGCATTCAAATTTTGCAAATGGTGGATTAGGTGCTCTTGCACCAATGAACCGATGGGAGTGGGCCAAAAGTGGTCTAACAAGAAGCCCCCACATGACACCAGTGGTTTTTAATTAGTATCGTGCACAACATGCACAAATCCCTCATGAAAAAATTTGAGACATTTATGAATCACCAAAGTGACACCACTCATGGAAACCAACCACAGAATGCCTAGTTTCATCTTGAATAGGTTTGACTCTGTAATTATGAGAAAAGAGGAATTTATGGCCCTAGGTCCTACCAAGACCAAAAGAGTAATAGAACCAAGAGGAGGGACCAAGATTCCTTCATGTGTACGTATAGTGGACTTTGACTCTTCATATTTCTCCCTATGCAAAATTTTTATTAGGAGCATTCTTTTTGTTATAACATTCACTCAACTCGTGGGTCAACTAGGACACCAATTATAATGTTCATGTTGACACAAGCAAGGATGTACAAGGGAGAAGGCTCTTTGTTCATAGGTAAATCTTGTGAGGTAAAATTTATGTCTAGTGATCTAATCATGTGCAGAGAGGGAGGAATACATATGAACAAGACCATATTAACATACTATAAAAAAAGACACTAATTAGAAGTAGAAGGTTCAACAATTAAGTTAGCAGAATGAGAAAAAAATGGTTTCATATAGATTTACAATTCGATGTTAGCCTTTTCCACAAACTTATTAGAATTTTTCTTTTTCCTATCAAGATGGATAGTATCGTCATCGATGTGGTCCTAGATCTCATGACATAGGTGTATGCATCTTTCAGTATCATGTCCATGTATTTGATGGTACTGGTAGAATTGATTCTCATCATACCAATCAAGAAAGGGTTTGATAAGAGGTTAGAGGTTTGGTAAGGTTAGGACTTTTATCTTTTAATAATATTTTTAGCACAAAGGTGTAATAATTTGATAACTTTGTAAAGTTATGGTTGCACTTCAGGATCTTGTTGTTAGATGTAGAGACCACATTTACAATAGCCTTGTTCTTACTAGACACCGACACTATAGGCCAACCCTCATAATGGGAGCATGAGGAAGATCCCTCAAACTATGCAACCTTTTGCTGGTACTCTCGTAGTGCAGCACATAGATTGCAAAAGAAGGATATTTCATTAAAGAAAAAATTTCCTTTCAAGGCCTCTATAGATTTCTAACAAAGACCTTTTGCACATCTGAATCAAACAAAGGATAAGAAATTTACAATAAGAGCACTTGATATCGAGTGATAAAATCAATTATGTTCTCATTGTTCCCTTGCTTACATCAGAGGAGATCAGAAAATGTTATCTTTAGCCTGATACTAGCATGGAACTGTTGGAGAAACTGATTTACTAGCTGATGAAATAAAAAGATAGAATTTTTTGGTAAGGAGAAATACCACTCGAGGGAAATATCCTTAAGAGACCTTAGAAACAACTTAGCCATTAAAGCATCATGGTGAAATAAATTTGTGTACATGGCATTGAATGTCGAAATGTGTGTTTGAGGATCTCCCTTACCATTGTGTTTCTTAAACTTTGGAATCTTCATCCCTTGAGGGATAGGAGTATTTAGAATTTCTATTGATAAAGGACTATGATGAAATAAGGGTTGAAAGATAGGTTGTGAAGTAGCATCGGACAAGTTCACTAGCTGATTTTGCATCTGACCCATGTTATGTAACAATACATTCAAAATAGGGTTAGAAGATGAGACAAGATTCGTAGAACCACCACCAGAGCCACTAGAACCACTATCCCCCATTTTAGTAGAGACCCACCACTAGAACCATTATGGGTTCCAGAACCATCGCCAAGAACATTGGAGCCAGTAGGGTTGAAACCTGAGGGTACCCTCTTTACCTTAAGAATGGGGGGTGCCACAGGAATAGCAATATTTTTAATGGACAGGCCGGTCTTGACCATGTACATCAACACCTTGGGCATTGAGACTTCTATCTATGTTTCAGCAATCTCAGACCCAAGATCTTGAGCAATGCCAATCCTAGGGTTGTACGATGGGACATGACTATATACTATGTCGGTGATTCCTTGAAGGAATTCAAGACCTACCCAGTCTTTATCCAACATAACTCTTAGATGAAGCGGAAAGAGAAGTGGGGGGAGTAGGGATGTGAGGTTCTTTCCCAAAGTTCAATTCTTCATGGGTAGGACCCTTAGTGACCTTCACAAAATCCATCTCTAAATATTGCACGCTTCTTTTC
Source organism: Sequoiadendron giganteum (assembly GCA_007115665.2). NCBI lineage: Eukaryota > Viridiplantae > Streptophyta > Pinopsida > Cupressales > Cupressaceae > Sequoiadendron > Sequoiadendron giganteum. The sequence goes on along the minus strand of CM021106.1, from coordinate 333,040,288 downwards.
ACAACATGCCCAAAGGTTGTAGATTGAGTTGTAAAGCTTTATGAAGCTTTACAACATGAAAAATTTTAACACACCCAAGACGCGGGAGAAGAATTCTCAACACAAAGAAACAAAAACAAAGGGTTCATGTCAGGTTCACCAAAATGTAGAGAAGGGGGACCTATCACCCTGAGGACTCCAGGTCATGAAAGAGTCCTAAAAAATGAGCTACCCTAAACTACCTTGAGTTTTATAAGCATATCAAAAAGGACAAGGTATTTATGTTGAAAAGGAAGGGCATATAGCTTGCCACTTTCCTTCTACTAAAATCAAATGTTCAAAGGGTCAGAAGAGCTGATTTTCAAGGTCTGCCCTACTATCTAGATAACTCACTGTCTAAGGACAGCAACACGGATCTCAAACTCCAGCGTGGTATGTTGGCATCCATATGAACAGGGGTCTAGAAAACAAGCAAAAACCACATGGAAATCTACTAACTACCTGACTATGCAACTTTTATACTTTGATAGAGAATAAAAAGGACAAAAACAACGAATATGACAAAATAAGGCTAAGGAATGAACTATTGTGAAAATGACAAGGAGGGTGAGAAAATGCATCTTTTCACCCATGAGTTGAATCTTCATGTAGCTCCACTCAAAAACACATGCACACACAAAAACAATAAAATGTTGGGGCTATTTTAGAGGACTGCCTTAGTTAATCCCTCACTTTGGTGTTCCCACCTCCACAGACAACTAGATAGCCAAAAAGAAGAGAAAGCAATAGATAATTGGAAAGGAAATAGAGCAAAGACAACAATATGCTATTTAGTAAGCAAAATGATGCAAAGAGTGAGCAACAATGAACAATAGGGTTTGTGCAAGATCATGGTGGGAAAAATAGTGGCAATGCAGCAAAAAAGATGCGATATGAGGAAGTGAAAATCGCATAAATCATGTTTGACTCTTTGATTGGGTTGGTAAAAAGTACATTTTGCTATGGTAAATACTGAAGAAAAATGGATATCTGTTATTAACAAATATCTTCTTTTTAGAAATCCGATATCCGTTACTAATGGATATCCGATATATCAAATAATGGATATCAATTATTTGAATTCAATAACGGATATCCATTATTAACATTAGATATTTGTTATTAGAAACTTACACTTTTTTGATATCGAGTACATACATATATAATAGAATAATATAATATTATTACACACTGTTTAATATTATATTATTATGACATTTTAATGACAATATTATATTAATATAGTATTATATTAATATATAATATATTAATATAGTATTATATAATATGGACATGTGTACCCTCTGACCTGAAGCTTGTTTTTCTCCCTTGTTTTATAAAAGGATATTTTTGGCCGTGGTGGAGGGTCTTCTGTTGAATTCGAGATTTGAGAAAGGAGAATTTTGTAATACATAGATTATGAATGTGAGTCCATGTCTTAAGGTTTAGAATTACATTAAACACTATTGAATCTTGCTGTTACTAGTGATATATTCACTTCAGATTTAAAACTACAAGAAATGTAAGTTACACACACAAGAGATTGGTTATGCGTATGGTGTTTCCCTGGTGCATCATGGTTGAATATTATATGTTAACTTTTTAATATTTGGGAATTGTGGATGTTTGTCTTTTAACCAGAGTTTCCTCTTGATCAGGTCCAGTAGGCATTGATATCTAATTATCCAAATTTTTATTATTACTTTTCCTTGAAAACCATTCACTCTATAGTTATTAAGGCCATATTCAAACATTAAACTGCTCTTCGCAATGGATATTTTTTTTGCAATCTCAAAAACGAATATCCATTAAGGAGAGCTTTACAATCCTCTTAGAAATGGATATTTATTTTTTCTCACTGTAAATTAAAAAAAATCAATAATATATGAATATTGATAATATCTCATATTAATATATTAATAATATATTAATATGTTAATATATATAATATTAATTTATATTAATAAATTTTTTTGATATGTAATGTAATTTCTATTAATCTTAGAAAAAAGTACAAGCATTTGTAGAGCAAGAACCATGGAGAAACAGTGTTAAAAATTTAGATCCATCAATTGTCGAGCACTGGCCACACCCAAAACCCTATACCAGAGGAATTAAACCAACCTTCATATACATACATACGACACTGGAAACACCAAAAAGGCCCATAAAAGATTTCCAACTAGAACCATACAAAAATTCTTCATGTTAAATGAAGACAAAACCAAGCCACCACCATTATGAAGCTGTAAAAAGTATCATATTTAGATGGAAAATCCAAGACTACCCAACCCAAACACCTGACCACTAGCTAGAAGCCATTCATTTTGGCGAAATGATCAAAATCAGCTACCCAGTCAAAACCATTAACCAACTCCAACATAAGCAATTTATTAAGTAAACTTACCTCATAAGTAATGATTTGAAGATGCTTGACTAAAGCCATACCTTTGAGCTCCAGAAGCAAGGGATCAACCTTAATGAATTCTCTAAGGACCTTAACCAAAGGAATATCATGGGGTTGAGGCACCCCACATCCTAGGAGTGTCGATTTCAAAACTTCATCTAGGCCGCCCAAGATCTCTTTCTTGAAGAGCTTGCATACCATCACCTTCGCTTTTTCTTTTGGTATCCTCACATCAAGAAAAGAAGCCAGGAACTTGGAGACAATGTGGGTGTTGACTTGGAATGTCTCCCGGTTTACTAAAAACTCTTTTTCCAAAATCATTTTAAGTCCAACCACCACATGAGGATCAATCCTGAGCATTATCCTTTTCAACTGGTGGTCAGTAATTTCCTTGAAGGTTGTCTGCCTGACCTTGCAGTCCAGTTGGGTGGGGGTATCCTGCCCTAGGCTCACCACCGCCTCTGAAAAATTCTCCACTATGAAATTTGATCACTCTTCCATGACTATCCATGAAGAGCTTACTAGGAAAATGAAACTAAAAGTTGGCAAAAATTGATCCAACCTATTAAAATTTAAGGGCCTTCATCCACCAAAGCTTACCACACATACCACGCTATGCAACTGCGTGCATGCCCACCCTAATTTTCTTGGCCCTCACCACCTATCCATGATTGTGCATGATGCCACGTCATGGCATGCCAACTGGGAGATGAAATGTAGCAGTCATTGATCGCCCGTAGATCTAGCTAATTATTATTTGTTTCCGCCAATGGAAGAGGCACAAATAGGCATGAAAGCATTTATGATACATCAAATCACCACCCTGCAAACTTGATCAACATGCCCAAATGACACTCAGTTAAAATATTGCCCTCCACCCACTTAGAATGCCATCTCATCTTGCCAAGCAAAGTGTCACCTTGCCCTACAAGACCACAACCAATCCACAACAATCCTATGTGGAAGGGTGCCCACCTTACCTCCCACAATTTATATTAATAATATTAATATACTAATATATAATATTAATTTATATTAATATATTAACATATTAATACTTGAATATGTTAATATATATTAATATAAATGAATAATGATATTAATAATATTAATATATTAATATATATTAACATATTAATGTATTATTAATCATTAATATATATTAATATATTAATACATTTTTTTATTAATAAACATCTAATAAAAAATAAATATACACATATTCACAAAAAAAAGTGGGTGGTAAGAAGACACACCCCGAGAATCACATGGGTAGAGCCCAAAAAATCAAAGAGTCTTGGGTCACGCCCAAAATCAGGAAACATCACAAAAATAGCAAATAAGAAAGGCCATTTTAAGCGGCCATAGTAGTGCTAGTAGAGGGTGGTGGGTCCCTATAATCTGGTTTTCCCCAGACAATAGTGAGGTCCAGAGTGACATCAGGAGGAGCCCAACCATCATCATCCTTCTCAGTTTATTTATCTTTATCTTCACGACAAGGTGAAATTTTTAAGTCCAAATGTGGGAGCCACCTAGAAGTATCAGTGGACCAGCTAGAACCGTCTCTAGGAGCATCACTAGAAGGCCGTAATATATCATATATATATGATACATATATTTTTCAAAATTAGAGTGCTCTCCATAACGGATATCCGTTTCAAAGAGGCATGTGTAGCTTTGTTTAAAGGATATATGTTTTAGAAATGGATATCCATTTTTCAAGTTATAAATAAACACACAACGACCACAAACAATCATTTTCACGCTGACTATTCATGGTAGAGGGGCAAAGAATGTATATTAGAAATTATTGATATCTATTTTCCACCAATTTCCAACCAACTTCAGCCATTCCTATTGATTTTTCCTCAAAAAACATCAAAAAGGTAGGTTAGAACACATTTATTTGGATTATTTTGATTTTTTATATGCTTTTTAACAAAATATTAGGTTTTTTGTTTAAATTTTAGGAATTAGTTGAAAACTATGTTACTTTTTAAATTTGTAATTTACAATAGGGTTTAAATGGCACAATATTTAGCAAGCCCTCCTTTAATTCAAGAACTAATTGAAATCAATATTACTGAATTGAGAAACATTGTTGATAGATACCGTACCCGCCAGCATTTGCAATTAGTCACATCAAATATAGAGGCCATAATTAATCATGTTAGGGACATCACTAGGAATCATGCTTCATTTCATGAATGGAGAGAGCAGAAGAGGTTAGAATAGGCAAATGGTTTGGGGTATGATGACATTAAAAAATTAGAAATATCTAAAGTTGATTTAGCCCATTTTTTTGTGGACCGAAGAACATGACAATGTGTTGCTTTAGGCAAACCAAAACTTTCCATAAAATGGTGCACCCATTAGGGCATAGTTTCTAACTTTTGGGATCTTTGGTGGATGTTTTTTGATAAACCACCAAACAACAATATCGATTTCCCTTTATACTTTCTCCAAAAATTATATGCAATTTTTTTTTAGGAAGACATGTCAACTATTTTGATTTCAAGCATTTTCAAGCAGTGGGAATGGGTATGCCCCAACATAGAGTTGGGTAAATGTGTATTATGCAAGGTCCCCATGTTCCCCCTCATTGTTTTCCTCTCCCAAATCCAACAACCCATCTGTACCTTGTTGTTGATGTGACCTAGCATAGTCTCATGGCCATACACTCTTTGACCGACCATTTGATTACACAATCATCACAGTTCACTCAACTTCTAGAGGGTGGCACTCCTCATGCTTCAATTGATACTAGAACAACATCATCATCATCATCATCCAGACATATTTGTGTGCCACATCAATGTACTACATGTAGGCATACATGTCTAGGTCCTCCCTAGACACATCTAAGAATTAGGTGCATCATGCATCACTTGGAGGAGATACGGGCGATCCTCCCCTAGACACATCTGAGTATGAGGTGCATTATGTGTCACTTGGAGGAGATGAGGCACCAATGCATACTATAGGTGCAACGGATACGTGCAAGGGAGGAATAGGTGCAACGCCCTCCACTAATGCAGATGAGGAGCAACAACCACAACCTTTTGTATTGGTAAAACTTAAATTTATTTCATGGTACATTTCATTTAAAATTATTATAACAAATAGCACATATTATTAATATATATTTAAGTGGGTTTGAACATCTGATGACAGAGGAAGAGATCAAATATGTGCAACATGGCACTCTTTTGGCCATTGACTTTGGCCTAAACACATTGGTATAATTTTTCTACGTGTAAAACTTTATTATTGTACACATATCCTTTAAATCATGATTAATTAAATACATACTAATTTATATCTTGATCATATTTTAAATTTTGTAGTATACTCCAGATGTGATTGATACCACACCTTTTACCATGATGATTTCCTCTCAATCAATTATCTCAGTTGCATCACCTATTCAAGTATGTGGTTTTTTAATATCTAGTAGATCTATATAAGTCTTAGATATATACATAGGTATATGTTAGTTTATATTTTTTTTCAGCAATTATATATTAATTTTTCTTCTTGTATAGTTTTCCACCATCCACATTCATGGTTCCAAGACCAAGACATTATGGTAGGACTCCTGAGCATCCTAAGAGACCATCATTTTCTCAGTGTATGACAACCAAATAAAAAATGCTTGAGGTAATGAATAATTGAACTAAAAATTAATTTATAGTTTAATATAGTGATTTTATTTTATTTTGAACGTTATAAAAAATAGTAGATAAATTTCTATTTAGTAGTTTAAGTTTTTACCATTGAGAGCTAATTAATTTAATTTGTGGTTCAAACTATTTTTTTGCAGCCACCTTCTCATTCATCAGGTAGTGTGAAGAGGCTACGTTTTGGTGATCTGTCAAAAGATTAAGATTTTGTTGACATGGCATAGTGATTTGACATATACATTATATAAATATAGACCATGAGATGTCATATGCCATATTTTGTAAATATTGTTTTGAGTTGGCATATATGCTAAATTTGTATATGTATATACACAAAATTACTTTACACTTATATATAAAAACTGATATTTGGCATATTTTTTTCATTGTCTACATGATTTCCTATTTTGAAACTTAAAATTTGAATGTATAATCACTTTATAATAGTTGAGCTATGATGGATAAAACGTTATATAGATATCGATTGCTTACAATCTTGCACTTTAATAGTTTATGAATTACATAGATCATTTTTACTCATGTTATAGTACTGTTAAATTTGGTTTCCTTGGGAAAATTCACCAAATTTGATCCCTTTTTTATTAGTTGCTATAGTTGCAACCATAGTAGAAAAATTGAGATGCATTTCCATAGCATAGAGATATAGAGAAAAAATAAAATAAAGAGTTCAACCAATCAATTGTAGAAAATAGATATTTGTAGTTTATATTCATATTGTTGATTACATTGCATTGCTCATCTTTCAAGCTCAAATAATTATTTCACACTGCATAACTAATAACTAGATGGTGATAGATGAATTTTTTTCAATTATGATATAGTTTTTACAAAGTCAACCTAAGAAGATATACAATTACTTCACATTGCATAACTAAAACCTAGGAGTAGCTACCAATTGCATTTTATTTTCATGGAATTCCATGAGACCACATTTCTTTGAGGCATTTTTTCAAATAGTTCACTGTCTTTTCTATGATACAACATTTTCATACATGTCTACCAAAGCATTTTATCAAATAGTTTACTACCCTGCTGCTATGGCTAAAAGCCTAAAATAAGTTATTTTGAACAAGCTATGGATGCTTGGAAAAAATCTATCAAAACATATTAGTAAGCAATAACATAGAGAAGGTAGTGAATTTTTTGAAAAAATTCCTTAAAGAAATGTGGTCTCATTGTGATGGAATTCCATGAGAAGCCATGGCCATGAGACCACATTTCCTTGAGGTGTTTTTTCAAAAAATTCATTGCCTTGTCTATGCTACCATATTTTGCATACATGTCTATGTCTATCAAATCATATTAGTAACCAATATTACATTGCATTGCACATATTTCAAACTCAAAGAATTACTTTGCATTGAATAACTAATAACTAGATGGTGATAGATGAAAATTTTTCAAATATGATAGTTTTTACAAAGTCAACCTAAGGAGATATGTAATTATGATATCCATTGATCTACAAAGCTTAAAGTAAAAGATATGAAAAATTAGTCATAAGATCATGAAAAGGAATAAAAGATTGATGTTGTCCTAAGGGCTAATGAGAGAGAGCATTTTATCTAAAAGACAAGTGTAAAATCTTCACCATTGCTTCACTATTAATTAGGTGCCAGCATGAACCAATGTACGAATGTGTGAGTGATTTTGATGTGAAAATATATACATGTGACATTCATGATTACACAAACATGTGATATTTTTCAACACACACATGACATTCATAATCATCATAACACAACATATGTTCTTATATAACCAATAATGGTCGTATATTATATTTTTCATGTCCTCAGGTACAAATATATCACATACCATTTTTTAACCATCATAATTATCAATACAACCAATAATGCCATAAAATTTTATTGATGACCTCATGTAGAAATACATCAATGCATCTTGCTAACAAGCTATCATAGATACACAACTAATATGTGCCCCTAATATCCTTGCTCCATAATGCACATCTCAAATCAATATCGCTAATCTCATAGACACCTACATTGCAATATTATAAAAACTGTTAAAAAACAAAAAAAAACACTATGTAAAGATAATTGAACAATGAAAGCAACATGAACTCCAATGTTGGATGCATTGCCATTGAACCTCACGTCCTAATCAAAGCTTGTGTTGGGCAACACCTACATATAAATATTAGAAAATTATGGATTATAAACAATGTGAAAAACAAAGTAAACTGGCCATTCTTTGAAATCAAATGCAAAATTATAAATCAAGAGATTAAAGTATATGAATAAGATACCTCCTTATGAATTACATTAAATGTGTCCTCAATGTTGAAGCAATTTTTTTTTTGAATTGCTTCTTGATGAAATAGTATTATCCACCAAAATTCCTACATTTATTAGGAATTGTTAAGAAACATAATCTTGAATCTACTATTGACTCGACAATGGTTAAATTTAAACATAAATATTGGAAAATGCAAAAAATGTAAGATTTTTAGTAATTTTGAGAAAGGGGAAATGTGGGAACATCAATGTACATAGGTAAATAGTAGGGAAGGCCTATTTTTTTTCCCAATTCACTTGATTATTCTAAGGTGCTCTTTTTGGGGTAGTCTCTTAAGAGCCCTAAAAGCCAAAAATTGTCAAACTTTGACGAAGTTGTTCTGAGAGCTTGTGACACGTAGGAATGATTTTTCTAGACCAACAAGTGGATATTGAATCCCTTCAAACCAACCTCTCTCATTTTGGGTCAAATCAACATCATTTGTGTGTTCTAGTGCTAAATGCATTCTTGCGAAAAATGTTAGTGGAAAGTAGTGCAAAAAATGGAAAGAAGCATTTTTTTTGTTTTGTGCATAATGAAGCGAAACCAATTGTACTAACATGTCAAGGTGGGCAGTCCAATGCTATGAAAGACCTTATTTTTTTTCCCAAGTCCCCCCATGATTCCAGAGTGTAGTAATTTGGGGTAGTCTTGAAAGTGTTGTAAGAACAAAAAAATGCAAAATTGTTAAGTTTTCAATATTTTTGACTAATGGGAAGCATGGACACATCGAGGTAGGTAGGTAAATACTATGGGAGGTCTCTTTTTGTTTCCCATGTCACTTGATCATTCTGGTGTGCTCTTTTTGGGGTAGTCTCTAAAATACCTTAAGAGAAAAAAATGCAAAAAGAGTTAATTTTTTAGTAATTTTGATGAATGGGCAGTGTGGGCATGTTGAAAAAGGAAGGTAATTACATGTTGAAAAAGGAAGGTAATTACTATGAAATATTTTAAATCATTTCCCAATTCACCCAATCGTTCTAGGGTGCTCTTTCTGAGGTAGTCTCTTAAGTGGCTTAAGAGCAAAAAATGCAAAAACTATTTTTTTTTAGTAATTTTGATGAATGGGAAGTGTGGGAACATCGAGGTAGGTAGGTAAATACTAAGGTCTCATTTTGTTTCCCAAGTCACCCGATTATTTTGGGGTGCTCTTTTCCAGGTAGTCTCTTAAGAGCCCTAAAAGCCAAAAATTGTCAAATTTTGACGAAGTCGTTCTGAGAGCTTGTGGCACGTAGGAATGATTTTTCAGGACCTATTGGTCGATATTGAATCCCTTCAAACCAACCTCTCTTTGTTTGGATCAACTCAACACCGTTTGTGTGTTCCAGTGTCAAATGCATTCTTGTGAAAATTGTTAGTGGAAAGCAATGCAAAAAATGGAAAGAAGCATTTTTTATTTTGTGCATAATGGAGTGAAACCAATTGTACCAACATGTCAAGGTGGGCAGTCCAATGCTAATAAAGGCCTCCTTTTTTTTCCCAATTCCCCCTGTGATCCCGAAGTGCACTAATCTGGGGTAATCTTGAAAGTGTCATAAGAGCAAAAAATGCAAAATTGTTAAGTTTTCAATATTTTTAACTAATGGGCAACATGGACACATCGAGGTAGGTAGGTAAATACTAGGGAATGTCTCTTATTTTTTTTTCCATATCACTCGATCTTTCTAGGTTGCTCTTTCTGGGGTAGTCTCTAAAGTACCTTAAAAGCAAAAAATGCAAAAGGAGCTATTTTTTTAGTAATTTTGATGAATGGGTAGCGTGAACACATTGATGAAGGCAGGTAAATACTATGGAAGGTCTAAAATCATTTCCCAATTCACTCGATCATTCTAGGGTGCTCTTTTTGAGGTAGTCTCTTGAGTGGCTTAAGAGCAAAAAATGCAAAAAATATTTTTTTTTAGTAATTTTGATGAATGGGAAGCATGGGCACATCGAGGTAGATAGGTAAATACTAGGTAAGATCTCCTTTTTTTCCCCAAGTCACCCAATTATTCTAGGGTTCTCTTTTTGAGGTAGTCTCTTAAGAGCCTTAAAAGCGAAAAAAATTCAAACTTTGACGAAGTTGTTCTGAGAGCTCGTGGCATGTAGGAATGCTTTGTTTGGACCTACAAGTGGATATTGAATCCCTTCAAACCGGCCTCTCTTGATTTGGGTCAACTCAACACCATTTGTGTGTTCCAGTGTCAAATGCATTCTTGCAAAAATTATCAGTGGAAAGTAGTGCAAAAATGGAAAGAAGCATTTTTATTGTTTTGTGCATAATGGAGTGAAACCAATTGTACAAACATGTCAAGGTGGGTAGTCAAATTCTATGAAAGGCCACCTTTTTTTTCCCAATTCCCCTTGTGATTCCAGAGTGCACTAATCCCGGATAGTCTTGAAAGTGTTGTAAGAGCAAAAAATGTAAAATTATAAGTTTTCAATATTTTTGACTAATGGGTAGCGTGGACACATTGAGGTAGGTAGGTAAATACTAGGGAAGGTCTCTTTTTGTTTCCCATGTTACCCAATCATTCTGGAGCGCTCTTTTCGGGTTAGTCTCTAAAGTGCCTTAAGAGCAAAAAATGCAAAATCAGTTATTTTTTTAGTAATTTTGATGAATGGGCAATGTATACACATTGATGAAGGTAGGTAAATACTATAGAAGGTCTGAAATTGTTTCCCAAGTCAACAATCATTCTAGGGTGCTCTTTTTGAGGTAGTCACCCAAAGGACAAAGCAAAGAGAAACAAAATGAGAATTTTGTAGTAAAGATGCACCATGACAAAAAAAAATAGTAGTATCAAACTCAAATGTATGGTGCAACATAATTTAACAAATATGTACCTTCAAAATATATTGATCTACATGATCTATTGTGGATGTTTTGATCTGAATTAGTTGAAAATATACCTATGTTCTCCAAAAAACTTACATTTTTACATATCAGTTAATTTGTATGCAAATTTTTAATGTACTTTTAATCCAACCCATACAAATAACATGAATCAAAATAAGATGAACAATATCATACCTATTCCATAAAACAAATGATCCACTAATCAAGTGTGCCTAAAGTGTCATCTCTTACCTTCAGAGTATCGATTAATGCTTCATGATTAGCACTACTGATTGTCCATAGTTCCTTTTTTCTTGGTTTAGCATGATGTCTCAATAAATTAACATTTTTTGGTATAACAAGGTGTGAATACATGAGAATGGTTTTGTGTTTCTGATAGTCTTCAAATGCAGGTATGCCATTCTTTCTAATCATATACATTCACGACCAAGTTTTGGCAACAAAAACTAAACCTGTAGGATACATGAACCCATCATCATATATCATTAGTTGTGTTAGATTATTCTTTCCATATACACATCGTGCCAACCAATAGTCTGATCCCTCTTCATTTTCCTATGGTGCTACAACTACATAGACATATCCTGGATGTATAAGATCTGAAAGATGGTCTTAGTCAATTGAACTTTCCATTTCATATTCTAAAGAGGATTGTGCTATAGATAAAGGGGTTAGGTATTATGGAATATATGTATCTACCTACTAACTTGAGTCGCATTGATCTCAATGACATAATACAATTCTAAAAAAAACAAGCCAACTCTAGCCATGTCTATATGGTCCATGCATTTGCATCTAAGCTTCAAAATGAATGCATCTTTGGAGATTCTCTGATTGTTTGACATTCCAATTTTTCCCCATTATGCTCTCCTCAACTGACCAAAATAACCTGCACACTTATGAATTAAGTGTCCCTCCTCATGATAATGCATAAGTACACCAATCAACAATCGAACATGCATAACTGAATGTTGCACCACCTCTAATCTTCATTTGTTCCCTAACCAGAGCTCTCTTCACACATGCACCTGCACCATCATGCTCGCCTTTTCCATGCCCAACTTCAAAAAAACTCCAAATATGTGGTACACCTCTCTCTACATGCATCCTTCTCAACCAATAAAACATACAAGCATTTTTTAATTTCCCTATGCCAAATGAGATGTCGACCCATTGCAATACCTTTTTTCCTACAAGAACTCAAAAGAAATTTCAAAACAATGTTAAACAAACTCATATGAATGAGATTTATCATCACTCATGTAAAAATGGTACTCCCTAATTATCTTTTTGTCCTCTTATGTACTATCAGGGGCATGTCTATATGTTATGTGGACAAAAAATAACAATTTTAATAGAATTTTAATATTGTGATTGTACCTCATTTTGTGGTTGCAATTTTTAATTTTCAAAAAAATAAACCACGGATATAATAGTTCCAATAAGGAAAGAGTCCTTACACATCTTGAATTGTCAATCCAACCACTAGGACCTATGGCTATGGCTTGCATACTTGTAGAAAATATTTTTCTTAAAACCATAAATAAAATCAGCAATACTTACCTCTCTTGTAACCAACTCGCATCTAGAACCTTCACCTCCACTCTTCAAACTGTATTTGACTGTCTCAAACCTTTTTTTCTCTATAATATTGTTAGAAAAATCATGTTCACTGCCCTCATGAAAATATGTTACAAACTTCAATAAACCACCACATTGTAAATAGGTTTTATTTAAACAATCATTTCTATAAAAAAATAAACCATCACTTCTAACGCATAAAAATGAATCTAGAAAGTCCCTGGATGACTTGGGAAGTTGCATTGCATTACACTCCTACAATATTTTGTTAGTATGCATAGTAGAATGAATATAGCATAGTAATTCATGATACATAAAAAACTCAACATGGTATTTACAACATGTATTACAAATATTAATAGGTACACAATAAAATCGCTTGCAACACTCAAAAGCCCTTTGCGATATTTGTAAATTTGGATGTGCTTCACAAAACTATTTCTACAATATTGTTTGCCTACATTCCAAGAAATTTTTAGGATATAGTGTGTGATCTTGATTACTAGTTCTTAACTTTAAAACATCCTTTACATTTGATGATACTCTAGATTGAGAGTGCCAAAATTGTTTGTAAGGAAAAGCAACAGTGCAGAAACATTTTCCTAACGCTAAAACCACAGAGGAGACGTGCAAAGGCCAATTTTAAAACATTAAAACACTTAATATGAACACATAAAAGGTAACAAGAGTAACATAAATAAAATGATTATAGAGATAACACCTGATTTACATGGGAAAACCCTTTCGGGAAAAAACCCACCACAGCAAGAGAAAGACACTTCGTATTACAATAGGCAAAAGATTACATACAAAGTTACAGTCCTCATTCTCTGATAGTTAGCTTACAACAGCACTTGGTTTTTCATGCACTCACTATTACAATTCTATTTCGACATACAGTGAATACAAACTCATCAACCCTTATTTTTCGTATTCTGCTCTTTTTTTTGATAATTTGACTTCTCGTCAAGATCGACTATATACCAGTCTCCATCCAACGACCAATTAGGGTGCATTAATTTTAGTTCTTCACTGACATTCCAAATCAATCTCAAATCGGATCCACCTGCAATCCTGCATCGAGCCACCCCCGCAGTAAATTCGTTGCAGAGAAATTACTAAATTCGGGCTCTGCCAACCACCAAAAAAATGATCTCATATGACTACATAATAAATCACTTTTCATCAATCCATCTTCCGGAAATAAATGTTGTTTTGCAACAACAGTGCAAAAACAACCAAAGAGAAGTTGCCACATGTCACACTACTATTTGTTCCACCGCTTGACTGAGCAGTGATCGTTCAACTGTCATTGGGCTCTGAAAACGCTTCGCCATCGTTAACTATTTCAACACATTCTGAGCTGGCAATAATTCGCTATCATCAAAACACCGACCACCAGCTCTATCGGGTCCCACAAGCCACGTGTGTGCCGCTCAAGAGGTTCTGGGGCATCCAGGAGGGAATCACCAAGATTCCCATAAGCTCGCCTGGAACAAGCTTCTTAGGTTGCCATGTGTCCACCATTTGCACACTCTGCTTGGCCTATGTGGAAGCCGTTGGAGCTCATTTGGGGAATCTCTAGTGGCATCCGCTAGATTCCCCAGGGAACTCCCGAGGTGCAAAAAAGTGTCCACGATCGGACAACCCTTCGCATAGAACAGCTCAGGGCCCACCTTCTCTTCAATACGCTCACCACTTTGACAAGCCGCCATGCGTCATGCGCACAGGAAATTCCGCTCGGTGAAAAGGTTTTCGACTATACTTGCCTTCAGATGCCGTAGAAAGAAACCAACACTGTTGGATGAAGACGATAATAGTCATTGATGCAAGGCATCGACACATCAGCAAGACTTAACATTTCCTCCTGTCGATAGACGACTGCTCTGTTGATAAAGCCAAGGCCAACAAACAATCCGCCAACTCCACGCTCATTGGCCCATCATTGTGACAACCCTCGGAGTCTCACCGATCAGACTAAGTCTCAGTGACCAAGGGTTCAAGCCGACCAAAAGAGAACACCGCAATAAAGTGATAGAGACATAAACTCGTCAAGCCTTTAACAGAGGTCCAAGCCAGTAAATTGAGGCACATTTTCCAACAAGCTCCCACTTAATGAAGACCTACTAGCTTCCTCCAGACTTTGAATTCATTTGCAATCATAGGCCCCAAGGCCCATCAAACTGGCACACCATCTAAACTTGTCTATGCCCATTGGCTTTGTCAATGCATCAACAACATTCTTCAGTGTATCCACCTTCTCTATAGAAACCTTTCCATCCTCCACCATATCTCTCACGAAGTGATATTGCACATTGATATGCTTTGTCCTGGCATGGAAAGTTGGATTTTTTTCCAAACAAATGGAACTCTGACTGTCACAACAAATAGTGATATGCCCTACATCAAAACCAATATCAGAGCACAAGCGGCTGAGCCAAACAACTTCTTTGCAAGCATGAGTCACTACCATGTATTCTTCCTTCGTCATGGACAAAGCGAACACAGCCTATCGCTTGCTCATTTAACATGAAATTATATCCACTCATGGATCTTCTGTTCTCAATGTCCCCTACCCAATCAGAGTCCACATATCCATGAATGTTGAGAGTTCTTTGTGATCCAACCAAATTTCCATGCTAACACAGAGCACATTCTGAGGTACCTCTCAGATATCTAAACAATCTCTTTATAGCATCCCAATGCGTCCTTCCTGGATTTTCCATAAATCAGCTGAGTACTCCCACTGGTTGGGCAATGTCTGGCCTTGTATAGACCATCACATAAATTAAATTGCCAACAACACTTGCATAAGGCACTCTGGTCATGTCCTCCATCTTAGTAGCATATTTTGGATAATCTTCAATAGATAGCTTCATTCCCTGCAAGACTGGAACAACTAGCTACTTGCAATCACTCATATCAAATCTCTCTAGAATAGTGTTGATGTATTTACTCTGGCTGACCCAAATCTTTCTGCCATTTTTGTCCCTAGTTATCTCCATCCCCAGAATATACCTTGTTGCACCTAGATCTTTCATTTTGAACTTTGTAGATAGCTAAGACTTAAGATCAGAAATCATAGTCTTACTATTTCCTATGAACAACATATCATCCATGTACAGGGTAATAATAAGCACACGATCATTTTTAGATTTATAATACACACAATGATTAGATTTTGATCTCACAAATCCCATGGACAACACAAAGGTGTCAAACTTCTGGTACCACATTCTAGGAGACTGCTTCAAACCATACAAATATTTCTTTAATTTGTAGACCAGGATTTCTTTACCTTTTTCAACGAAGTGCTTAGGCTAGGACATGTAAATTTCTTCTTCTAGCTCTCCATGGAGAAAAGTTGTTTTCACATCCATCTATTCGATCTCTAAGTCATACGTGACTGCAAGTGACAAAAAAAATCTGATAGATGTCAGCTTAGCTACAGGGGAAAATATTTCTCCATAATCAATTCCCTCTATGTGGGAATACCCCTTTGCAACCAATCTCGCTTTATACTTCTCAGCATTGCCCTCAAGACCAGTCTTCTTCTAAAATACCCATTTACAACCAACAGACTTTCTTCCTTCAGGAAAAGGTACTCATTCCCAGGTTTCATTCTTTTCCAATGATTCCATTTCTTCATTCATGGCTTCCAACTAGGAATTTTCATCGGGCATATTAATTGCCTCTTTAATAGTCCTAGGCTCCTCAGTGCTAGTAATTAAAGCATAGGCATAGTTTGAATCCAAAATGGAGAAAGCATACCTATCAAGTTGTTGTTTTTGACATGTAGACCTTCTCATTGGCTAAGGTTGTGGTTCTTCATCTTTGGAACTCTCAGAGCTACTAGAGGTCTCCTCAGTTTCAGGTACACCATGCAGTTCTCCCTTTTCTAGAGTTTGGGGAATCTCAACTACATCATTCTTCTTTTCTCTTTGATTTGTCTCTAGTTGTGGAATAGTTTCTGTAGGTTTCAACTCATGAAATATTACACTTCTATTGTACAAAACCTTCTCAGTGACGGGGTTCCAAAGCTTGTATCCCTTCACACCAATGCCATAGCTGATGAAGATACATTTAATAGCTTTGTTCTCCATCTTAGATCTTTTCTCATTTGGCATGTATGCATATGCCTCACAGCCAAAGACACAAACATATCTCAAAGAGGGCTTCTTACCAGACCATGCTTCCAAAGGTGTCTTATCAACAAGAGTAGAGAAAGGAGAATGATTTACCAGGTAACATTTTATAGCCACGGCCTCAGCCCAGAACATCTGCTCTAGACTAGCACTACTCAACATACTCCTTGCCTTTTCCATCAGCATCTTGCTCAACCTTTCAGCAACTTCATTCTGTTGTGGAGTATAAGGTGTAGTTTTATGCCTTTTAATCCCATGGTCTTTACAGTATCTATCAAAATCTGCAGAACAAAACTCACCACCATTATCCGTCCTCAAACATTTTATCTTCCTTCTAGTCTAATTCTCTACCAAGTTTTTAAACTCTTTAAAATGACTGAACACTTTTGATTTACTTTTAAGAAAGTAAATAAATGCCCTTCTCGAGTAGTCATCAATAAAAGAAACATAATATCTATACTTCGATAATGAAGGAACATTAATTAGACCAAACAAATCAGAATGAACATAGTCTAGTACACCAGAAGTTTAATGAGAACTTGAGGAAAAGGAAACACGTTGTTGCTTTCCATAAAAGTAGTGTTAGCATAAATCGAACTCAAGATTACAATCTACAAGACTTTCAACAAGATTTTTATTTTTCAAGGTTTTTAAACCTTTCTCACCTATGTGACTGAGTCTATGATACCACAACATGGTCTTCTCTACTGGGAGTTTCACCTCCATCGCATTTGCAGCCAGAGAAGCATCTTCATCTTCCTCTACAGAAACAACTTTGCTTGACTTTACAAAGGCGTTGTTGCATTGAATAGGACGTGCATCCATCTTGTATAGAGTGCCAGTACGTACACCCTTAGCCAACACCATTGCACCTCTAGCCATCTTACATCCTTTACTCGAGAAAGAAACTTCTACACCATCATCATTCAACTTACTGACGAAAAGTAAGTTACGAGCCAAAATTGGTATGTGTAGTATGCCACCAATCCCTTTGATTCTACCATCAGGGACTGTATCTTGACTCTACCTCGGCCAACAATATCCAATGTTGAATCACTCACCAAGTACACCTTTCCACCATCATACTTCTCATACTTAATGAACCATTCTCTATGAGATGTCATGGGAAAGGATGCACCCGAGTCAACTAGCCATACATCATCTGATACCTGAGTTGCCAAGGCTGCAATGAAGGCATCTACATTACTCTGAGAAGAGTCATTGTCTAAAGAGTTACTCTTCTTCTTCTTCTTCTTACAATCCTTTCAGATATGACCAGACTGCCCACAATTCCAACATTTCACCTTGGAATTTTTACTAGGAGACTTCAATCTCCCTACAGATTTAGATTTGGACTTCTTGTCCTTCTTATTTCCTTTCTCCTTTGATCTACCTCGAAAAACAAGGGCCTCTTTGGCCATCTCAAAAGACTTCCTCTGTGTCTCTTTAGATAGTAGTGAAGCAACTACATCTTCCATCTTGAAAGTAGTAGTCGTACTTCCAATAGCCATCACCAGATAATCCCAAGTGTCGGGTAATGAACATAACAAGAGCAAGCAACAATCCTCCTCCTCTGTATTTACACCCATAGACACCAACTGAGCAACACTCGTATTAAATGAGTTTAGATGGTTTGCAACAGATGCACCTTCTTCCATCTTCAAGGAGTACAAATTCTTCCTCAAGAATAACTTATTTATTAGAGACTTTCCCTGATAAATATCACCAAGCTTCTTCCATAACGAAGTTGTTGAATTCTCCTCATGGACATTCAGGAGTATAGAATTGGCTAGACAAAGTATTATTAGACCTCTCACTTTTCTATTTGCGAGGTACCATTCTTCTTGCTTCATACCTTGTGGCATAGTTCCAGATGCTGCTACCCATAGGTCTCTATCCACTAACAGGTCTTCCACTTTGAGTTTCCAATACTTAAAGTTGCCGCCATTGAATTTCTCAATATCAACTCTTCCTAATGTACTCGCCATCTTAGAAAGAACTAGATTCTAACTTTGCAAGACTCCCATTGAAACAGTATTATCACAAAAAACCAGCCCTACTAAAAAGGATAACACAACTGGCCAGGCTCTGATACCACTTGTAAGGAAAAGCAACAGTGTGGAAACGCTTTCCTAACGCTAAAACCATAGAAAAGATGTGCAAAGACCAGTTTTAAAACATTAAGACACTTAATATGAACACATACAAGGTAACAAAAGTAACAGAAATAAAATGATTACAAAGATAACACCCGATTTACGTGGGAAAACCCTTTCAGGAAAAAACCCACCACACCAAGAGAAAGACACTTTGTATTATAGTAAGCAAAAGATTACATACAAAGTTGCAATCCTCACTCTCTGATAGTTAGCTCATAGTAGCAATTGATTTTTCATGCACTCACTGTTACAATGCTATTTCGACATACAGTGAATACAAACTCATCAACCCTTATTTTCGTATTCTACTTTTTTCTGATAATTCGACTTCTCGTCAAGACCGACTATATACTAGTCCCCATCCAATGACCAATTAGGGTGCATTAATTTTAGTTCTTCACTGACACACCAAATCAATCTCATATTAGATCCACCTACAATCCTACATCGATCCACCCCCACAATAAATTTGTTGTAGAGAAATTACTAAATTCGGGCTCTACCAACCGCCAAAAAATCGATCTCATATGAATGCATAATAAATCACTTTTCATCAATCCAACTTCTAGTAATAAATGTTGTTTTGCAACAACGGTACAAAAAAAACCAAAGAGAAGTCACCATGTGTCACACTGCTATTCTTTTCACCGCTTGAACGAGTAGTGATCGGTCAACTATCATTGGGCTCCGAAAACCCTTCGCTATTGCTAACTATTTCAACACATTCTGAGCTGAAAATAATCCGCTATCGCCAAAACACCAACCACCAGCTCTATCGGGTTCCACAAGCCACGTGTCCACCACTCAAGAGGTTCAGAGGCATCCAGGAGGGAATCACCAAGATTCCCATGAGCTCACCCAGAAAAAGCCTCTGAGGCTGTCACATGTCCACCACTCGTGCACTCCACTTGGCCTATGTGGAAGCCCCTGGAGCTCCTTCGGGGAATCTCTAGCAGCATCCACTAGATTCTGTATGGAACTCCCAAGGTGCAAACAAGTGTCCATAGCCAGACAACCCTTCGCATAGAACAGCTCAGGGCCCACCTTCTCTTCACTTTGCTCACCAGTTTGACAAGCCGACATGTGTCATGTGCATAGGTAATTCCGCTCGGTGAAAAGGTTTTTGGTTGTACTTGCCTTTGGATGTCGCAGAAAGCAACCAACACCGTCAGATGAAGCCGATAGTAACCGTTGACACAAGGCATCAACACATCGGCGAGACTTAGCATTTCCTCTCGCTGATAGACGACTGCTCTACTGATAAAGTCAAGGCCAGCAAACAATCCGCCAACTCCACGCTCATCGGCCCATCGTTGTGACAACCCTCAGAGTCTCGCCGATCAGACTAAGTCTAAGTGACCAAAGGATCAAGCCGACCAAAAGAGAACACCATGGTAAAGCAATAGAGACATAAACTCGTCAAGCCTTTAACAAAGGTCCAAGCCAGTAAATTGAGGCACATTTTCCAACATTGTTCAATTTCCTTCTTTACGCTATCAGTTAGCTTCTTATCAATAGGTGGAAGCCTCCCACTAAAATCCCATGTATCATTTTGGAGAGGACTATCAAGTCTTCCTCTTCTTGAGAGAACTCTATATAATTTTTTACAATTTATATTTAAATCAATACAAGATTGTCTCATTAAATGAGACTTTCTCAAATGATGGCTTACTAGTGAGGTTGTGATCACTCTACAAGTATCTCTTTTATTTTTTTCCTTACCAGTCTTTCTAATAGAAGTTAGAGCATTAAAAATATTTTTTACAAAAATACTATTTTTTCTAACTTTTTGGTGACACAAATCTTCAATTTTCTTTATAATGGTCTCATTTTGTAAGACTTTAGCAATTTCACAAAAATTTGACATTTTTCGGTTAATGTCTTATTGGAAAAGTATTGATTAGCATATTGGTAGCCCACATCCAAACTATTCATGATGACCTTTTCCCATCAAGATTATCTATTATGTTCTCATCTATTTCAAGTATCCATTTAGGGGTTCTTGAATGTGATCATTTTCATTGGATTTATTACAAATAGATGGATTTAGGAATTTATTTTCTTCTTTGCAAATATCCTCTCTTCTTGCATAATTAAGAGATAACTTGACATTCATTGTTTCATTTTCACCTATTTCATGTTCAACATTAATATTGTCAACCAAGTGTTGAACATTTTGAATTTCATTTGCATTCTCAACATTTTGAATTTCATTTTCATGTTCAACATTCTCACTTTCTTCTTCATTGTTTTCAACCGAGTGTTCAACATTTTGAATTTCATTTTCATGCTCAAAATTTTGAATTTCATTTTCATGTTCAACATTTTCTATTTCTTCTTTAATATTTTCAACCGAGAGTTCAACATTTTGAATTTCATTTTCATACTCAACATTTTGAATTTCATTTTCATGTTCAACATTTTTAGTTTCTTCTTCAATATTCTTAAATTCAATATCATGGTCACTTTGAATTTCACTTAAATGTAAAGAGGAGCCTTCTCCTTGAAGATAATTTGGCATACCTCTTCTTTCCAACCTCTTATTTTCTCTATCTTTCTCTCTACTTGCCTCAAGTTCCTCCACTTCACACTTCCTCTTCCTTTTCACTTTGTGACAACTATTGCTTCCCATTATCCCAACCCAAACAAGTACCAAATGATTGAAAGAATAAAAATTTTATGAAAAGGAGTGCTCCAAAAGTGAATTCTTGTCTGTAATGTGCATAAATCATGAGATTCCCAATAGATCAGAGAATGTGGGGGCTCTTGGAATGAGAAAAAATTGACTTTTATCCATTTTTTCCACTCCCAAAAAATGGATATTTTATTTGTAAAGAAAAACGGATATTTGTTTTGTTCAAAAAAATTGGGTTGTTAGTTCTGAGAGGTTACAAAATGGATATCCATTTATTTTCAAAAATGGATATTCGTTATTCTAAGCATGCTCTGCTTATTTAAAAATAGATAATGAATATCTGTTTATTATCAAAAATGGATATCCGTTATTTTCAACATTCTCTACATGTTGTTTGTTTTGTGAGGTTCCAAAATGGATATTTGATTTTTGACATAACATATACCGGTTATGGCGATAACAAATTTATGGGGAAGTCATGTAGTACAAAATGGATATCCGTTTATAAAATAAATATCTATTATATCAATCTTAAAAAAACTATTATATATTAAATACTATATTATATTATATAAAATATATTATATGATATATTGTATATATATTATATATTATTATTTTTTAAATATATATTATCTATTATATATATATATATATATATATATATATATATTAATGTATTTTAGTGTATTTATATTATATATGTATTTTAATCTATATTATATATTGTATTATTATTTAAAAATCAAGACAATAAAATTGAGATAGGGAGAGAGAGGTAGAGAGATTTAGGGAGGAAGAGAAGGGGTAGGTGGAGTTAGAGGGAGGGAACAACACCCTCAACCCTATACCCTATACTCTCAACCCAATACGTAAGCCCTAATCCCTCAACCCTATACCTTATACCCTCATCCCAACCCTTAACCCTTTGCCTTGTACCCTTAATCCGTACCCTATACCCTCAACCCTATGCAAGTAAGCCCTAACCCTCAACCCTAATCCATACACTATCAAACCCTTAATACCTTAATCCCTCAACCCTCTACCCTAATCCCTCAACCCTTAATCCCTTAATCCCTTAATCCCTCAACCCTTAAACCCTCAACCCTTAAAGCCTTAATCCCTCAACCCTCTACCCTTATCCCTCAACCTTCTACCCTAATCCCTCAACCCTTAAACCCTCTACCCTAATCCCTCAACCCTCAACCCCTTAATCCCTCAACCCTATACATTGGACCCTCAACCCTAATCCCTAAATCCTATACCCTCTCAAACCTTCACCTTGTTCCCTATACCCTCTACCCTAATCCCTCAACCCTATACCCTCAACCCTCAACCTTATACATTGGACCCTCGACCCTAATCCCTCAACCCTTAAACCCTTAATCCCTCAACCCTCTACCCTATACATTAAACCTTAAACCCTCAATTATCAAACCTCAACCCTCAACCCTTAAACCCTCAACCCCTTAATCCCTCAACCCTCAACCTTAAATCCTCAATCCCTTAATCCATCAACCCTCAACCCTAATCCCTCAATCCTATGCCCTCAACCCTATGTTGTGTACCCTCAATACATACCCTCAACCCTATACCCTCAACCCTTAAACCCTTAACCCTTAATACCTCAACCCTTAAACCCTCTACCCTCTACCCTAATCCCTCAACCCTCTACCCTAATCCCTCAATCCTTAAGCCCTTAAACCCTCAACCCTTAAACCCGTAATCCCTCAATCCTCTACCCTAATCCCTCAACCCAATACTTAAGCCCTAATCCCTCAACCCTATACCTTATACCCTCATCCCAACCCTTAACCATATTCATTGTACCCTCAATCCATAGCCTATAACCTATACCATCAACCCTATGCAAGTAATCCCTAGCCCTCAACCCTAATCCATACACTCTCAAACCTTCACCATGTTCCTTATACCCTCTACCTTAAACCCTCAACCCCTTAATCCCTCAACCCTCAACCTCAAACATTGGACCCTCAACCCTATACCCTCAGCCCTTAAACCCTTAATCCCTCAACCCTCTACCATATACAATAAATCCTCAACCCTATACCCTTAATCCATCAACCCTCTACCCTATACATTAAACCCTCAATTCTCAACCCTCAACCCTCAACCCTCAACCCTCAACCCTCAACCCTCAATCCTCAACCCCTTAATCCAGATACCCTCAACCCTCAACCCTAAAACCCTCAACCCCTTAATCCCTCAACCCTATACCCTCAACCCTTAAAACTCCTTAATCCTCAACCTCTACCCTAATCCTCAACCCTAAGTATCTCTACTTCCTCAACTCTTAAAACCCTAACTATCAACCCTTAAACTCCTCAACCATTACCTTAATTTCTCAACCCTAAGCTCTAAACCTCTCAAACTCCTTAAAACCTCAACTTCTTAAAACCATTAATCCCTCAACCCTCTACCCTAATCCCTCAACCCTCAACCTTAAACCCTCAACCCCTTGTTCGCAACCCTCAACCCTATACATTGGACCCCTAACCCTAATACCTCAACCCTAATCCCTCAACCCTAATCCCTCAACCCTTAAACCCTTAATCCCTCAACCCTCTACCCTATACATTAAACCCTCAACCCTCAATTCTCAATTCTCAATTCTCAAACCTCTACCCTATACAGTGGACCCTCAACCCTAATCCCTCAATATTATACCCTCAACCCTTAACCCTCAACCCTTAAATCCTCAACCCATTAATCCCTCAACCCTCTACCCTATACATTAAACCCTCAACCCTAAATTATAATCCTTCAACCCTCTACCCTAAACCCTAAACTCTCAACCCTTAAACCATCAGCCCCTTAATCCCTCAACCCTAAACCCTATACATTGGAGCCTCTACCCTAATCCATAAACCCTTAAACCCTTAATCCCTCAACCATTAAATCATCAAACCTTAAACCATAATCCCTCAAAGCTTAAACCCCCAACCCTTAAACCCTTAAACCCTTAATCCCTCAACCCTCTACCCTATAAATTAAACCCTCAACCCCTTAATCCCTCAACCCTCAACCCTATACATTGGACCATAAACCCTATACCATCAACCCTCAACCCTTAAACCCTCAATCCCTTAACCCTTAAACCCTCAACCTTTAAACCCTTAATCCCTTAATCCCTCAACCCTCAACCCTAATCCCTCAACTCTATCTCCTTCTCTCTCTCCCTCCCACCCTACCAATCTCTTTCTCCTTATTTCTCTCTATTCCTCCCACCCTACCACTCCCTATCTCCCTCCTTCCCTCTCTCTCCATCCCACCCTACCAATCCATATACCTTAATCCCTAAACCCTCAACCCTATACTTAATCCCTAATCCCTCAATCCTCAACACTCAACCATATACCTTAATCTCTAAACCCTACACCCTCAACCCTCATCCATATACCCTATACCCTCAACCTTACAACCTAAACCTTGAACATTGTCCCTCAACCCTCAACCCTTAAACCATACATTCTCAACCCTTTACTCTATATGCTACCAATCCCTATCTCCTTCTCTCTCTCTCCCTTCCACCCTACCAATCCCTATCTCCTTCTCTCACTCTCTCTCCCACCCTACCAATCCCTATCTCCTCTCTCTCTCCCTCCCACCCTACCATCTAAATCTCCTTCTTTCTCTCTATTCCTCCCACCCTACCACTCCCTATCTCCCTCCTTCCCCTTCTCTCCCTCCCACCCTACTAATCCATATACCTTAATCCATAAACCATCAACCCTATACGTAAGCCCTAATCCCTCAACCCTCAACACTCAACCATATACCTTAATCCCTAAACCCTACACCCTCAACCCTCATCCATATACCCTATACCCTCATCCTTAAAGCCTAAACCTTGGACATTGTACCATCAACCCTATACTTAAGCCCTAATCCCTCAACCCTTAACCCTACATCCTTAACCCTTATCCCTATATCAAATACCCTCAACCTTATACCCTAAAACTTTGACATTATCCCTCAACCCTCAACCTCGACCCTCAACCCTATACTTAAACCCTAAACCCTACACTCTAAACCCTTAACCTTATGCCTTATACTAAAAACCCATATCGTAAACCCTATACCCAATATCATAAACCCTAGTACCTATACCCTAAACATGTAATCTTATATACTCAACCCTAAAAATTACCCCTCAATTGTAAACCCTAAACCCTATGCCCTCAACCCTATACTTAAAACCTACACTCTCAACCATCAACCTTATACCTTAAACATTAAATCCTACACCGTCAACCCTCATCCCTATATCCTATACCCTTGACCTTACACACTAAATCGTGAAAATTGTCCCTCAACACTATATACTTAAACATTAAACAATACATTCTCAAGGTCCTTCACCCTATGCCTTATACCCTCATCCCTGAGCACTATCCCTCAACCCCCATCCCTATACCCTATAATATATTAATATAAGAATATAATATGTAATATTTAATATACAATATATTAAAATACATTAATATATTTCAATATAATATATAATATACATTAGAAAAAATAATAATATGTCATATATATAATATATCATATAATACATAATAGATAATATAATATATAAGTTATAATATATATGTTATAATGTATAATATAATATATAAGTGATACTATATAATATTTAATACACAGTAGATTTCTTGAGTTAAAATAATGGATATCCATTTCTAAAAGCTAGATATACGTTACTAATAACTAGATATTCATTATTCACAACAAAGACCCCTCGCAATTTGGAAGATCTGTCAGGTTTGTTAGTCTCACTTAACAGATATTTGTTATATGTATATAATGGATATTTGTTATTGATAATTCATATATTAATATATATATATATAATATGTAATATCAATGTATAATATATTAATATTTATATATTATATATTATTATATATATTAATATTATGTACATTAATATATTAAGATGCTCCCCTGTTTAATTTTTATCCAAAATTTGTACAAAATAAATGCACCTCAACTATCGTTGGCAAAATAAGACAATAAACACAAGAACTATTATGTGCATCCAACAATAAAAAATATTAATATATCTTAATATCTTAAAATTAAAATATTATATGAATAACTAATATTATATATTATATTAAAAATATATATAGATATATAAATATATTATAAGAGTTAATATATTATATATACTAATATAAAATATACATAAATATTAATATTATAACATCTTAAATTTTAATATATAATGAATTTTCCGCTATTGTGAAAACTCTCTGATGACTTCTTCTGTTGTGTTTTCTTCTACTCCCTCTGTTGCATTTCTTTTTCTCCAACTATTGCATTCTCAACAATGAAAGACAATGGAAATCATGCTTGGTGTAGCACAGCGAAGGAAGACATTTTACCCATTACGTGCCCTAAGGCTATGGCTAGGGCATCCTAGTTTGCACACGATTCTATGTGGGCTGGGGAGGTTGGCTCTCCTCACAAACTAGAGCCATTTAAAATGGCTTTGAGTCTGGATAGCCCAAAAGTGTTGCAGGGATGGAAGAATCAAAAGTCGAGGGGCCTCAGATCCCTTTCCTTCTTGTCGAGGCATTATGCTGAAACCCCCATTTTCATTTGAAATGCAGATACAACCTCAAAAATAAGTTTGGACAGCATTGCATATGCAAGAGAGGAGTATCTGAAAGACCGCGCTTTGATTTGTAGATTCATGAGAGTATGGTTGAAGTTGTGTGACCTTCATGCTTAGATAAGTGAAAATTGGAAAGAGTATATGGAGGATGAAATCAACATTTATCCTTGTGTAAAGGGATTTTTTATTTTGGAATTTGAATCTCTGTAAGATAAGGAATTAAATCTCAATACATGTCATTGGTTCTGTCAAGGTGATTTTTTATGCATTAAGCCTTGGTTCCTTTCCTTTGATCCTCAAACTGAGGCATTCTCCTCAACATTCCTCTGGGTAAGATTGCCCTATCTTCCTTTGCAATTTTGGGAAATTGAGTGTTTGATTGCAATTGCCAATGGATTAGGAAAGTATAAGAGAATTTCAAAAGAAACTATTAAATATGAAAACTCTACTTGTGCTTGATTATGTGTTGAGTTCAATTTATGCAAAGGCATATCGACCAAAATCTCATTGAAATTCAGAAATAGACATTGGAGACAATTGATAGATTATGAGAAGAATGCTTTTAGATGCAGGAAATGTTTCTCAACAACCCATGGTACCACACAATGCAACAAGAAGCAAGCTAATTTGTAGGGTGAATCCCCTTACCAGCCTTCTTGGTGGAATGGGTTTGATTCCAACCACTATGGGATTTCTCCCTTGGTGAAGGATGATTCGTCTTCTCCAAATAGGAAGTGTCTCCTTTTCAGTTCTCTCCTTCCTCATTGGTTCCACAAATTTCAGATCAAAGGTGCACATTAAATAATGTTCCCAAGGTAGTTGGAGCCTTTGTCAAGCTCTCCATACCAACTTCACTAGAGAGATATGATATGCAGTCTCTTGATTCTTCAATGATCATATTTGAAGTAGAGACAAAGCATGAAAATGACATCGAGAAAAATATCTCTAGCAAGCTAGAGCAAGAATGGACAAAAGTCAAAAGGAAGAAATCTCTACCCACAAGGGCCAAACACTCAATGACATTAAGATCAACAAAATCTGGGGTAAAAAATTAACTTTTTGTAATCTTGTTTTAAAGTAATAGAAAGAGTGTTATCCTCTTCGATAGAAATTAGCCCATATATATATATATATATAATGAATTTTATATATTAATATTTCTACTTTTAATAAACAGATATTTGTTTCTTATTATATATGTTTTTTTTCTATTAAAAAATAGATATCCGTGCTTATCAGATATTTGATATTAATAGATATTCATTTTGCTTCAGTATTGCTTCAGTATTTGGCTTGGGGGCGACTAGCTTGAAAAGTCAACATCCTCAACATGTTTACAAGGGTTGCAAGATTTTTTTGAACTTCACCCTTCGTGTTGACAAAATTTTTTCATCTGATATTGATGAAATGAAAAAGGTTTGTTCAGCAAACTAACAACATTCTACCGATATAAGATATGATTCTTTTTGAATTTAATAAGTAATTATTATTGATTTTCTACATGCACTATGTGTAAAGTCCTAACTGATAGGTTGATTGAAAAACATCTATAACTTGTCAACGGTTAAAAAAAATTGAATCCAAAAGATGCATCACACACTATGCTTCACAAATTATAGTTTTAAAAAATAAATCATAATTTTTTGACCAAGTTAGGGTGGCCAGACAAATGGTTTTTTAATATTTTTAAAAATTCCTACTAGAAAATTCATAACTAAATATTTACTTGCCAAAAAATTACAAAAAAATATGTGTCCTCTACTTATTTTGAAAGATTCAAAATAAAATATTTATTTTTTCTCCCCATTAGGGTGGCCAGACAAACACTTGCTTTTGTTTTCCTAAAAAAATTAGTACTACTGCATTAAAATTTCAAATTTTCACTAAATAGATATTTTTTTTCAAAAAAGGACTAGTAGCTAAGAAACTAGATTCAATTTTCTAAAAATTTTGTTTTTACATATTTTTCAAATTATGTTAATAACCTATTCAAAATTTTATGTCAAGTTGCATAACTCTATTTTTTTGAATTTTCATTGCCACTTAAGGGCCTAGTTTGGCCCCCCATGATCTTGCATTGACCCAATATCACCTTTGCATCTACAAGCACTCAAGGCAAGTAGTGGAAGGAAGAAGCTTGAAAGTCTCCAATGGTGGTGTTGTTGCAATGATAGCATGATGTAGGAATCAAAACCAATATCTTGCAGCCAAGGAGTAGTGTGAA
The DNA here is from genome assembly GCA_007115665.2 of Sequoiadendron giganteum. Lineage (NCBI taxonomy): Eukaryota > Viridiplantae > Streptophyta > Pinopsida > Cupressales > Cupressaceae > Sequoiadendron > Sequoiadendron giganteum. Next base: position 333,010,628 of record CM021106.1, on the reverse strand, counting down.
GGCTATATAATGAGCTTAGAAAGTGAGAATGAGTGAGGATTGAGCAAGAGAGAGTGGATAGAGTGAAGAGATGTAAGGAGTGAAAGAATGTGAGTTGATGGATTTGAACTAGCAAAAGAGGGGCAAAAGACCTGTTTTTCATCGGTCAAGGAAGCAAGAGACAATATTCTTTGTGACCAATGGAGAAGTGTAATGCCTCTATGAATTCTAGAGGTAGGAACATTGTTAGGATGTTTGCACGATGTGCGTGTGTCCCCAACAGAGATTCCTCCACCAACACAAAAAGACGTAGGTAGGTGGAATGAGTGAGGTGGCGGTAGTGAAACTGCGTCATTAGGTTTATATTTTCTAAGGTAGGGGAAATTAAATGGGGAATTTTACTAGGGGTGAAAATTCACTCCATTACACATTCATTGGTGATCTCAAAATTCACTACACATATAGTCTTATTATCCTCTAATAACTCAACTCCATTTAGCTTGGACTATTTCTCACAATATAATGTTTTTTTTTTTGGATGCCTTATTTTCACTCCAATTGATATATCGAGTTATCCTTTCCTATGCATAAATGACCATATATGGACATAAAATTCTTATTAAAGTAAATTATTATATAATTAAATAGAAAAATATGATTAAGTAGAAAAGAGTGTAAAGCATATAAAGCAACATTTGTACTTGTACTAAGGTCCACATCAAACATTTTGTATAATTTCAAAGGTAGTTCATTGTTCTAATATTTTTAAATCTTTGTGGGGTTTGATCCTCATCAAGGAAGTTTTGTTGCTCAACCTCCATGGGATAAGCTCCTATAGGTTCCTATCATGTCAAGCTTTTATTTTAGATGATAAAATTTGTTGAGTTGTAGAGGATAAAATTGCAAACATACAAGACACCACCACAACCAAAGGATATCGGTATGTCAACAAAGAAAAATAGTGCATAATAACATCCTCATAATGCAAAAGTAGTGAAATGAGAAATATAGAAGATGATATAATTTCCTAATACCATTTTTTTCCAAAATAAATCGAAGTAGAACCATAAAAAATGACATGAGTCATCAAATAAATATTATTTTCTAACCCTATTCTTCTATTCTCTACTTATACAAGAAAAAACTTCTCTTTTTTAATTTATAAACTCAATGGAAAGTTAATGCTTATTATGCTTCACATGTATATTAACTTCTAGATTAAAGCATTTAAAAGAATACGAATAATTATTATTTTACATTTTTATGAATCCAAATATTTCATGTTTCTTTCTTCAAAAAATTCATATGCTTTTATTACCCTTTAGGCTTATGTTTTTTAATTTATATATCATTTTCTCAACTCTAAAAATTCCTTCCAATATTTACAATTTTTTTCCTTTTTTTATTTATGTTATCAATTTGATGATGTCACTTGTTTATTGACAAAACTACATGATATAAAATTAGTTTATAAAAGGGGTTGATTCCACTCTTGAAAGCTATTTTACAACCTCCCCAAGGTTGTAGAGTTGATTTGTCTTGGATTTACAAGAATCACTCAATAATAAATTAAGTGTTGTTATAAGAAGGGGCCTAGTAAGGATTCAACATAAATGGTGAAGTCAAATCTTAGTTGGTGAAAATACTAATTTGATCCTACCCTAAAAACTCATAAAGGAATTAGTAGAGCTCTTACTAATTCTTATAGAAGACTCACAATTCATAATGTTTATTCACAGGTATCTATTACTGTAGAGGTGACTAAAGACAAGTTTAAGAAGCTGATGGAGAATGGTAAAGTGGAAATAACTAAAGAAGGGGTAACCTATGAAAACCAATAGATGTAATATAGATTAATCATCAAACCAAGAATGGGAGACTTCGTGGGAGAGGAAAGAAGCACCCAAAAATGTCATACAAAGAATGCAACAAAGGAAAAAAGAGATTAGCACTCATATTACAGTAGAACAAAATATGTATACCTTGTTGAATGTGTTCCTTTTTAAAACTAAAAATATAGAGATAATAATATAGTGAGTAGAGTATTATTTGAATTAGAAAATCTTCATAAATATATTTTGATAACAATGTAAATAATTTTTATATCTTGATCAATTTGATCATTTTTGTAAACTATAATTAATACAAAAAAATAAAGGGAGAAGAGAAAAGAAATAGAGACTAAGGAAAAGGAGGGAAAAGAGAGAGGGAAGAGACCAAAATTAATATCTACTAGTAAACATTATAACATGAGATATTTCTTACAAACATAACATTAATTGCTTATACTTGTTGGGAATGGGATGCCATTTTATTGCAATCCTAAACATATTTCATGTATCTCCTAAGTCCTTGGAAAGTGTTCCCCAACACTAGGATTAGAAAGAGATTAAATTTGAATGAAATAAACATGTAAATTGACATTTGTGATTATTCATAAATAATAGGAACATGTGGGGATGTCCAAGAAGAGTTCCTAAATAATAGGAGCACATGGGGCGCGCACATGGAAGGTGGAACCCACCTTGCTTCAGTTAATTGTTCAGAGGATTGATATTACATCAGTAATGCATGTTTAGATCCTACAAATTAGGGATTGATATTTACATGAGTGGAGTGGCACTATCAGTTCAGTATCAGTTCAGTTCAGTTATCTTCAATTTCATGTAGTTAGTTTGAGTTGAATGCTAGTTGACTTGAGTTGACTTGAGTTGCATGACTAATGACTTTAGTTGCATGACAGATAATAGGTGGATACTTTCAGTTAAGTGGGGATGATCAATCATGAATATTGTTTGCATAAATTGATGGAGAGATATGTTTCATTTAACTAAGATTGACTTGGGTCCACCTTGGGTGCCCAAGTTAGCATCTTTCAGTTAACACCTTTTGCATGACAAGATATTTACAAAGATCAATTAATTGGGTCCATTCTTGGGCTCCAACTTTGAGGTGAATTTTACAAGATATCTTCTTGACCAAAGTTCAGTTAAGTGTTTAGTTTGGGGTGCCTAAATTGAGGAAGACTTTGGTTTGACTTTAGATTACATTGTGGAACTCTACTTGCCCAGTCTAGGTGTAGATTTTTGAGAGGAGCTTTATCCTCTTGTATTGTACAACTCTTATGAGTTTTACAGGCTCATTATTGTCTATTAATTGTAGCAAGTGTATGAGAGTTTATTGCAGGTTGTGAAGAAGGATTGTTGAAGGCAAAGGAAGCATATCAATCAAGGATTGATACAGTATTATTGTAATCTTGTTCCAAGGTTAAATAATACAAGCACTATTGATTCTAGTGGAGTTTTTTCCCGAAAGGGTTTCTCCACGTATATGTTGTGTCACTTATATCTTCTTGTCTCATTCTTCTACAATCTTCTATCTCTTTCTATAATTGGTAAAATTGATATAAACAGATTAATCATACATAAAGAATTGTGACAAAGAACACTTAATTAGATCTACAGTCTCATAGTTTTACAAGTTTTAAGCTACAATATTACCTTCAATTTCAATAATACCATTGATATTTTTCATCAATAGATCGTATGCCCCATGCAAGATTCTAATGAAACATAAATCTCATGATCATACTTGTAAATGAACATATTGAGGAAAACAAATGACATATTACATATGCAAACAATAGTTGTATTCACAAACAATATTTATTAGCTTCAATAGAATATGTTTACAAAAAATTATAGTCCAAATATGATCTTTATGCACTTACAAACATGGAGATCCAAATTTTGCTAAAAAAATTCTTCATCATATACATGCACAAAAAAATAAATTACCTCTTTCTTTACCCCTATTCTTACAATCTCTTACTCTATATTTATTATTTTTTCTTAGTCTCTCTATATATATTAAAAAGGAGGGAGCTCCCTCATTAATTATATCACATTCCACAAGGACCCAAAAAACCATTTAAAATTCATAGGTCATTTTATATTTATAAGAATGAGTCATTCCCACATGCAAACATGTTCATTTGTATTTTAAAATTTTCTAGAACAAGCATAGGGAATGTAAATTTTCCTTAGAAGAAGTGCATATCAAGTATGGCATTCTAACATAAAGCTATTGAGTCAAATGGAAACATTCTTATTTTCCTACATTAGAGATCCCTAGAGGATTGTGATTCATTCCTACATTAACTTTCTCATCCACACAATCATTCATTCATGGGATGAGGTTAACATGTCATCAAATATTACATACACAATAAGGGAAGAGTCAAAACCATAAAATCATCATTCAAATCTAAGTTAAATGTACCTTAAAAGTGTAAAAACCCTTTAAAATTCAAAAAATAGCTAATTTTAGTGTCCATGCATGCAAAATGTTGAGGCCAAATGATTGAGTAGGTCTAATAGGAGTTTAGATGGATGAATTTATCTTATGTGATTCCCTACATGGGCATAATAATATCATCACCTTATTGGGTATTTCATCAATTTTACCATATGGAAGACATGTGTATCACTTTCTTTGGTGATTGGATGTTGAAGGGACACATGGTAAGTAGGGTTTAGCTAAGGGAAATGACTGAATACATGCAGTATATCACTAAAGCTGCAAGACATCAGTGAGTGGTATTTTGAGTGACTAGGTAATCTACAATATGAAGGGAGGATGTGATGTGATAGGCTAATGCCACATGTCCAAGGTTGACAAGTTTAAATATTGACACATGGTCTAGAGCATCACTAATCATGCAGTGGACAAGAGGGGAATTAGGTCACTCTACAATGTGAAGGTACCACATGATACGATGGGAGCATGTTGTCTATGAATGATGGGGTTGCGACTCTTAATTCCAAGGAGACATATGGATCTATAGATTGGCCTATTGAGGTGACAAGGGATGTAATATTTTATAGTCATGATGGTATAGGAGGTCTATTGGCCCAAAAATGTTTATGCTAAGAGAGATCAATGTTTCAGGAAGGTTTTTGCTAGCTTACCTTGGGAGCAACTAGATATGACAAGCTTACCATGCTAGTGGGCACATAGGATATTAAGTACTTTTTTCCAAGGGAGACAAGCATGTAAAATTTTGTAGGCTAAAAGGAAATGAAAGTGATGGGATGGTGGGAGATAGGGTCCAAAAATATTCAGTGCTAAATAGAGGAAAGTAGAATAAATTTTGAAGGTTTGAAGAGGAAAATGAAAGGAATTACAAAGGTGTGAAGAATCAGGTTTTAGGATACCAAGATTCCAAAAGAACAAACTTTGGTAAAAGGAATGTGACATGTAAAAACATGAATGTAAAGGTGGGACTTAGGGATAATGTATATATAATACCTATTGTTAAAAGAATTCAATGTTACAATCATTAGAAACTTGACATTGGAAGATGCGTAAAGAGGTGGGGATTGAGCCTTTTAAATACTCAATGTCTATAGTTTCATGTAATCATCTTCCATGATAAATGAGATTGTTGAGTGAGTCAAATTCAATCCTCAAATTGAATGTTTGAGGTATCCCTCACTAGATGAATATAAGTTTAAAGAACTCAATAATATTGGAACTACTATAGACTCTAAATGGTTGGTTGGATTCTACTTCAATTTCATCTGGAGATTTACTAATATTTGGCTCCAAATCCTCAATTCCTCCCAATTGTATAACATCTCTACTACTTCTCAATATCTGCAATTGGTATAAAATTTTACTAGTAGAAATGAATTCATAATTTTTAGTAGAGATGTAAATGAAAGACTTTGTTCTTTGTCAAAATTGAAAGGATTTCCAAGGTTCATATCCCCCTCAACCAACCATGATTACTAGGTTGGATCAATGAGAATAAAAATTCCCTCTTCTTACTAATTATGTTGACTTGTTTCAAGGAAATTACTTTTGTGACTATCCACAACATTCATTTGTGTTGCACCATAAAATTTATCACTCAATTGATCGTGTTTTGTGTACCTTATCTCCCTTAGAGGTTTGGAATATTGTTTTTTTCTCACCTTTCTTTGTGAACATCCAAAGTTGAAAGGCTAAGACTATTGTCTATAGAAGAATCCTCATCAAGTGTATTAAATCAAAACATCTCACTAGGATGCATTTCCCCTATGAGTACATCTAGATTAAGGTTTTTTATTCTTATCTTCCTAAATCATTTAAAAAAAATTGTTAACACTTTTTCAAATTATTTTCTACCAAGTTGTGTCAATTCTACCCTCTTAATTTCTAAAAGTGGGTATTTATTTGTTCAAAATATTCTTTCACTCTTGAAATGTGACAAACGATAAAAAAATTGCATAAAATGGTTGTAGTTTGTGAGACATTTGAGTTGGTACTATTAGCAAGTTAATACCAAGTGGCCTTATCTCCTGCATTGTTGTCAATGCAACATGACTTCCATGTACATAAATATTAGTAAGTGTTTATTACTTGGTGAAATAACATCTAGAATTAATCTGACAATTATGAAACCTATTTACAAATAAATATTTTGTCACCCAAGCATGGGCTTGAGTAGTCATTTATGCATCTAGTTCACAACTACGAATGTAAGTTTTAAGTTTATTTTCCCTTGATCAAATAAAAAATTGGAATTTGTTGGTCAACAACATTAACACAAGACCCATAGATCAATGGCGAGGATGCAGAGAGAGGCGAGGAAGCCGGCGAGAGGCGAGAAAGGATGCGAGAGTGGGATTTTGAAATCTAAGGTTGATGTTGGAAATGATAGAGAGGGTGATGGTGAGGATGCTAAAGCAGATGGAGGCGTTGAACCGGCTGTGCAGTTTCTTCCTGGGTTGCTTCAGTCTTTTTCTATGTGGGGTGTCACTGCTTATGCCCTATTTGAGCTACTTATTTTGGCTCCCTCCTGGGAGTGTTGTTCAGGTCCTAGAGGTGTGCTTCTCCTTGGTTGGGCACTCTTCTGAGATTGTGTCAGTCATTGTGGTGAAGGTCTTCTGGAGGAGAGATGTGTGGTTGGGCTTTGTTGTGAGATATTTTCTAATCTCTCTTCCTTTTGTTTTCCCTTGTACTTTATGGCCTCTATGATTTTGAATTTTCTTGCTACAACCTACATGCTTTCTTTTCTATTTATTTCTAGTGGTTTTTGTTCTGTGGAGTTTCATCATTATGATGTCTCTTTGTTTTGGGTTTGATGGGCTCCCTTATGGGCTCTGTCTATTTTGTTTCTATTGGGCTTGGTTTGGGCTCTATTTTCATGTGATGCTCCCTCCTATTGTTGGGGTTGTCGGTTGTGTTTCTTTGGAACTAAAAGGAAGCCTCTCTTTTGTGGCTTGGTCCCCCTGGTTTGTGAATTTTTCGTTGAATGGGTTTGTTTATGCTTCTTGGGGTCCTGGTTTCATTTTGATCATTTTTAAAGAAGTTTATGTTGTTGTTTTCTCAACTATGAGGTTGTTTTTGTGTGACCTTTGGTTTGTGATCCTCCCTAAGATGGAGAAGATTACTCTTATGAAGGGAGTGTATTATCTTTTAAAGGTTGATCTGCTGATTAATTTTTTCCTTGTTCTTTTAGCTGGGTGGTTCTCAAGCTTTTATCCCAGATCCTAGATGTTGATAGTTTCTTTAGAAGTGTTGTCTATTTGTGGTATGTTCTTCCTTCTCTCTTGGTACAAGGTTTCTTGATGTAGGAGCATCCTCGGTTGCAAAGTAATCTTGCATCAACCAAAAATACCTACATTCATGTTTTCATGCATTTCAACAGTTAACTCATCAGACCCAACCTCAAGCATTTCATACCGGACCTTATGTTTGGCCAACGTTTGCACGTTTCATCAAATTCAGGGTTTGGAACTCTTGAGGCCGACGTAGACTCTTTCTTGGAGCTGGGAATGGATACATATAGACATTATATAGTTGCATTAGGGGATTCATTTATTTTTTTATTCGACATTGATTTCATTCACTCACATCATTGCTAGATTGTAGAAAGGGTTTTGACCCGCATGTATGTCTAGGCATAGCACCAAATCATTTTGTAATTTGTAAGTCAGAAGGAAAGACATGTTTCCAATTAATAATTGATTGATCATGCTTATATATTCATGTGTGATTGTCATTCTACTTCTTTGAGTTTCCGTTGTGTTTACTTTTGCTACAAGGCTGGATAGTCCTATTCTTGGACCCCCTGACCTTGACTACACCAAGTGGTATTAGAGCGAAGTTGAAGCAAAGGAATTCCATAAGATCTCTGTGTGGATAGATAACCGACTTGAGGTAGCCTAGTTGTGTTTTTCAACCGATCATTGACAGTGAGGCAGTTACAAACCTATAGCCAGATCACCGATTTGAGGCAATTGCATCAGATCCTAGGAAGAGATGCCACCGAGGAGAATTCATACTACTGTTAATGTTGGTGGAAAGATGGATGAGATGATGGAAATGATGAGCACAATGAAAGTAGGATTGGATGTTATCAAAGAAGATCGAAGAAAGGGCTTAAACCCTAGACCTAATGATGAAAGTGATGACGAAGAAATTCAAGCTGTAGACCAAGTTGAAGATACTATAGAAGAGGAAGAATCAGATCGGGTGAAGATTTTGAAGGCTATTTCAAAAATAGGGAAGCGACCTAGAATGGAGATTGTGAACTATACCGGTAACCTAAACCCAGAGGAATTGATTGATTGGATAAATGACATTGAAGAATATTTTGAATATGAAGAAATTGAAGATCCAGAGAAAGTGAGATTTGCAAAGACTAAGTTGAAAGGACATGCTACAATATGGTGGAAGGAAGTTCAATTGGAAAGAAACAAAAAAGGAAAAGAAAAGATCATGAAATGGGATAGGATGGTGGAAAAATTGAAGAACCAATTTATACTTGTGGACTATGAGTTGGAGTTGTTGAAGAGATTGCAAAACTTTAGACAAAAGGAGAAGACTGTAAAAGAGTACACTGAAGAATTCCATAAGCCGGACATAGTGAAGCAAGCAAAGAGAAAGTGGAAAGATATATCAATGGGCTGAGAATGAAAATTCAAGAAGAATTGATTCTGGTAAGGATGAATTCGGTAGAAGAAGCATATCATTTTGCACTAAAGGTGGAGGAAAAACTAAACAAAAAACATGAAAAAAGACAGAGAGGAAGATGAGGTAGATTTCAGAGAGGAAGATCACATCCTAGAGGAGAAATACCATATGGGGAACAAAAAAAGGACAAATATTCATACCACAAGGAAGAGAAGGATTCCATTTCACACTAGAAAGGGAGAGATGACAAAAATTCTTATCATAATAACAAAGGAGGCTACAATTCCTATCATAATGATGTATACCAAAGAGATGAGAAAGGATATGACAAAAGAACTTTCAGAGGAACCTATTTTAAATGTGAAGGAGAAGGACATAGAGCATTTGAGTGTCAACAAGAAAGTAAGAAGATTGAAAATCATGCAAGAACCGGATATTGAGGAAGAACTAGAGAGAACACCAAGTTCCGAAGGAAGTCCCGAGAAAGGAGAATCACTATTCATGAGGAGAGAATTGTTCCAGAAGGATGAACCTAAGGAAGCACCACAAAGGAAAAGTTTGTTCCAGACTAGATGTAAAGCAAAAGGTAAGTGTTGCAAAGTTATCATTGATAGTGGCAGTACAGATAACCTAGTTTCTGAGGAAATGGTGAGAAAGTTTAATTTGGAAAGGAGGAAACATCTGAAACCTTATAGGATTGTCTGGATTCAAGGTGAGCACAAGATACTAGTAAGTGAGCAATTCCTATTGAAATTCAAGATAGGATCATATCATGATGAGGTACTGTGTGATATTATGTCGATGGATGTGTGTCATATGTTGTTAGGTAGACTTTGGCAGTATGATGAGAAAGCTATACATGATGGGAGAAAGAATACCTATACCATAACATCAGATGGAAAGAGAATCACCTTGAAACCTTTGGAAGATGAACCAAAAAGTGAAGTATGTGGTACAACTAGAATCAATCTGGTAGATGGAAGGAAATTTTTGGATGGATTAAGACATGAGAACTTGTGTTTTGCTTTGATTTCGAGGAAGCATGGAAACCCGGAAGAAGAAGGACCACCAGAGAAGGAAGTCACCGAACTAATGAAAGAGTACCAAGACCTTGTATCAAAGAATATGCCAGAAGGATTACCATTGATCTGGAGTATCATTCATCATATGGATATTATTCCCAAAGCTAGTTTGCCTAACAAGGCTGCACATTGGATGACACCGACAGAAAATGAAGAATTGAACAAACAAATGCAGGAACTATTGAAGAAAGGATTGATAAGAGAAAGAATGAGCCCATGTGTGGTACTAGTTGTAATTTCACCTAAGAAATATGGAGAATGGAGGATGTGTATAGATTCAAGACCGATCAATAAAATCATGATGAAGTATAGATTCCCATTGCCTAGGATGGATGACATAATGGATAGTTTGAGTGGACCAATATATTTTACCAAGATAGACCTAAAGAGTGGATACCATCAAATCGAAATCAAAGGAGGAGATAAAGGAAAATAGCTTTCAAGACAAATGAGGGATTGTATAAGTGGTCGGTCATGCCATTTGGACTAACTAATGCACCTAGTACATTTATGAGGTTGATGAATGAAGTTTTGAAGAAATTCTTGGGAAAGTTTGTCATTGTTTATTTGGATGATATTTTGATTTTCAGTAAGACTAAGGAAGAATATTTGGAGCACATCAAACAAGTATTTCAGAGTCTAAGAGAAGATAATTTGTTGATAAACCTCAAGAAGTGTAGTTTCATGAAGAGAGAATTGGTATACTTGGGATTTGTGATATTTGTAGAAGGATTGAAGATGGACCCTGAGAAGGTTAGAGAAATAGTTGAATGGCCTACACCTGTGAAAATTAGAGAGGTAAGATCATTTCATGGTCTAGCAACTTTTTACTGGAAGTTCATCAAAAATTTAGTGGCATATGCATGCCTATGACAAAAACCATGAGAGGTGACCGAAAGGAATTCAAGTGGACATCAGGAGCATAAAGGAGTTTTGAGTTGTTGAAGCAAAAGGTAGAAGAACAACTTGTGTTGGCATTACCAGACTTTGATAAGATATTTCAAGTAGATTGTGATGCTAGTGGAAATGCAATAGGAGCTACGTTAAGTCAAGAAGGGAGACCAATAACTTACTTCAGTGAGAAATTGAATGATGTCAGGAGAAGATATTTAGTTTATGATCAAGAGTTCTATGCAATAATACAAGCCCTGAAGAAGTGGAGACATTACTTGCTATCTAAGGAATTTGTGTTGTATATGGATCATCAAGCTCTACAATATCTGAATAGTCAAGGAAAGTTGAACTAGAGACACATGAGATGGGTAGAATTCTTATAGAGTTACACAATTGTATTGAAGAACCAGAGTGGGAAATCAAACAAGGTTGTAGATGCATTGAGCACGAGAAGGGGTTTGTTGGTAGAAATGAGAATTGAAGTATTGGGTTTTGAAGAACTGAAGCATATGTAGGAGGAAGACATTGATTTTGTTGAGGCATGGAAAGCCTGCAAGGCATAGGTAGAGACAGATAGAAGAAAATGGTTGGAGTATTTCATTTAGGAAGATATTTTATTCAAGAACAACCAGTTATGTATTCCTAAAAGTTCAATGAGGGAGAATTTGATCAAGGAAAAGAATTATAGAGGATTGGCAGGACATTTTGGAATTGATAATACCATAGCATTAGTGAGTGAGAACTATTTTTTGCCACAATTGTATAAGGATGTCAGGAAGTATGTTCAAAGTTGTAGGATTTGTCAAGTTGCAAAAGGAAACAGTTAGAACACTGGAATGTATACACCATTGATAGTACAAAAGAGACCATGGGAAGATATCAACATGGATTTTGTGTTGGGATTACCTAAGACACCAAGAGGATTTGATTATGTATTTGTGATTGTGGATAGATTTTCTAAAATTGCACATTTCGTACCTTGTAAGAAGACCAGTGATGCAATACATGTTGCATACCTATTTTTCAAAGAGATTGTGAGATTACATGGACTACCAAAGAGTATAATATCAGACAGGGACACTAAGTTTGTTGGCTATTTTTGGAAGACATTGTGGAAGAAGATGAAGACTAATTTGAAGTATAGTTCAACATTTCACCCATAGATAGGTGGAAATACATAAGTGGTGAATAGGAGTTTGGGAAACCTATTGAGATGTTTGACTGAAGGTAAAGCAGGAAATTGGAACTTGATGTGACCACAAGTAGAATTTTCATATAACAATTTAGTAAATTGAAGCACCAAAAAGGCACCATTCGAGATTGTAACAAGACAACAACCCAGAGGAGCAGCAGAATTGAGAGATATCAGTATGGAGAATAAAAGGAGTGTGGAGGCTGAAGAATTTGCAGGATGCATGGAAATGATGCATACTCAAGTCAAGGAGCATCTGGGGAAGATGAACAAGAAATATAAGACAAGAGAATATGAGAAGAGGATACATAAGGAGTTTGCAGTAGGAGAGGAATTAATGGTATATCTAAGGAAGGAGAGATTTCTGGTTGGAACATATAACAAGCTAAAGATGAAGAATTTTGGACCTTGTAAAATCATCAGGAAATTTTATTCTAGAAATGCATACAAAGTGGAGCTACTAGAGGAATTTGGCATATCACCTATATTCAACATTGCAGACCTATACCAGTGCCATGAAGGAGGATCATTGAAGGACAAAGAAGTTGATTTACCGGACCAGATAACACATCATCTAGAGGAAATTGAGGAAGTTTTAGATAGTAGAATTGGACACGGCACTAGAGGAAAGCAATACAAAGAGTATCTAGTCAAATGGAAAGGAAGACCAGAGGAAGATTCGTCATGGATTTCTTAGGCTAAGGTAGACCGCATTGGTTTTCCTCTAGCCCCCAAAAAGTGAGGCTCACTTTTCTTCAACCTCGGGTGTCTGATGCAGGAGCATCCCTGTTTGCAAAGCAATCTTGCATCAACCAAAAATACTTGCATTCATGTTTTCATGCATTTCAGTAGTTAGCTCACCGGACCCAACCTCAAGCATTTCATACCAGACCTTATGTTTGGCCGATGCTTGCACATTTCATCAAATTCGGGATTTGGAACCTCTTGAGGTCGACGTGAACCATTTCTTGGAGCTGGGAATGGATATATATATACATTATATAGTTGCACTAGGGGATTCATTCATTTTTTCATTTGACATTGATTTCATTCACTTGCATCATTGCTAGATTGTAGAAAGGGATTCGACCTAAATTGTATGTCTGGGCATAGCGCCAAATCATTTTTAATTTGCAAGCCGGAAGGCAAGGCATGTTTCCAGTGAATAATTGATTGATCATTCTTATATATATTCATGTACGATTTTCATTCTACTTCTTTGAGTTTTCGTTGTGTTTACTTTTGCTGCAAGGCTGGACAGTCCTATTCTCGGACCCTCTAACCTTGACTACACCATTTTTTGTTGGTGGTAGTATTTATTTCTTCATGTCATTGTTTATTGGCTGATGGTTGGGTTACTTTTAAAGATTTCTTTGAAAACCTTGATGAGTTTAAATCTGAAAGTTGTTAAGGTGGTTTTGAGGCTATTATTTGGGATTCTTGCCTTGGTCCACAACTTGTTCCTAGTGAAAATTTTACCAAAGGATGCTACTGTCACTTGTTTGGATGTTTTGTGTCTTTCCCCTCAAATCCTATGGAGGTGCATTTATCTCCTTTTGAGGTGGAGATGGGATGTAAAGGATTCTGGTTTTCTTAGTTTTTGCTCCTATTGAGGTGGACGGTTCTCGTATGGAGGTGGAGGTTGAGGAGGCTGGAGATTTCAATTTGTGATAGATTAGTTGGTCGTGACATCCTCTCTAATAGAGGGGAGCTCTCTCCTTTAGAGGTGGATATGGAGTTGGTTTCCTAGTACTAGGTGAAAATGTGTTACAGGGAAGCTAATTTCTTGCATTTTTTTGTTGTGTATCCTAAAGCCCCTACTGTGGTGGGGTGTTTGGACTTATTGGTTTTGTTGAGAAACAAGGTTTTATTGATGCTTTACACCATTTTTCTCTATTTTTTTGGGCTCAGATTTGAATGTTCTGAGTGGTTGGCTTGTTGACACCTGGCTAATTCAGGCTATGCTCGAGTTTATCTAAGGGTTTAAGGTCCCTGACAAAACCTGTTTGTAATAGGGTTTAAGGCCCCTTCAAAACCTGTTTAGTGCAACTCGTTTAGTCTTTTCATTCCCTTTATGGTTTTTTTTGTTTAGGTTGTTGATGATCTATGCCTTTTACTTTATGCAATTCTCTTTTTTTTTGAGTTTTAGGTCCCTATAAAACCTATTTGTATTGGGTTTTGGGGCCCCATCAAAACCTATTTTACCCATAATCAAAAACATTAACACAACATATAATTGTGATTCATTCTCTACATTTTGGTATAATCTATAGAAGATTTTTGCTACCTATTTTGGCAAGCTCTCTCATGGCTCCATTTTGACCAACTTGAATACTAGTCACATCATTGTTATAAATTTTACAAGGATTGTAAGGATTAACATCATAAGCTCTCGATAATGTCTCATAGAATGTAGACACAATTGTGGGCCTCAATTTTAGTCCTCTATCTTTATCAACTATTTCATATATCCTCAAAGTGAGATCAATATGTCACTTTTAAACTTTGCCTACCAAGCTTTACCCAAGAGTCTATCCTTGAATGGGTTTACCCTTGTTTGAAAATTTTGTACAATGTTTACCTTTAGTTGATTATTTCAAGGCCATGTCTAGCTTCACTGATCGCCTTACACCATTCAAATATCTTGATCTCATCATCTACATTCAAAATAGTTGGAGGACCTTCCATTTTAGTGGTTGTTAAGTTAGTTAACCAGTTAGTTAATGTGTTAGCTATTAGGAAAAGGGTGTTGGACACCTTGCACAAGAAAATTATTTTCATTATGTAAAATAAACATGTATTTGTGGTGCAAATTAGGTGATTTTTTTAGCCACATTACGTATTTGGTTCCACTTGTAAAGTTGTATGTAACATTGGTTAGATATTTTATGTGTGGGTTGCACATGAAAAAATATTTAATATTTGAGAAATTTATTACCAAAAATTAAATGTGGGGTCAATAGTTTTGTATACTCATGGTTTTGAGGAACATGGTTTTACCTTACCAATTGGTTGTATCTATGTGAGATTGATTCTATAAAAATAAGCACATGTTTTGTGATAGAGGTTGGTTGTGATTGTTGGGGTTGGATGTCATTTTATTGAGATCTCTTTTGAAGAGTGCATATGCGAAGTATGGCACGTGATGTGTGGTTACATGCTTGGACATATGGAGGATGCATTAGAGAAGCTTGATGTTTCAAAAATATCCATGAAGACTTTGTAAGTGTATTATAATATTTTATTTGTTGAATAATACATTGAGTGTAGATGATTTTGGAGGCTAGGTTTTTCCCTCTTGAGGGTTTTCTTAGGGTATATCTTCTATTATCTTGTGGCATGTCTTTGATATTTACATATGGTTATTTTAAGCTTGTGTGTATTTTTTTCTCTCATGGGGTTATGTAGGAAATAGTTTGATCAACTTGTATATTTTTCTAACACTAGTTGAAAATTTATTGTTCTTAACATCTTTAATGGTGCCTTCCCTATAGTATCTTGTTCATTCTCACTATAGTGAAATCTTCTTTGATGTAACACTTAATTCCACTTGAACTACTACATCAGTTGGTTGTGCATTAGAAATTGCATCTTCATCTACTTGTAGTCTTATACCTTTTTTATGTGGAGGAAGTGTTGTCCTTAATCTCTATGCATCATCTCTAGTTCACATTTGGCCTTTGTTCTCCATTTGTGAAGATTCAAAAGAACTAAATTTGGCCCAAATTAGGCATTGGAATAAATTCTAATTGCAATAGAAATATATTGTACACATAATTTATAAGATGAATTTTAGTCAACTTAACCATTGCAATAAATTTTAATTTTAATAAAAACATATATTGTAAGCATAATTTTTAACATGAATTTTAAATGAATGCAAATATTATAACTCATAATAAACCTCTAAAAATATATCAACTGTTCAATTAACCTCATCCCATTCTATATGTAAATTGATTACATGTAACTTAGCTCATCTAGATGGTTTTGCATCTTAACTGTAAAACATTAAAGGTTAAAAAAATAAGCTTGTCCCATTCTATATATAAATTGATAATGTAATTAAGTCCATATTGGTGTACACATATAAAAATTGATTCTTGAATACCAATTCATTTATACACATGAAAACAATATATGCATAGATAAACTCCTCTCTCTGTCTCTATATATATAAGCCCATCCACTTCAAAATACATACACATGCATACATATATATGGTGTTATACACACAAACTTTTATGTATAGTATATGTGTGTGTATACATACATACATACATACATATATGATGTTACACACAAACACCGAGTTTTATATAAACTTATCTTTACATATATTGTTTTCATGTGTATAAGTGAATTGGTATTCAAATATGTATATGATGTCCTTATGCATATAAATAAAACAATATTCACAAATTAGATTTTGTTATCAATAACTAATCTTATTGTTACTAGTGTGCATTTGTTATTAATAACTAATCTTATTGTTACTAGTGTGCACATACTCTATTATTTATTGATGGAGGGATTGCATGTATTAAATAGACTAGGAATTGAGCATAGTGAGCATAGTGATAGTAAAAGTTGTTGCAGCAAGGTTGCTATGTGGAACAAAATCTAATATTATTTTAGAAGAAGTGAATCTTGTAATGCATTTGACTAGTAAAAAGAGGATATGTATTTGCCATATTAAATATGAGTCTTTTACATATCTAGATGTTTAAAATGGATAAATATGGATAAATATGGATAAATGTCATTTAAAACTTGTATACATCACTATTTTGATAGCATTCACATTTCAATTGAGTGCACTTTTTAACTCAATATTTAATGCTCATCGATTGAACCTTTTTTGACAACTATAGTACCTTGCATTACAAGGAATCAACTAATAGTAAATAAATTCTATCATTGAATCTTTTACATATCTATTTTTGAAATGGACAAATGATATTTCAAACTTGTCCACATCACTATTTTGATAACATTCACATTTCAATCAAATATATACTAATAAAAAACAAATTCTATCATCAAATCTTTTACATATCTATTTTTAAAATAGACAAATGATATTTCAAATTTGTCAACATCACTACTTTGATAACATTCACATTTCAATAAAATATATATTTTTAATAAATATTTAATACTAACAATAATCGAACCCTTATAACAATTGTAATACCTTAAATTAAAACAAACTAAAATAAATAAATCCTAGCATAAACAATTTTTAAATCAGTCACAATCCATATAATGAATTCCTATAACTATCATTGGACCCTCCCCTAAGTGAGACAAAAGCTTGAAAAAATGGATGTGGGCCCGGTCACATCAGTTAACCCATGATGAAGGGGTCGCGAGTTGACCCCGCAAAAACGGTTTAGAGGGTTGGAAATATCACGGGTTAAAAAGGAAGGGCGGTTAATACGTACCAACATTGGATGAATCGTGGCAAAACAACGGGTTTAAGGACGGTTGGTGACAAGTCAACACCTATGTGATGTGCTGGCAGAACGACGGGTTTAATGCATTCAACAAGTGGTCAGTTGCAGTTAAGAGAAGGGCGAAAATTATATAATAAAACACGTGGACTACTAAAATACTTTTTGCCCTGGGACCAATAGAATCTGTCCGCTATAGCCACCGACTCGTGTCAGCATCCAACAAAATAATCTAAGTGTCAATTTTTTTTAAAAGGTTAAACATTTTTTATTCTGAATTATAAACTTGTGAGGTTATAAATAGGGGACTTCATTCTACTCAACAATAACATTTCAATGAGGTTTGAATTTTGATAACAAGAACAACAACACCACAACTTAACCATCACAATATATCATTATTGACGATCCAAATGTCAAGATGCTAACCTGTCATAACACATATTTTTTAAGACTATTAAAATGGTAAAGAAGAATAGTCTGTACACATAAGATGAAGATGCATATAGAGGAGAACATCTATATTTTTCTTCATTATTCTATATGATTTATTTTCATCACAAAACTTTGAAACTTGCAATTTTAGGATTGAATACGTAATCCAGTAAAATGTTGCTTAATTTCATATCCTTGTAAATTACTCGCAATTGGGAGTCCTCATGGAGGTAAATCAGTCTTACCAATCATTTGCCATTTACTTTGCACATACTCTATATAAAAAACATCCAAAATAGAACAAAGGTGTGTACATTTATTTTTCCTAGTCTATTCCGATATTGAAAAGTTGTTAAATATTTCCAGGTGACATGTTTCATCCAATATGACAGGTGACATATGCAATTTCTAAGGGTTTTATCTTCTTGTCATCTCCTTTTTTTACACCTACGAGCCCATGTTAATAATTTAGCTTTTATTACTTTTTCATATTCTTTCTTTCAGATTAATACAAAGTTTTGACAAATTTATAAAAATTATTTAAAGAGGTTCAAATAATCATTGTATGAGATAATGTATATGCATTTCACGTTTTTTGGAATGTAGTTCAAGTATTTTTGAAAATGAAATGTTTTTTATTATATTTATAAGATCAAATGTTTTATAAAAAAAAAGATCAAATGTTCTATGGGACCATCAATTATATGAGTCGTTTTAACTAATTTGTGGGATAGGTGGTATCTTTTAGAATGTTGTTAAGGTCTTGTTTATTTGGGTTAGCAGCTCTCCCAAAACTTTTAATATGTTTTCCTCAAATAACTTACATGAAACCAACTTTAATGTTTCCTAATATTTAACTGAAATGTCCTTGTACACTAGACATTCAAAGATGAAATTCTCCTATGTTTTTACTATTCTTGTGTTGTAAAAAATACAAAACATTTCTTCCCACTCTTCTTATGTGTCACTCATATGCATGTTCCATTGGTCCTTAATTGAGAAATGATGATCTTTTTCCTTTATTGATGTGCGTGTGTTTTTTTACACACATATATATGTTATGTGTATATATACACATGTATGTGTATATATACACATGTATGTGTATATACACATACATATATGTATATACACATACATGTATGTATATACACATTATTTGTATATGTGTGTACACACACATAACAATGCTCATAAGTCTAGTTGAAATCTATAATATAGTATTGCCATTTCCTACTTTTCTTTCTTTCTTCTTCCATATCATTATTCTAAATTTTCCATGCACATAATCTTTATGTCTGTGTTACAGTTTGGACATTCATTTAGTTTGATATCCTGTCTATTCATCCATTTGGGATTTCATTTCATTCATGTTTACTTTTTCTAGGTAACTCTTCATCTCTTGCTTCCCTATATTTTTTAGGTAATGTAATAACTTGGTCATATATGTTGCTTCTAAAGAGAATATTCTTGTCTCTACAAGGATAATCTTGTAGGCAACTAAAGCCTTAATTCTAAAATTGTTTGTGATCAAATGCTTTTGGATCCTTTTTATTTACCTCAATTTTAATCTTGACATTTCATTAACTCATATGTGTGTTCATATAATGCTCATAAATTTGGTTGTACTCCATAGTATATTGGTGTCATTTCCTACTTGTTTTTTTTCCTCCACATAATTATTCTAAACTTTTCATTCATATAGTTTTTATGTCTTTGAACTAAGGTTTAGACATTCATTTAGTTTGGTGTCCCGGATCTATTCATCCATTTATGATTTTGTTTCATTCATTTTTACTTTTTTTCTAGGCAACTTTTCATCTCTTGCATCCCTAGGCCACCTATCAACCTTAATTCTTTCTATCTATTTTAAGTAATTGTAGTAACTTGGTCCTAGTGTTTGCTTCTAAGGGGGAATTTCTTGTCTCAATGGAGATAATTTTGTAGGGATTTAAAGCCTTAAATCTAAGATTGTTTGTGATCAAATGCTTTTTGATCCTTTCAATTTACCTTCATTTCAAACTTGACTTTCTACAACTCGTACCTCGCAACCATATAACACCATTGACATCACAAATAAACTAAATAGGACCTTAGTGGTCTTTTACTCTCATAATTGCATTTGTTTATTTATTTTGAAGCACATAAATTATTCTCCAACCTCCTTGTATCATTTTCATCCAATGTGTGTCCCAATTGAGTTTACTATGAAAATTGAGGCCAAGAAACCTATATTCACCATCACTTCAAAGACTCTCCTTCAAACTAAAAGTTAAAATGCATCTTCTTCCTTTTCAAACAAAAAAACATAATTTTGGTTTTGTCAATATTCACTTTCATCCCTACATCTTTATAAAAGATTTCTAGAGCTCATAAGTGATCTCTTAAATCTTGGGTTATATTTGCTATTAGTATTAGGTTATCAACATAAAATAAGAGTTTCACCACATAGTTGGACAAGTGGACACTGCCCTCCAATTTTTTTATCCAATCTTCTAGCTTGTTAATGTATAGCCCAAATTAATTTGGAGATAGAGGGCAATCTTGTTTGATGCCTATATCTCTTGAAATTTTTGGGCAACCCTACTTGCATTTTTATTTTAGCCTTGAATTTCTCATACAATCTATGAATTGTTGCCTTATAATGTATGGGCACTCCTATTTCCTTCGTTATTTTCCAAGATTTACTCCTTGGCATTGTGTCACATGTCTTCTTGAAGTCCAAAAATAAATATCCTCTTTTTTGTCTCAAACCTTTTCAACTAGTTGTTTGAGCATGGCATGGTAATCAATAATCATGAAAATGGAGACTCTCCCTTTCAAATCTGATTACAAAACCACACTAAACACAATGCAAGAAGACTACAAATACATAATAAGAACATAACATGGAAGATAAATCTGCAAGTTAAATTATATTCATATATGTGAAATATTACATAAAACTGAAGATGGGCTCCCCTTCAGTCCTACATGCAACACCTACAACAAATGTGTCTTCAACAATCTGGCATAATTTTGGCAACATCTGGGTATGCAAACTTCACTTCTCCAAGCCCCTCTCCAAAATCAAAAGGCATGAACTAATAGAGAAAGTGGGAGGAGAAAACAACTCATGGTTTTCCCAAAACTATCAACTGAAAACCACCTTGAGAAAAGTACGCCCAACCTTGGGAGTTTGAAAATATGCCATGAGAAATGTGGTCCAATGCATGCCAACCCTTTCTTGGGCGCCTAGACTCTTGACCAATCGGATTTGGTGGGTTATGACATCTTACACCTCTTACAGATTCCTTACAGCTTGTCGATTACAATTTTGCATGCAAAGACATGCAAGCAACATGCAAGATTCTTTTGCAGCCCCACTTTATGACATTTTATGACACATGTGCATGCAAACCATGCCAAAATCACAAAAAAGACAAGACTTTTTGAACTCCTCCAAAAGATGTTTTTACCGTTTTTGTAGGACCTATTTCCCATCAAATTTACATTTATATTTTCACACCAAGGGAAATTACATTGTTGCAAATTAAAATATTATTCTCCTAACCCTTAAGCCCTTATTGAAAATGACAAAATAAAATAACAATATTTTTGGGGATGCAAGATTGCTAGTACCCCTAGATGCTCCTACATCAAATAATTAAATGTTTGGGTCTAAAATATGTTTGCCCCTTTTCTTTATTTCCTTGTTTCCCTGCCCAACTACTAATTATCAATTCTATCATACTCCTAATAAACTTTGCAAAGTGAGGAATTAGCATGATAATTTAATAATTTGAGGGATTATTTACATCTCCACTTTTAAACAAAGGCATAGTAGTTTGGTTGTCCACTCTATCAAGAACCCATTTTGAATGACCTTATTGAAAATTTACTTGATTTAAGATGTTGGATCTTGAATACTCTCTTAATAAAATCTATAAAAATGTTGAGTACACCAATAATATTCTCTTTCCAAAATTGTATCACCATTGTACTCATCATCTCATTTGTCCCCGTTAATTGAAATTTCATTAAAATTAGATGGTGATCTTTATTTAATATCCACAAGAGTATTCTATTCCACAATCAAACTATAATACCTTGCTAAACAATGTTTGGAACAGTTTCAACCCATATGATGAATTCCTATAACTATCATTGGGCCGTATCTCCTAAGTGAGACCAGGTTTGAAAAAATAGATGCGGGCCCGGGCACATTAGTTAACCCATTATAAAGGGGTGGCGAGTTGACACCACATAAACGGTGGCCAAATCACGGGTGGAAAGGGGAGGGCGGTTGATACGGACCGACATTGGATGAATCGTGGAAGGACGACCGGTTAAGGGCGGTTGGCAACAAGTCAACACATTTGTGAGGTGCTGGCGGTTTAATGCATTCAAATAAAACACGTGGACAACTAAAATACTTTCTGCTCTGGGACCAAGAGAGCCTGTACAGAATAGATACCGACTCACTCGGAGAGATCCAACAAAACAATCCAAATGCCTAAGTTGCTAACCTAAATTACTTGCAATTGGGAATCCTCATGGTGGTCAATCTATATAAAAGACATTCACAACAGAAAGGAGGTTTGCATATGTTTTTTTTTTTTTGGTCTATATAGTAGTTAACTATTTTCAGTTGACATGTGTTCCATCCAATATGATAGGTGTCATATGCAATTTTCAAGTGTTTTATCTTCTTGTCATCTCGTTTTTAACACCTACTTTTCTATGTTAATAATTTCTTTTATTACTTCAATTTAGACTATTAAAAAGTTTTGACAAATTTATAAAAATGGTCTAAAGAGGTTCAAATAATTATTGTATGAGAATGTACGTGCACTTCACGCTCTTTGAAATGTAGTTCAATTTTTTTTGAAAATGAAATGATTTTATTTACATCCATGAGACTAAATGTTCTATAGTACCACCAATTGTACAAGCCATTTTAATTACTAAAAGATTTGTAGGATATATGGTATCTTTTAGAATGTTGCTCAGATCTTGTTGATTTGGGTTAGCAACTCTCCTGAAACTTTTAATATGTTTTCCTTGAATAACTTTATATGAAACCAACTTTAATGTTTCCATATATTTAGCTCAAATGTCCTTGTACCCTAAGCATTCAAAGATGAAATGCTCCTATGCTTTTATTGTCCATATGGTGTTAAAAATATAAAATATTTCTTCTCACTCTTCCTTAGGTATCACTCATATGCATGTCTCACATCTAAGCCTATGAGAGTTGATCCTAAATTGAGCAATGGGGATCTTTTTCCTCCATTGATATGTATGTGTATAACAATGCTCGTAAGTCTGGTTGAACTCTATAATATATTGTTGTCATTTCCTACTTTTTTCTACTTGTTTTCTTCCTCCACATTATTATTCTAAACTCGTCATTCACATAGTTTTATGTCTCTGTTAAGGTTTAGGCATTCATTTAGTTTCATGTCCCATCTATTCATCTATTTGTGATTTTGTTTCATTCATGTCTATTTTTTTTATAGGCAACTCTTCATCTCTTGCATCCTTGGGCCACCTGTCAACATTCATGCTTTCTATCTTTTTCAAGTAATTGTAGTAACTTAGTCTTGGCAATTTCTTCTAAAGGGAAAGTTCTTGTCTCTACAAGGATAATTTCATAAAGATATAAAACCTTAATTCTAAAATTGTTTGTGATCAAATACTTTTGGATCCTTTCTATTTACCTTCATTTTAAACTTGACATTCATTAACTCATACATCACAACCATATAACATCGCTAGTGTCACAAGAAAATCAAATATGAACCTAGTGGTCTTCCAATCTCATAACTGTATTTTTACATTTATTTTAAAGCACATAAAGAACTCTCCAACATCCTTGTGTCATTTCATCCTACATGTATCCCAATTGAGTGTACTATGAAAATCAAGGCCAAGAAACCTATATTCTACCACCACTTTAAGAGACTCTCCTTCAAACTAAAAGTTAAAATGCTTCTTCCTTTTCAAATAGAAAATTATAATTTTGGTTTTGTTGATAGTCACTTACATTCCTACATCTTTATAAAAGATCTCCAGAGGTCACAATCTCTTAAACCTTTGGTTGTCTTTCCCATTATAATTAGGTTATCAATATAAAGAAAGAGTTTCAACACATAGTTGACCAAGTAGAGCCCACCCTCTAGATTTATTTATCCAATCTTCTAGCTTGTTAATGTATAGCTCAAATAAAGTTGGGGATAGAGGGTAGGCTTGTTTGATGTCCATATCACTCTTAAAATATTTGGACAACCCTACTTGCATTTTGATTTTAGCCTTAACTTGCTCATAAAATCTATGAATTTTTTCCCTATAATGTATGGGCACTCCTAGTTTCTCCATTATTTTCCAAGAGTTACTCCTTAGTACTATGTCATGTGTCTTCTTGAAGTCCAAAAACCAATAATTATTTTGTCTTTAACCTTTTCAACTAATTGTTTGAGCATGGCATGGTGATTAATAATTAAATGCTTGGGTCTAAAACAAGCTTTTACCCCTTTGCTTTATTTCCTTATTTCCCCACCCAACTACTAATCCTATGTTCTATCATACTCCAATAAAATATTTTTAAAGAGAGGATTAAGCATGATAGCTTGATAGTTTGAGGGGTTGCTTACATCTCCACTTTTAAACAAAGGTATAGTTTGGTTGTCGACTCTACCAACAAACCATTTTGAATGACCTCATTGGAAATTTACTGATTTAAGGTGCTAAGATTTTAGCTCCCTAGTTTAAATATTTCACTTTAAAGTTTTTTATGGCTCAAGATTTACCCATTGCTATATTTTTAATCTCTTGTATGATATCTTCTATTGTGAATGGTTCTTCATTAATAATGATTATAAGGGTGTATTTTTTCATTTTCATAGTCATGCATAACTTTTTAACATAAACCAACCATTAAATTGTTATTATATTGTTCTTTCTCCATGTCTTTTTCTTGTGGGTATCCCTCCAAAATATTTTTGGTTCATATTTCCCTAAGTAAACAACTCCTTACTTCTAGTTCTTGTTTATTTATTTTCTCACCAATTGTCCATCCATTTTTGTTTGTTTGTTCTACTTCTAGTTTCTTTAGCACCCTCTATGTTATCTTTGCATTCTTCATTATACTATAATTTTGTAGGGAAGCTACGTCATGTCCCCTTTCAAATTAATTAATTTCCAACACTTAATGGTTCAATTGTAACATTTCCAAGGCTAAGGTAGATTAATAGAGAAATAACAAGATTTCTATTTATTTATGTCCCAATGGAATTTAATATTTTTCAAACATTTAATTATTTAAAATTAAATATTTGGTTAACTCCAAATGAGGTGTTAGATTTCTTGAGTGACTCATATTGAGGTCAAGTGCTAGACAACCAATCAAGAATGACAAGTGATAGAGAAGGCTTGTTTTGAGGCATGTAGTAATGAGAGATTTAAAATATAATTTTTATTTATTATTCACCCAAGATGGGTATGTAGTTTGGGAATCTAAGTTTGGGTATATGAATTCTTGTTTGGATCTCTTTTGGGCATCCATTCATTTCTACAAAAAAATACTTTGTATGGGCTTTGGCTTCTTTATTTTCTTCTTGGACGAAAACCCAATGAAGGTTGGAGATTATGGACAAAAACCCATGGGGTTCTTGGAGACAATTTCACTCAAAAATTTCATTGAAGCATAAATATTTAGATATAGTTTCAGCTTTGTGTATTGTATGTGTTACAAGTTGTAGGTGAGTTTCATTGCTATTTTTTTGTTGTTTGGGTGTGTTGTGTTGTGGTAATTTTTGTTTGCACAACCATTTGATGTTGTTTATTTTATGCTTGTGAGGGTAACTACAACCCCATTGTGGTGGGACTAGCAAGCCCTCAAGTCCCACCCACAAAGGGTTATGATACCCAAGGTACTGCCACCCCATTCATAGCCTAGGTTGTGGTAGGGGTGGTGGCCCTTGACATGCACTACCATATATAAGGATGGTTGTGTGAGGGGCATGGGGGGATTTAACCACTCCCCACTTCCTATTTTTCTAATAATCTTTAAAAAGTGATCATAATATTTTTTCTTTAATCACAAAAACTAGCACCAACTAGTGTTTTGGATTTTTTTTTAGTAGAGGTTTTTTTATCAAGTGCCTCTAGAGTTGGTGGACCTCCAAATTTTATAGCAATTTTCTCAAATTTGGTAGGACATCAACAAACATTTTTGACCCCCTTCACCATTGGTAGTTTAGATTTTGAAGCCAATCTTTAGAGGTTTTGTTCTTTCATATACATGTTCCTTTTTTCAAGTATTTTTTTGAAATGGGGTAGAATTTCATGCTCTTCATGATGGTGTAGATAATTCTCAATTTGAGCTTCTAATTTATTTTAGTATTTTAATTTTCCAGTGATTTATGTAGTTCTCATTTTGGGAGCTTTAAAGGGCCATAAATTTTACATATGGACTCCTTTTTCAATGTTTTTATATTCTTTGTAATAATGTCTTTTATTACCTCTCATCTTTTATCAAAATTATATTTTCAACACGTGGTCAATTTTTAGATATTGTAAGTATCTCTTGAATGAACATCTTCATTTTCAAATTCACTAAGATAAAGTCACATATTGTATAATATATTTTGGGGACCTTGCACTTCACATTATGCCTTTTTTTGTATTTTCACTACTTTATAAAATGTCATGGGGTTTTTTTTTGTGCATTATTATTTTCAATCATAACCTATCTAACTTCATGTGCGTGTTCCTTTTTTTGCACACCCTTTTCAATTGCAAGTACTATACTATGAATGTTTTGATGATGTTTTTCTCCTTCTTACACTATATGATAACACAAAATTTTAGTGGACCTATCATACCTCTTCATTGTCAACATTATGGGGGGTATCATATTGTTGGTGTTAATGCTTCTTTGGCTTTGATTTGGAGTGAGCTATGTATCTATTTTTTCCCCTCTATACTGGTGGATGTAGTGGCTATTTACCCATACATTTTTAGTGAGATGGAACACATACCATATAGACACTCTTCTATTCCTGATTGTGGAGGTCACCTTCCATCTTCAATTGATTAGTATTCTTGAGACTATTAGAACCAATAGTTTTTACTTGTAGTAATTTTTGTATTGGTTGAGTAGTGTTTCTAGAGTCACTCGTTGATGCAAGGGGGGGTGCTCCCCTTTGCAACACTCAAATTCAAAACATAAAATGGAACTCACGACACAACCCCATGACTCAACTTAACAGAAAAATATTGATTTTATTAATTCAATAACAAACATTACATTACGTGGGAGGTAGGGAGGGTGGCCCTCCACGAGTGGTAGAGGGCACGTGCGAAGCAAGTGAGGATTGGTGGGTAATTGTTGGGTCTTTGCAATTGTGAGCCCATTCCCAGGGGTGATGCTTAAAGTTTCCCACCCTGGACGAACACGCTGGAATGGAGTCCATGTGAAAATTAACAAGTTGGAGCCCATAATGGGCACTTAAAACAAGGTGTGGTTTGATCGAGTGGCGGATGTTGAGTACCCGTTCATATGCCGATGTGACAGATTACATGTCAGATTGTATGGAATTCGAGGTTAAGGATGACCTCTCTCGTGCGTAGCGTCAAGACATTAATGTCATTCCCAGTTAAGTATTGAGTAATGAAGGAAGTCTAGAGACTTCTTTGGGTTTAAATGTATTTGAGGTGGTTGTGGTGGCCATTGCTTTGAGTTCAACTTTGGTTGTTGGGGTTTCTATTTCATGTAGTTTTTGCATTGTTGGGTGAGTGGAAGAGCTCTATGATGGATGGGTGCTTGCGTTTTATAATTGAAGTCTCGGTGGAGGGTTTGGTGCGGACACACTGATTTCTTTGCGTGCCAAAATTCGACAGACGACTTTTAGGGAGGTAACAGACCAACGTCTAAAGAGGATTATGCTCAACATCGACCATCTATTGGTTGTGGCGATGAAAATGGTGTTGGGTTCCGAGCACTTAAATAGAAGCGAGTATAGAAGGGACAACACGTATGTCACTTCCAATTTCTTGGCATCTCTTTTAGACAACCATGTGTCGAAGGTGGAGGCTAGGGTGTTGTTGGAAAAGGTCTTTAGAAAGGACCTGCTGTTGGGTGTGGATGAGGTGTTGAAGGCTGCTATTGTGGGGACTGACATTCCTCGGCCTAGTGACTTGGAGCTTCTGAGGAATACAGACGAGGTAGTGAATTTTTTTCCTTTTCTGCTAGATTTGAAGGGACCGACGGTCATGAGGCATTGAATGATCGTCGTTGTGGCAGTGGACTATATGAAAAAGTTTTTTAGGCTCATGGTTGTGTAGGACATTTGACTGGATAGTGGATTTTGAGGCCTTTGCTAAGGCCAATGGCTTCTTGTGAGTATGGGTAATGTTTAGGGTTTGATTAATATGATTTTTCTTCATCTTGGTAAAGCTCGGGTATGGGTAGTAAGGTTAATAATAGTAGTCTGGTTTATGTAAATTTTGTAAAGGATGGGACTCTGATATATTTTCGTATGATAGGTAGTGGTGAATGGATGGTGGCTATTAGTATACGTGGGTTGCAATGGTTGGGTTTGCATGGGGTATATGGGTCGATGATTCTCTCTGGTTTTCCCTCAGAGTTTTTTGGATGGTTGTTTTGCGGGGTGGTAGTAGCAGTTTAAGCCTGAAGGGAAAAATATGGATTTTTGGTGATTTCCTGCACTAGCAGATGTTTGTAAAATTTATTTCCAATAATATAAGTAAACTCTTACGTATCAAAAAAAAACTAAACATTACATTGCAACTGATGGCCTTCATTGTCACATCCTTCACATATTTTCCTACTCCTCTATTCTATGACAACAATCTCCTAGCATCCTATCGTTCACACAAGCAATCTTCTACTCGGCCTGTTAATTCACCATCATTGTTCTTTCTTGAGTTCTCTCTCTCTCTCTCTCTCTCTCTCTCTCTCTCTCTCTCTCTCTCTCTCTCTCTCTCTCTCTCTCTCTCTCTCTCTCTCTCTCTCTCTCTCTCTCTCTCCCCCCTATCGTTCACACGATCAATCTTCTACTCGGCCTGTTAATTCACCATCATTGTTCTTTCTTGAGTTCTCTCTCTCTCTCTATTATGCCTGAGCTCTCCCTCCTGCCTTGGATCGTAGAGAAGATCTATGGCTGAAAAATCATCCTGTAGACCCGCCATACCTTTTCATGATGGTCATAGGGTAGCATTCCAACTGCCAACACCCAACATGAAACCACAAAACCACTGATCACTGGAATTCTATCCGCGGGGTGGTGGTCATCCCGCAACACTATGAATGGTTCATTCCTTGACCGTGGGGTAGTGGTATCCCTGCACTACTACAACTAGTGACATAGCTCATTAAGGGGTAGTGGTAACCCCGCGCTACCACAACTGTTGACAAAGCCCATCATGAGGTAGTTGTTTCTCGTGTTACCGCAACCATCTATTCCAACTAGCGCGGGGTAGCGGTGTCCCTGCATAACTGCAGCTGCTCAGACAACCTACCGCGAGGATGTGGTAAAGGAACTCAATGCCACCATTTGATGATGAAAATTAATTCCTGCAATTTTGTCTTGATGTCGAGGTTTTGTGAAGCTGAGAAATATCAAAGAAAAACAAACGAAAACTAAAAATTAAACCTAAAAATATTTTGAGTGATGAGGATAGCTTGTTTGTCTGGGGTGCTCCTACATCACTCTTGTAGATTGATGTGTCATATATATCTTTAACTATCATATTATTATTTTGGTTAGCCATCAATCATTAATTAAGCAATGTAATTGCAGTCACTCATGCAAGTTTTATCATTTTATCCTAACCTTCATCCTGATTTTAAATGAGATTCTTCAGTTTCAACACTATAGTAATCATTTTTAAATAGCTATTTATAGCTTCTTCATGCTTTAGTGGTGTTCTTCATGTTCCTACTCTTTTTTGGGATAGTTTCAAAGGCTTCTTAGTACTTCACATATTTTTTCTCCTATTGGAGGGGGACATCTATTTTATTTGTGATGGAAGTGTAACATCCCTCATTTCCAATCCCTTTATGGTTCTATGTTGTTCCAATTCTATGATAAAATTGGAAGTGTTATGTTGACTTATGTTAGATGTAAGTGTTGATTTAGTGAATTGTGTTTAATGTGTAATTGTATTATCATGGTTAATTGATTAAAACTAAGTATATGATAATATTTTTACTAGAATTGCTACTAAGGTATTTGTGGCAAGATATGTTATGCAACAAGTACAAGAAATGGGGAAGGTGAACTAGGTCCTATTACTAAGGTGTTTTGAAATAATCCAAGTGTGTGGGAGGAAATTGAGTAATTAATATTTAATATAAAATTAAATAAATAATAATTATTGAATAATTATGATGCATGTATTATTCTTTTATTTAGTTTGGTAATTAATCTCTTTAATAAATAAATTTACTTGCTGAAATTATAAATTTATTTATTTATTGAATATGCAAGTTTATTTTCAAAATGTAAGAGATAAATTATTATATTTATCTTATTGGTGAATTAGAAATGACAACTTTCTAATAATAATTTAAAAGTAATTTATTTTACAATAAAGAATCAAAAAAAATAAAAATCTTAATATTATTGATTTACATAAAAAGTGTAGAAAAAGGATAAAAGCTATCTTTTTAATTACACCGAAGGTGTTCCTTATATGAAGTGAGCGACTTGCTTATGAAAATCAACGGTTGAAAATTGTGGAGAAGGATGCAAGGCGATTGAAATGATCTCAACCATCAAATTTTCTAAAATATTAAAAAGAATATAATATATAATTAAATAAAAAACAACTACATTGTTATCTAGTCTTAGCTTTAAATTAAGAAAAGATAGGATAAGAATTGTTATTTTTTTTTACTTTTTAAACTTAAATTTTTAGATAAATATTAATGTTTATAATAAATAGATATATTTTTTAAATAGTAATATTAATAATAATAAATCAATAAATTACAAATTGACTTTCTATCTTTTAAATAGGTTTCATTTTGTTTTCACTTTTTAAGTTTGGTGTTATTTGTAATTTTCAATCTAAAAGTTAGAATTTTACATTTAACAATTTTAATATAGTTTATATTTATTTTTTAATATTTAATTTGAAATAAGATTTAGTTTTTAAAATATAATTTATTTGATAATATTTAATAATATTTTGGTATTTTTTAATATTGAGATTATGCTAATAATGTTTGTGATATATTAATTATATTTTTGAGATACATATTTAATTAATATTTCAATTATAATAAATTAAAAAAATAGTTTTACTTTTTTATCTAATCATTTATTAACTTTTTTTAGACTATGAGAATAGGTAGCCCCTCTTTAATAATATTTTTTTATTTGTTAATATTGAGTTTATGTTAATATTGTTTGTGATATATTAATTATATTTTTTAGATACATATTTTATTAATATTTCAATTATAATAAACTAGCACTTGCACCAGGAGGGGTGCAAGGGTTACACCGATAGAAAATTATTATTTTTATCGTGAATTGATGAAAATATTTATATAAAGTTCATTTTTGAAGATTTTGTAGTCAATAATTTCTTATTCATTTGTGCACAAAGTTGGAAAACTGTCTAGGCAAGATTGGTAACAAACAGTTGTTGGTTGTTACAATTACAACGTATGACCAAGAATTTGATATTCCAAATGACAATGGTTCTAAGTTTTCTCTAAAGGTTGTTGTTGAATAGGATATAATGGACAAGTAATAAAATTTATTAGGAAATATCTTGCAATCACTTTACAATAACAAATGGCAATCAAGCACAAACAACCTAAAATCGCTAGCATCTTTCAATACATACCATGATACAATTCCCTTGTACAATAACCAAATATGCCAAGAAAATACAAGAGGATTGTGTACTGGTGATGATAGCTTGGTTGATGGAAATGCCAGACATATGCAAAAATAAGATGCGTTATGGTCCAATGTGATAATGCAATTTTGCACAATTGTATAACCACTGATGCAAGTGGTAGAAATATATGTAATGGTACTCTGTGTCTATTTGTCTTTAGTGAAAAGAAAAGTAGACAAATAGCCAACTCTAGAAGATAGGCCTCGAGAAGACACAATATATTACTCGCTCATTGAAAGATTTTGGAGAAAAGGGCATCATACATGAATTTTATCTAAATTTGATTTGTTTTTCCGAACTCCTCTGTTAGTATACAAGATTACAGACCTCCACTTATACATATTGGATAACTTAGGAGACAACAAAAGGATGTGTTGTCATTTATTTGTAGGCCTTTTCACTCACACATAGTTTTAATCTTTAATGGTCAGAGATGCCTTCCTAACGATGGTAAAAAATGCCTTTTGTAGCATCATGAATCAATTTTTCAGAAAGGAACAAGATTTTTTTCTCAATCTAAAGCATTTCTTACAAAATGTTCAAATCCTACAATGGTATGACTTTCACTTGAAACCCTATTTTATTCAAACTAGTTAGCATTAGAAACTAAATGATCAATCTTAACTCAAATATTTTGCACTATAAT
Source organism: Sequoiadendron giganteum (assembly GCA_007115665.2). Lineage (NCBI taxonomy): Eukaryota > Viridiplantae > Streptophyta > Pinopsida > Cupressales > Cupressaceae > Sequoiadendron > Sequoiadendron giganteum. Next base: position 332,978,057 of record CM021106.1, on the reverse strand, counting down.
TGCATATACTTTGGAAGACCTAGACCCTAATCAATGGATTTCTTAATTTGTCCTGCAAATAAAGGAAATATAATATGATAAATTTTCATATTTTAAATGAAATAGAGATGTACATGAGTTTAATTTTTGAGATTATTTTTAAAATTGGTAATACACAATTACTTAATAAAGATAATACAATATAAAGAAAGGTATATATCCATACCCCATGTAAAAATAAAATGAAAAAAAATATAGTAGAAATTTAACATTTAGCAATGCTTTGTTTTCATTACTCAAAATAAAGAAAATCTTTCTAAAAACATTTTTTTTAGAGATAATGCAATGGTGATAAACTTGAATTCAGGGTCATTCTCTATGTAGCATTTCCATGACTCTTATGCTTAAGCAAATGTGAAGATTTGATAGTAAACATGAATTACAGAGACCTTTGTACCAATGGTTAGAATTGATTAAAAATTCTTTCACAACATTGATAAAAAATGCATTTATAGCAGATGAATCAGGTTTCTTATAGAGAAGAGCAAGATTATAATATTGATTTAGGATTTTAAACAAATAGTTTTTTTATAGAATTTTCAAATCTTAGAGTATTCAAAAATTCTAATATAATTTTGATATTAAATGTTGTTTAATCAATTATGTTATGCACTATAATGTATTCACATTACCCTAAATAATGGAGTTGAAAATTGTGTCTTGGAAATTTCAGAAATATGAAGATATATTTTAATATTTTGAACAAAATGGAGTGTATAGGGATTCTTCACACTATAGGAAATGGTCCCTTGTTAACCAAAGAGACACTGGCTCTACTTACAAAGTGGATCATAGCAGAGTTGATATTTTGAATGAATAAATACAAGGGATTTCTTAGGTAGAGTTGGAGGTAGTTTACACAGAAAAACTTCATTTAATAGATAAAAATGATTGTTTTAGAATGAAATAAATAACAACAAAATATGATCTATCCACCTATAGATTCTAAAGAAAAAGCTCAGTAAAACCATGGCAAGTGACATGCCTCAAGATTTTGCTCAAACTATGGTGTGTTGTCAACGATGATGATAAAAAAAGTGGAGAGAATTTGTAGGAATGATATTACAGAACTCTACCAAAGAAAAGATTTGTTTTAAGACTAACCAATATCGATCTCCCTGTAGATGTTTCTTCAATCTAGTTTATAATGAGTGAAAATTAAATAAAGAAATATGGGATTATTTTAGCCAGAGATATATTTTTGCAGTGTTGTTTTAAACAAAAATATTGGTTCACAGAATTAAGGTAGGAAGTTTTATAGATTTATATTTGAAAAATGAAAGGAAATCCTCAATCGATCATAGTTTGGACTAGGAAAAAATTAGCACAAGTTTCTAAAGTTTTAGTATTCCCAATTAATTTTCAACTCATCGTAACAAAACTTTGACATGTGGTATGCATTACCAGCGCACCAGCTAAATGGCTGAAGGAAAATATAACTGTGACATGCATTATCGAAACACCTATTCTAATGCATGGCACTAATACCATGAAACATATATTTCCAATAAGAAATCTTAAGGTAAGGTGTTCGATTATGGTAGTGCTTTAAACTACCCATTTTTTCAGATCGACATCATTAACAAACAACACAATTTGTGGAGAATCTTAAGGCAAGTCACTTGCCATGGTCTCAATGAGTTTTAAAGATCACACTCAAAATTAATTTTAAACACTTCATTTTTTATGGAGGAAGAAGAAAACCCAAAACGCCACAAAATCATGAGGAATTGCACAAAAAATTGCGTGCAATAAGCTCGTTCATGCTTCTCTATTTGTAGGTTTATATTTTTTTCACTGCTTGGTTAGGTTTTGCATACTTTAAGAAATTCAAGTCTTAGGTTCAAATCGCATAAAGTTGTGTCATGTTTTTTGAAGTAGAATGACATCAATTATTGTTGTTTTTCGAAGGAAATATAAATCTAGAGAGATTTGGGGTGTTTGAATTCTCCCTACTGCTCATCTTATGGGGCCGTAGGCATAAAGGGAGATTTAGGGTTTTGGCTGGTTTAGTTTAGTGTTTTCATTCCTTATTTGTGAATATTGCAGCTGGTTTGCATCTCCAAAGCTACTTTCTATTGATTCATAAATTGAATTCAATAAATTGCATTGTGAATATTATAATTTTAAAATGTAGAGACAATATTTTTGCAGATTTGATCCCTACTGCAAATCCCATTTGATTTGGAGATTGGATTTAATCCGATTTGAATACATTTATCACAAAGATATTATATTATTTTACAGTTGGAGGATTTTTATTAAATAAAAATTATCCTACCAATAAAACCAATGACTTTGAATGCATTTACTATGATTTATTTTTTCATCCTATTTTCAAGTGAGGTTTACTAGTCAGAAAAGAGGTTTTTGGGGCGTGAGACAGGTTTCGACTAAAACCTCACTCTATATATAGCCTATCGGCTAATTAAAAAAATAGTTTTAATTTTTTATTTAATCATTTATTAACTTTTTTTAGACTGTGAGAATCAAGTAGTCCCTCCTATAAACTATAGTGCACCTAGTAAATGGGGAGAGACTAGGTGAAAGTTGGGGAATGAAAAATTCGCTCTGCAACTAGTGCATGCCAAGGGCTTATCGATGGAGGGTTTCCCATGTGGGTGTGGAGGAGGCTTGGCCCTCCTCCACACAAGTATCCTTGATGTTCGGGGCAGGCTGGGCTTGCCTGGGTGTATCCTTCCCTTGATGTGTTTCCTCTTTTTCGCTACTATGAAAAATATTTTCCATAATCCCTCGCTCATGTGAGCTTGTGCAAAGGGAAGTGATTTCTAATGGCAGAGGATTCATATCCTCTCAACGGGAATAAAAGTCCTAATAGTGGTGCAGATGGAATTTTGCGGCCAAAGTCTTTTAAAGACATTGTTGCAGGTGAGAAGGTGGAGTTTCCGGAGGGAGCCAAATTTGTGGTGCAGTTGTGCGATTTCGGGGAAGATGGGGGAGCCAGAGGAAGAGGTGAGTGACCCCTCGTATTGTTGAATTTGGAGGTCTTGGTTCCAAATAATGTGTTGAATGAGACAATCTCTGTAGAAGATAGCAAGTTAAAAAAGGTAGCCATTTTTTCACTGATGTTGATGTAAATAAAATTCTGGCAATAATATTCTTGGATGACTGGTTTTCTAGTGTTTGGGGCAAGAAAATTGACATCCATTTCTCGTATTGTAGAATGATACAAAAAGGGTTGTTTGTAATTTTTTTGTAAACCCATGAAATGCAAAAAACTGTTACAAGTAAGCAATTATGGACTATAGGAAAATGTATTTTCAGGGCTTTAGAGTGGTCGTCGGAAATGATGAATGAAGAGATATTGGCATTATCAAGCCCTAGGTGGGTGGTTATGAAAAATGTCCCACCTTAGCTCTGGAACTTTGTTCCACTAATCCTTGAACCCTATGGGAGAATTCTAAGGTTGGATGACTCAAAAATTGCCCTGCCACATGCCAATGCAAGGGCTCTTGTATCTCTCTTGCTTGGGGTGGATATCCAGAAGGTGTTGTAATAAAGCTAGAGAGTGGGGAGGTAATGTGCATCATAGAGATGCTTGGAGAAATAAATTCCCACTATTTGTGTAGGAGAGAGGGCCACCTAAGAAGGAACTTCCCTTTAGTAACCAAGAAAATAGTAACAATAATCAAAATGCCACAATCTTGAAGAAAGATTCAAAAAACCCCAATACACCGGCTGCTCAGGTTGGGGACTTGAGGAAAGGTGGTGGTCATGGCACGAAGTTCAACATGTTGAACCATGATAATATTGCAACACTCCCTAATGGATCTGATGTAGCGGATTCCTCGCTAAATACTAGCTCGAAACCTATAATTGGAATAAACCCTAATGCTCCAAATTCTATTCATGAAGAGGAAAGATGTATTTTGAAAGAATGCAGGTTATTCTTAGCCTCAAGAGAGGAGTGAAACCCAGAAACCCCAGATTACAATGGTATTGCAATTGCATTAGTAGTAGACCTGGTGGAGCAAGCTTGCATGTAGGTCGAAGCAAGAAATGAGATGGAAATAGAAACAGGAAATAAAGAAATTGAGACCCAAGGGATGAATGATACATTGATAGAGACTCCCCACCATAATAATTTGATGGCGATGGACACTAACTGGGAAATAAATAATGATAATAAAAATGGTAATGGTAATCTTGTAAATAATACCAAGCCCTATTGTCACCCTAAGGAGATTAGAATATCAAGGAAAAATGTGCAGTAGCTAGCTTTGGAAAAGCTAAGAAAAGGCAGTGATGTGCCTAAGGAAAGAGAACCCTTTGAAAAAACATACTCAATGAAAAAATTTAAACTCACTGAGGTGGAGGAGGAAACAAAGGAGGATTATAATGCAGTAGTCACCTCTTCTGTCAGCAGTGCTGATGTTCCCCCCACAACCTCTGTTAAAAATATGGTGTGTGCCTATGAGGGTAACTTGCAACCCACTTGCATCCAACAAGATACTACCACTAAAACTGGTACAAAGTCAACACTGGATGAGGCAAAAAAAGAGCCCAAAAGGGATCCTGGAAATGCAAGAAACTTGGTCTCTGATGGTACCTTATTGGATACTAGTGGGGGAGTGTCCCTTCCTTCGAGTGAAAACCTAGAAAAAGAGGTGGTACAAATAAAAGGTGTCAAAACTACCCTAGTGGTGCAGTGTGAAAATGATGCTTCTTGCTCAGTAAAGATCAGTGAGCTTTTAGGGGATATTGAAGATCCCACTCCTATGGAGATCAAGAATGTGGAAGAGACTATAAATAAGAGAAACTCACATAGGATTAAGAGTGTTGCAAGGAGAAGCAAGAAGGATATTATCCCTGTAGGGAGAGGCAGCCTCAAGGTCCTAACTAGGAATAAAAGAAGGAAAACAAGCACCATTATCCTAAGTCCTAATGCTAAAAGACTTGAGGCCAGTGAAAAGGTACCAAAGTGTTTTGAGAACTTCAGGATCGAAAAAGAGGCCACTTCCAAAGTAGTTATAAATTAACCTTAACTCTATATCATGGAATGTAAGGGGATTAGAGACCCTAGACATGAGACAAATTGTAAGAAGATTCATGAGCCATGTAAAAAACAAAGACGTGATCCTCCTCCAAGAGGTCAAAGAACCAGGCTTTACTATGGAAACTAACCTACAATTAATTTGGAGGGAGGCATCTCATTTTGTCACTCTCCATGATAGGGGGGGGGGGAGGGGGGGGCGGAAACCATCCTTCTCTGCAGGGAGTGGAGCCAATTTATTTCTGGCCATGGTACATCCCCCTGTAACAGAGTTGTTTGTGTGACCCTAAAAAAATATGATGTTATCTTGGTAATATGTTCAATATGTTGGAGATTATTGGAGATTGTTGATATGTGGTTGTCATTGATGTCAACACTATTGGCATTAATGTCTTTAAGGTTGTATATGTCAAGGATATTGAGAAATTATAATAAAATAAGTTACAGGTTGTCAGTGATGCAGTGAAGTTCAGTATGATGTCTAGCTTAGTATATTGAGGATAAGGAGTTACAGATTAAAGGGTTTTTTTTCAAGTATATCTAGTTTATCCATGTGAAGTTTCAGAGGTTCGCATGAATATTTGATCAAGTTATGAGTATCAGTGTTCTGACAGTTGTTCTGTTGCTGTAGCTAGTGTTCCTAAAAGAAGATGATGTGATTCTAGTAATCTGAGTTGTTGAAAATTATTCTATGGTGATTCATGATGCTTATGGATGTTTCTAGATCATGCTATATCCGTGTTGTTGGTTTGCATTGATTATTGTGCTCACGATTGGTGATTTTTTGCTGTGAGTTAATATTTTTCATGTTCATGGCTGATAGGGTGATTGTAGTGTGTTGTGGATCTTTAAGGCTAATTGTTTAAGGTGTTTCGTGCTTGAGACATGTTGTTTTGGGTCCTTGATATGCTTTGGTTGACATTGGTTGATTCACATTGATAATTGTTTATTAATTTGGACCGATAGTTTGTATACATTTTATATTTTGTTGGGCCGACATATAGTTGATGTTATCCCTAATTGCGGATATATATGATCAATTGCTTTGAGGAGAATGATATGAAAGGTGTGAGATGTGCGAGTTTTGTGTGCGAATAATGTTCTAATATTTTGAAGGAAGAAGTAAAGTGTGAATAAGAGTGAGTAGAAGAAAGTGTTTATGTTCTTAACCAGAAATATAATCAGGCATTAGCAGATGCTACTTTCTCAATTCAAAATCTCTCAGATGGATGTAATCCAAATGTGACTGTAAGATAGTGTGTCTTCCTTTGGGTAGTAAGCCTTTTGTATTTGAGCAGTGAGCTCTAGGTAGTGTGCCTGAATGCATGTGCATTCCCCATTTTTAATAATTTTAATAGAGTACAATCTTGTGGATTAACCTCCACCGTGGTTTTTCCCCTAAAAGGGTTTCCACACAAAAATCTTGGTGTTATGTGTTTTTTTGATGTGGTGATGGTTTATGCTTTCATGTTTATTTATTATATATGAGAATAATTTTAATAAGTATAATTTCTATGACAACTGATTCACCCCCCCCCCCCCTCTTAGTTGTTTGCCCTTCTGTAGCCAACAATTGGTATAAGAGCAGGTTCCTCTAGAGAAGCTTGATCGCTTGAGGTGATCTGGGATGGCGACATATAAGAAGGATAGTTTGAGATTTGATGGAACAAATTATTCTCCATGGAAGACTCGAATGGAGTGTCATTTGAGATGCATTGGTGAACCTTATTGGAAGATTACAAAGAATAGATATATCATCCCACAAAATGGTCCTTCTACTACAAGTGAAATCAAGGAAGCCGAATACAATATCAGGGCTAAGGAAGCATTGCTGAGTGCTCTGACTAATTCTAAAATGACAAATGTAATGGAGCTGAAGACTGCTTATGAGATCTGGAAAAAATTGGAAAATTTGTATGAAGGTGATAACCATGTGAAGATTGCTAAGCTGCAAAGCCTAAAAAGGAAATATGAAACATTGAGAATGGATGAAGATGAGAACATCACTTCTTTTATGCAGAGAGTGATTTAATTAGTGTGTAGTATCAGATGTGCTAGTGGAACATTGGAAGAATCAAAGATTGTTGCTAAAGTGCTCAGATCCTTTCCTGCTGCATACAAACACAAAGTTGCTACTATTGAGGAGATCCGAACTGTGGAAAATGTAACCTGATACATGTTGATTGGTAAGATTGTTGCTTTTGAGTTAAGTGAGTTTGGTGAATATATTCCTAAGACATAATCTACATTCAAAGTTACTATATCCGGGAAAGATAAGTAGAGATATGATGCGGGAGAAAGTTCTTCTAGAAAAATGTCCAAGTATGAGAAGGAAATGAGAGAGATTGAAGAAGAAGAGATAAAACTAGATGAGCTTGAAGCACTTCTTGTCAAGAGGGTATCCAAAGGAGAAGGTAAGTATAAAGGGAAATTTCCTCTTAAATGTTCTTCTTGCAATAAGATAGGTCATTTTGCCTCAAGGTGTTCTGAAAGAGTTCCTAAGCCAAGATCTAACAAGCCTAGATTCCAAAGAAAGTGTTATTTTGTTGTTGATGAAGGTGTGATAGATGATGAATTTGATAAAGGAAATGCAAGTGAGAATGATTGGTTATTTATTGCTATCAAGGAAAGTAATCCTGTACCTACTGATTCTACTAGTTGCATGAATGTGGAGAAAGCTCTAGCTACTAGAGTTGAAGAAAAATATGAATGGGTGATTGAAAATGGATTCTCTCATCACATGATAGGTGATAAAAGTAAATTTTTGAGCCTGGAAAGGTATGATGGTGGTGTTGTAAGAATTAGTGATGACAAAGCTAGTGTAATCCATGGTAGAGGATCCATTTCTTTTAATGGTAAGCATAATACTAAAGATGTTCTATATGTGGAAGGTTTGAAGCATAATCTCTTAAGTGTTGGACAAATGGTTGACAAGGGATATAATCTTCAATTCAAGGATGGAAAGTGTAGAATATTGGGGAGTTCTAGAAATGTGATTGCATCAGGTACAAAAACAAAAGGTAATATCTTTCACCTAAGTACTACTAGTAAAAGTTGTCTGATTTCTCAAGTTGATGAAAGTTGGTTGTGGCATAGGAGATCGTGTCATGTAAACTTTCACAATATCATCAAGATAAGTTCTACTCAGGCAGTGAGAGATCTTCCTAAGTTGATAAAACCTACTAATACTATATGCAAGGAATGTCAGTTAGGGAAGGAAACTAGGTTTTCATTTTGAAGCAAACAAAATTGTTCAAATAAAGTGTTGGAGCTTGTGCATACTGACTTGTGTGTTCCTTCTAGAGTCAAAAGTCTACAAGGAGATAGGTATTTCATGCTACTTATTGATGATTATTCTAGATTGATGTGGGTTGCTTTCTTAAGGGAAAAATCTAAAGCTCTAGACAAATTCAAGATTTTCAAGGCTATGGTTGAGACAGAGATAGGTTTGAAGATTAAATGTCTGAGATTAGATAGAGGTGGTGAATTCACTTTCGGTGAGTTTAATTCTTTCTATGAAGAGCATGGGATAAAGAGACAATTATCTACCCCATGGACCCCTCAACAAAATGGAGTTGTGGAAAGAAAGAACATGACAATTCAAGAAGCTGCTAAGACTATGATGCTAGAAGGAAATATTCCTCATATCTACTAGAGAGAAGCTGTGAGTACTGCCGTTTATACTCTCAATTGGGTACATGTCAAAGGTGATACTGGTAAGACTCCTTATGAGCTATGGTTTGGTCATAAGCCTACTGTCAGATACTTCAAAATCTTTGGGAGTAAATGCTATATCAAAAGAGATGAAGATATAGGAAAGTTTGATGCTAGAAGTGATGAAGGAATCTTTCTTGGTTATTCTACTAAAAGTAAAGCCTATCGGTGCTACAATAAGAGATTGAGGAAAGTAATTGAAAGTGCTAATGTAAATTTTGATGAAGGCACATTTAGACCATCCAAAACCTACAGATATGATTCAGATGATCAAAACAACAATACAGATAAAGGAAAGAAAGATCAGACTCTAAATTAGGAAAATCAAGAGGAAGAAACTAGTGAAAGTGCATAAGTAAGATCACAAGAGCCCGAAGTTCAAGAACAGCCTAAGACTCCAAGGTATGTAAGACTAAATCAATTAGAAGATCAGATTATAGGTGATAAGAACAACATTGTTCAAACTAGGAGAAGAATTGCAGAATAATACTATTTGATTTCAAAGACTAAGCCTAATAGTGTCGATGAAGCATGCAAAGATGAACATTGGGTGGAAGCAATGAAAAAAGAACTACTGCAAATTGAGAAGAATGATACATGGATTCTTGTTCCTAGACCTAAGGAAAAAATGTAATTGGAACTAAATGGGTCTTTCGAAACAAATTGAATGAGCAAGGTGAAGTTGTTAGAAACAAAGCAAGACTGGTGTGTAAAGGATATTCTTAGATGGAAGGAATTGAATTTGAAGAAAATTTTGCTCCTGTTGCTAGGATTGAAGCTATGAGACTATTTATTGCTTATGCTGCTTACAAAAACTTCAAGGTTTATCAGATGGATGTCAAGTCAATGTTTCTAAATGGTGAACTAGATGAAGAAGCGTATATTGAGAAACTTGATGGATTTCAATTGGCTGATTAGGGAGACATGTTTTTCTGATTGAAGAAATCATTGTATGGACTTAAGAAAGCCCCAAGAGCATGGTATGCCAGATTGGACAAGTATTTTTTGAAGCTTGGATTTAATAAAGGTACTACTAATAGTAATTTGTATTTCAAGATTGATCATGATAAAGATTTGATTGTTGAATTCTTTGTTGATGATATCATTTTTGGAGGAGATGATAGTTTGTGCATGAAGTTTACTGATGAGATACAGAGTGAGTTTGAGATGTCCATGATTTGAGAAATGAAATTCTTTTTGGGATTGCAAATTTCTCAGCTAGATAAAGGGATCTTTATATCTCAATCCAAGTATGTGAAAGAATTGCTAAAGAAGTTTGGTATGGAAGATTCAAAGCCAGTTGGTACACCTATGGTGAATGGATATAAGTTGAAACAAGATGATTCTCCTAAAACAAATCAGACTAGATACATATCCATGATTGGTGGATTGCTCTATTTTACTCAAATTATACCTAATATCATGAATGTCGTATGCATTGTTGCAAGATTTCAAGTTGATCCTAAGGAATCTAATGTGACAAATATGAAGAGGATTTTTTCAGGTACTTGAAAGGGACAATTGATTTTGGCTTATTGTATCCTAAAGAAGATGACCTTACTTTGAGTGCTTTTACTGATGCTGATTGGGTAGGAGATGTGAATGACATAAAGAATACTAATGGTGGTGCATTTTTCTTGGGAAAGAAGCTGATTTCATGGTTAAGTAAGAAGCAAAATGCCATTTCTTTATCTACTGTAGAGGCAGAATACATTGTTGTTGCTAACAATTGTACTCAAGTATTGTGGATGAAGTAGATGTTGAAAGATATCAGAGTTGTGTATGATGAACCTATTGCTATATTCTAAGATAATTCAAGTGCAATTAACATTTCTAAGAATCTGGTGCTGCATTAAAAAACCAAGCATATATCTATCAAGTTTCATTTTTTGAGAGAGAAGGTGAGTGAAAAGGAAGTCAGATTGGAGTATGTGCCTACTAAGGAACATATTACATATATCTTTACCAAGCCCTTTCCTAAAGATATTTTTGAGTATCTCAAAGGGAAGCTAGGGGTGATTACCCCTCCTAATCAGAATTAAGATGCAATGACCTCCATCAGTCTGTGCATTTCATAGTCATATCCTATGGTCCAGATTGATGTTGTAGTGGCTACTACTCAGGGGGAGTAGTTAGATGTTTAGATATGTGGTTCAGAGCTTGTGTGGAGAAAGATAATGTGTACCTTTGTCATTGATTTCAAAGGGGGAGAAGAGTCATGTGAAAATCTATGAAAGAGTTAGGGAGAAAAGAGTCAAAACCTAAGGGGGAGAAAGTGTTAAGAGAAAGTATCATTGATGGTGTTTTTCACATCATGTGTTGCCATCAATGCCAAAGGGGGAGATTTTTGGAGATTGTTGGAGATTGTTGATATGTGGTTGTAATTGATGTCAACACTATTGGCATTAATTTATTTAAGACTGTATATGTTGAGGATATTGAGAAAATTGTAATAAAATAAGTTACAGGTTGTCAATGATGCAATGAAGTTCAGTATGATGGCTAGCTCAGTATATTGAGGATAAGGAGTTGTAGATTAAAGGGTTTTTTGTCAAGTATATCTAGTTTATCCACCTGAAGTTTCAGAGGTTCACATGAAGATTTGATCAAGTTATGAGTATCAGTGTTCTGATAGTTGTTCTGTTGTTGTAGCTAGCGTTCCTAAAATAAGATGATGTGATTCTAGTAATCTGAGTTGTTGTGAGTGTGTCTATGGTGATTCATGATGCTTGTGGATGTTTCTAGATCATGCTCTATCTGTGTTGTTGGTTTGTATCGATTTTTGTGCTCACGATTGGTGATTTTTTGCTGTGAGTTCATGTTTTTCATGTTCATGGCTGACAGGGTGATTGTAGCGTGTTGTGGATCTTTGAGGCTAATTGTTTAAGGTTTTTCATGTTCGAGACATGTTTTTTTGGGTCCTTTCTATGTTTTGGCTAACATTGGTTGATTCACATTGATAATTATTTATTAATTTGGGCCGATAGTTTGTACACATTTTATATTTTGTTGGGCTGACATGTAGTTGATGTTATCCCTAATTACGGATATATATGATCGATTTCTTTGAGGAAAATGATATGAAAGGTGCGAGATGTGCGAGTTATGTGTGCGAATTTTTTTTTAATCTTTCAAAGGAAGAAGTAAAGTGTGAAGAAGAGTGAGCAGAAGAAAGTGTTTATGTGCTTAACTAGAACTGTAATCAAGCATTAGCAGATGCTACTTTCTCAGTTCAAGATCTCTCAAATGGATGTAATCCGAATGTGTATGTAAGATAGTGTGTCTTCCTTTGGGTAGTAAGCCTTTTGTATTAGAGCAGTGAGCTCTAGGCAGTGTGCCTGAATGCATGTGCATTCCCCATTTGTAATAATTTTAATAGAGTATAATCTTTTGGATTAGCCTCCACCGTGGTTTTTCCCCTAATAGGGTTTCCACGCAAAAATATTGGTGTTATGTGTTTGTTTTATGTGGTGATGGTTTATGCTTTCATGTTTATTTATCAAATCTGAGAATACGTTTAATAAGTATAATTTATGTGACAACTGATTCAACCCCCTCTCAGTTTTCTGCCCTTGTGTTGCCAACACAATATATGCCTCAAATGATTATAGAGAAAGAATTCAACTATGGAAGTGGATCTTTCAACTGGAGTGCATCCCCTAGATTTTGGGGGGTGATTTCAACATGATAGAAAACCCTAAGGATAAATGGGGGGGAATGGATATGGATTGGAAGGGGAATGAAAAGTACTTTTGGTCAAGGATGAAATCCAAGCTGAACCTAGTAGACCCCATTGAAGATTAGAAAAAAGAGTTCAATAATATTTGGTACACCTGGTGCAATGCAAAAAGGGGAAAGAGGAGAATCTATTGTTGCATAGACAGGTTCTACCTGAACAAGGATCACTTTATGACTAGCCCCCTCAAAGATGGATGTAGTGTTGAAGTCCACCCGTTCACCCTTTCTGACCACCACCCCATCAAAATAAAAATACAAATTAAGAAGGCTTGGGGGGAGAAATGTTGAAAGGGTGTGGTTTACTCTTGAATACAAGGCTGCTCAAGGATGATGACTGCTTGGATGCAATCAGTACCCTTAGAAAAATCAATGGTTGGATGCTTAAGGGAGTAAGTGAAATTGATAAGTGGAATGTAAACACCAAGGGATGGAAGAATCTGATTCAGACCATAGGCAAGAAGAAGGCCTTGGACAATAGGAAGGAGGAGGGTCTACTTTAGGAGGAACTCTTTCAGGATGAATCTGATCTGCAGGTAGACCCTGGTAATGAGAATCTTGGTAACAAGCTCATTGTTGCAAAGAAATATTTGAGGAGGCACCAAAATAATAAGGTGCAAGGTATGAAGGTTATATTGAAGCTCAACTAGTTGGAAAATGGAGATAAAGGTACAATTTTTTTCTTCAGATTCTTAAAAGAAAAAAATATTAAAGAACAAAATCTACAAGTCCAGGTGGATGGGGAGTCATTCACCAGTTTAGAAGACATCAAGAGGCAATTTTCAACTTTTAAAAGATTCGGTTTGCTTTTGAATATAATATGGTTGCCTACTTTGAGGCTAGGGAGATAATCAAAGGCATAATACCAAAGAAGATTGGGGGTATGGAAGCTAAGGAGCTTTGTAAAGAAGTGTCCAAGGAAGAGATTAAGAAGGAAATTCTTTCCCTACAGAATGGAAAATCATGTAGGGCAAATGGCCTCCTTGTAGAATTATACAAGGTCTTCTTAGGATGGGTGGTGGATGACCTATATCTAGTATACAAGGAAGCCCTTGAGAAGGGATCCTTGGGGAAGGAAATTAACAAAGGCATAATCAAATTACTCCAAAAGGATGGTGAAAAAACCTTGATAAAGAATTGGAGGCCAATTACTTTGCTCAATGTGTCTTACAAAATCTTAGACAAAGTCTTGGCTAAGAGGCTGAAAAACATCCTACCAAAATTCATGGATAGCACCCAAAATGGGTTTATCAAAGGCAAACATATCTTAGAAAATTTGATAAATAGCTGGGAGGTAATGGAGTGGGCTAGAGAATCTAAGTAGGAAGTGGCAATGCTTCTTATGGACTTTGAAAAAAAATATGACAAGGTGGAGTGGGGGTATATTAGGCTATCCCTTGAAGCCTTTGGATTCCCAGAGTCATTTTGCAACATGGTCACCACTCTCTTTAAAGATGCAACTACCCAAGTTGAGGTCAATGGATACCTCATAGAGGAGTTTGGGCTGGAAGATCAATCAGAAAAGGGTTCCCTTTGGCACATGCCCTTTTTGTCATTGCATCATATGCACTGCACTACCTGCTTAGGACATACTCTAGAATCCTGAAAAATAAGGGGGTTAAGCCCTCCTGAGAAGAATGATCTCCTCAACATTCAATTTGTAGATGACACTGCTCTTTTACCAATACTGGAGGAAAGAAACATCTCCAATCTAATGAAGAAACTTGATCTATTTTGTACTACTTCTGGTGCAAAGATTTCCTTAGAAAAGTATGTTATGTTGGGGTGGCATAATATGCCTCCAGAGTGGCTAGCAAAATTTGAGGTACAATGGGGATGGCCTAAAAAAAAGATAAGGTATTTAGGGATCCCCTTTGTCGTGGACCCCAATTTAAGAGAAATGTGGATGTAGATCAAGGATAAAATTGAAATAAAACTCAATAAATGGAACAAACACTTCCTTTCATTGGCTGGAAGGATGCAGGTCTACCAAAAAATGTTGTCATCCTATAGTGTATACTTTTCTTCTGTTTGGCTATTCAACAGTTACCAAGTGGAGACAATTTAAAAAAGAATCAAGGCCTTCTTGTGGTCTAATGGAAAATGGAAAAGTAAGAAACATGTTGTCAAATGGGGATGGTGTTGCTTGATTAAAGAAGATGGGGGGCTTGGGCTTAAGGTCCTAAAACTACAAGGTATTTCCTTAGGACCTAAAACTTGGAAGGAGCTTCCACTTTTTGATCTCCTTAGGAGTCAACACACAATATCCCCTGAAGGCTCAGTGGTATTCAAGAGCATCTAGAAGACATGGGAATATTGCAAACCACATACCACAAACTATCAATTCACAAAGAACAATAAAACTGCTATTCACAGGTCAATATGGTGGAATCTAGAACATAATGGTAAGAAGCTTGCACTCCTTCAAGGGTGCTCTGCAAAAGGCTAGGCTAATCAAGGCATAAAAACATTCAAATATATTTTGAAAAATGGGCAACTAAGAGTGGGAAGATCTCAATAGAGAATATAACTTGCCTGCTACTAATTGGAGAACCTATACAACTATAAAAGAAGCCTGCAAGGGAATCCAATTCCTAGTGGAATACAATGATAATTTGGACCAGTGTAATGAATTCTCTTGGGAGGAAGGTCCCAGGCTTGCTAGCTTAAACTCTGAACTAATATACAATGCACTCATCAACTAAGAGGACCTAAGGGATCACCTAAATAGATTGTGGGGCTCTGAATTGAGCAAAAAGAAATGGTCCCACATATTCAAGAGTAATTGGTCACTAGTTTTAGAACCTAAGAAAGCCTGCTTTAGGTGGCTTTTAATCTTTCAGGAAACTTCCCTTTAAAATGATGCAAGATGATATTGACATGTGAAATATATGTAGAGTACCTGAAACACTTTCTCACATTTTCTTTGAATTCCTGTATGCAAAGGAACTGTGGTATTTATTTTTTAATAAGAAAAAGATATGGGATGCTAATGGTAAAATTAGAACTAATAGAATTTTATTGTTAAAAGATAACAGATTGGGCAAAGAAATCTTTATGTTTTGGATTGGTATGTATACTAAAATTCTATGGATTATTTGGAGGGCAAGAAATGATGCAAAATTAAATGGTTCAAGGAGAGCACTCGCTGAGTCTGGCAAAATACTCACTTTATAACTTGGCGATGTAGGTCACACTAACAACCAAAGTTTCCAAGTTCAATTTCCTGAAAATACTTGAAGAAGGCACCTTGAGGATCAATTTGAATCAGGTTAGATGTGGGAACACTTGGCAGGTGGGGCAACCGAGCACTGAGGTCTTCCTAAAAGCTCTTGAAACTTTTCAGAAAGAGTTTAATGATAAGGTAGAAAAAGAAATAGATGTTCCAGACATGCTTTGCATTGAAGATTTCACCAAAGAGGAGAGAGATGCAGCTGAAACCCTTTTGGGATTAAAGAGCTTAATGCAGGAGGACAAGGGGTCTAACTCCTAGCCCATATTCTTGCTAATGTACCTTTTTGAGCTCAGGGTGGAGATATGATGCCAAGTGCAGGACATGAAGAAGACAAGGTAAAAAAAATTTTGCACCTATTTAATCATAGGGTGGTGATAGTATGCCAAGAGCTAGGCAGAGAACATATATGGTAAAAGATACGATGGACCTTTTTGATCACAAGGTGGAACTATTTTCCATGAAATGGACAAACATAAGTACACAAATCTTGTTGCAGCTTATAGACAGGTAGCAGTACATAGATCTTTCTACATGCATCCTTGTAGAGTGAATGATATATCTCAAGACAACCTATATGCTATGAAAATATGTAAAAATGTAATAAGCAATGTATAGGTTTTAGACATGGGGGGATTGTATATTATTGACTAAAAATGATGTAATTCAAGGACCTCATAGGGAGGGGTTTAAATATTATTCCATGATACTTTTGTATTTATGGTTCTCTTATATCTAATACATAAAATAGGGAGAGACTAGACTTTGTGACCTCTTACCTGCAATAGGATACTTTAGCCTATCGAGCTAGGCCCACCACCCTTAATCATTTATATTAAATTAATAAGTTTATTAATTGTTATTAATTTTTTAAAATTATTATGTTTATTAATATTTAGATTTTGATATATTTTGACTTTCCATTTAGTTTATTTTATTTTAGTTTTTAATTTCGATTTAAGTTAAAATTTTATTTTTATTATTTATATCTTTTAATGAAATTACAAGTAATAATTAAAAAAAATTAGAATTAATTTAATCTATAATTAGCTATCTTATTAAAACTTTAAATACTGTAGAATAATTCTATTTTAGATTGTTTTTAGAATTTATATAATAAAATGAATTTCAAACTTAAAATATGAATTAAAATTTGTAGAGTGAGAGAGAGAGGTAACTTTTGATTAGTCGTTTCATGCCAAAAATCCAAGGATAGCATGTCCTAGGGAGTTATTCCTAGGGTTACTTTCCATTTGGTTAAGGATATGATAATTCACCTTTAAAATCTCTTCAATGTGCCCATTGCACACTTAGGACGAAAATAGATAGAGAGAAAGAGAGAAAATAAAGACAAAAATAGAGAAATGGAGAGGAATACAAAGAGATAAAAAGAGAGATAGAGATACAAAAATAGAGGTATAGCTATAAAGGAATAAATATGGAGAGAGGAAGAGATAGGAAGAGAGATAAATAAAGAGAGAGAGAGAGGAAAAGATAGAAGAGGAGAGACATAGATAGATATAGTCACATAAAGAGAGATAGACAGATCTAAAGAGAAATAGGAGATAAAAATATATATAGAGGTTGAGAGATCAAGAGATAAAGAGGGAAATAGGGAGAGAGGAGGGAGATGAATAGGGATAGCAAAAAATAGTAAGGGAGAAAGATAGGGAGAGGGAAATAGATAGAGAGAAGAAATGAGAGAAAGATAGATAAAGGAAGAGAGAAGGGGAGAGAAATAGGGGAGAGAGGAAGAGAGAGATTGAGAGATAATAAGGGAGACAAAAATATAAAGATCTATCTCTCTTTCTCTTCCCATATCTCTATGATATCTCCCCATATGTACTTCTCCCTACCTCAATATATATATATATACTCTCTCTACCTCTCTCTATATAACTTCCTATCTCTATCTTTCCATCCCTCTCTCATTCTCTTCCTCTCTCTTTGTATACCCATATTTCTATCTGTATTTCTCTCTCCCTCTCTCCATTTCCATCTCCATCTCCATCTCTATCTCCCTCTCTATTTCTCTATTTCCCCTCTATCTATTTATATATATCTCTTTGTCTCCCCCATCTCTCTATCTCTCTCCCTCTCTATTAATTTTGTATATCACCTAAACCACCAAAAACAATTGCACAATAGGGAAAGAGAATTCCCAAAATAGGCTCCTAAGGTTTTTCACGTAGGAGCTCTTGGTTTGGAAGAATGACTCTCTTTTGCACTAATGTGTTCTTGGTGTTGTTTCAAAGGGGTTAAGGAATTAAAGTGTTGTGTGTGGAATTCCCTAAATGTTGGAAATGGAAAATAGAAACTAACTATTAATGTAAAACCTATAGAGTGTAACTATGTTTGAAAACACATAGAGATATAGAAACATTAAACTAAATGCCCTAGAAACATAAAAAAATTGCTAGAAAAATGAACAGAAATGAAGAGGTGAATTTGGAGGCTGAAGAGGGATGTTTTGAAGGTCTGGAAACATGGAAAAATTGATGAAGAGGTTGATTGGGATATTTACGCCATTCTGGGTGACCTAGTCCTTTTTCTGGAAAACTCTGTCGGGACCCATTTCTGCCAAAAGGGTACTCAGATCAACAAAAAATCCTAAAATTCATGTATGGTGGGACTAGGTCGCTAGTAATGGAAACCTAGTCCCTTTTAGCTTTCCAAGAAGTCTGAAAGTGGAATCAAGAGGTCTCGGTCTACACTTTCTGCTTCTCCAAGTGTTCGGATTTGAAACCTTGATTCTCGGCCTATAAGAGACTTTTAATGGATGTTTTTCCCTAGCCAAAAAGGAGTTGTCTTCAACAAGCTTTCAATCCCTTCTTGAGTGATCTCCAAGCTTCTAAGATACCTAAATATCAAACACACAAAGAGAGAGAAGGAAATGTTGGTTGTTAGAATATGGGGGCTTTCCTTGGTCAAGCCCATTTTAGATAATCAAATCAAATGATGAAACAAGATAAGAAAGCATGAAACAATAGAATAATGATGCTAGTACCTTTCCATGGAGATAGATATTGAGTTGCAACAAATGGAGGATTCAACCCCTTGAGTGCTTCAACAAGATGTCTTGTTATCTTAAAATGTAGAAACCCTAGCTTGCTTGAGAAGAGTGGTGGATGAGTGCTTGAGAAGATGAACTAGTTAGGTTTTGGAATGAATGGAATTAGGGTGAAAAATATGAGAAAAAACCTTATTTATACAAGTTATGCCCTAATTTTCTCAAAAATGAAACCTCACAGGCCGACCTTAGGGTTTGAGAGACAAAATCCCAAAAGAAATTAAGTTAAATTTTAATTTTAAGCCATATGGGACTAGGTCGCCCAAGGTGGTGACCTAATCCACCTAGGCATTTTTCATTGGTTGTCAGGGATTAAAAGGTGATTAATAATGTTTGTCGGGATTGTCTCACAAAACACACTAACATTGGACCTGTAAGAGCATTAAGGGGTCATTTTTAGCATAATAAAGGGTTGATTTGGTGATGACAAGCCTAGGAAAGTGTGGAGATGTGTTAAAACACCTTACAACACTTTGGCACAAGTCTTGGAAAGGGATAAAAAGAGGTCCAAAATCTATAGGCAAGGGCCCAAATGAGTGAAAAGTGTCAAGGCTACACTTTTTGGCGACACATTTAGCCCCCACTTTAGTGAGAGGATGAACTTGCTTCAAATTCACACTAAAGTAGCCCAATGGAGATGGTGAAGAATGACGAAGAAGAAGAAGGAATTCAAGCCACTAGGATTCAAGATTCTAAGTCAATTTGACATCAATACAAGAAGACACATTCAAGGGTGAATGATTTGTAGCAGAATGAGATACACGATCATGCGATGACAAGGACTAAAGAGAGATAGAGGAGAAGGTAATTGAAAAGATTTGGATCAATATTTGACTGTTTGTCCAGCTAGTTGTGGATAAGATCTAGGCTGTTTGTCCAAAAGAGATGATGTGTACTCACTCTGGGGTGATGAGACTTCTGGTTGTCCATTGGGTGAGAAGGCCCACAAGGTGGTTTAGTGAGAAAGTCATGCCAGTGTGTCAGCTTCTCACCATATAATAAGAAAGTCATGCCAGAGTGTCGACTTCTCATTATACTAACCATACCAAAGTTATCCTCCTAATAACTTTAATAAGGAAACACAAAATAAAATGATGTTTGATAATGTAAGGTTTGTTCAAAGTGATTTTTCTATGTTCGTGTGATGTATCATCTTAAGGAAAATCATGTGTAATGTCTCCAAGAGAGGAAAAATGCAAAATGGACCCATCTTGTATCCAAGAGAGGAAAAGTTAAAATATCTCATCTTGTTTGCAAGAGAGGAAAAGTGCAAATGTCTCATCCTGAGCAACATTGTACCTAATGTTTCCAAGAGAAGGAATCACAAGAAAAAGAAAATCGTGCAATGAAATGTGAGTGTTGATGTATGCCCCCACTTTAAAGTGATTGCTAACACCATTATGTGAGCAATTTATTTTAAAGTAGAAGAAGGAGAAGAAGACATGAGAGCTTGTTCGGAAAGCCCTATGCCAAGTCATATGTTTCCGATAAGATGCATCATGAAAAAGGATAGTATGCCACATGTGATTCAACTTAAGACATGTCGTCCACATCCCAAGCTTGATCTTATATGTTCATGAAAGGTTAACAACTAGTCAAAAGAGACAATGACAAGTGACATACGGGGAGAAGGTTGCCTTACCCCTTCTCCCCACTTAGTGTAGGACAAGAGTGAGCTGAAAGGAGTGATGAGATGCAAGGTAGAGTGAAAATCAGTATCAATTAGAGGAATGAGATGGCCCCATAGAAGGGAGAACACCAGATTCCTTAAGATGTTGGATTTTACAACTCAAGGCCCTACATTCATTAGTGGAATGATCATCGACTCGGTGGTAAGAGAAAAAGGAATTTTTATTGAAACATTTCTTTCGAGTTCAGGGAGGAAGGGAGATCAAGTGATCTTGGAGGAGTCTCAACAAGATACCCTCTTGATCAAGGGTGGAAAGTGTTCTTTTGGTTTGTGAGATTTTGTATGCTCCTTTAGAGGAATGTGTAAAATCCAAATCATTAGTGTGTTGTGAGATGAAATTAAGTGAAGTTTTCTTTGTTTGGTGTAAAGGATCACTTTTAGAAGGTGATTTAGAGGGATGGTTTGGGATAGTGTTGATGTTGGAGGAAGGTTTGATGATTTCAATGAAAGGAGAAAATCCAAGACCATGATGTGTTGTTTGTGTGATAGACTCGATAGGGGTGTAGATACCTTGTTCGTTAGCACCGCATCCTTTTCCACTGTAAGAAAGTTGTTTCATAAGCTCATAACCTTTTCCATAGAAAATTTTCAGCACTTTTGGATCGGGTGTTTGTTCATTGTTGGCTTGTTTGTCTAAAGTAGATGAGGTGGATTCTTGTGAAGGATCGGTCGAGTCTTGTGTGGACAAGACGATGTGTCCCTTGTCAGAGTCTATGTTTGTGATCTTGGATTCTCCTAATAAAGGAGGTGTGAAGTCTAAGGAACCCCAATAATCGACTAAGGGAAATTGTTGTACAGGTTCCACTTGTTTGGTTGGTGTGAAGGTGGTGAATGGTTTGGATTTGTTTTTCTCAAGTTGTAAGACACTAAACGGCTCAAGATCAGTGTCAAGCATGTACACTTTGTTGTTGTAGATGTAATTCATCTTACGATGAAGAGTGGAAGGCACCCCATTCATTGCATGAATCCATGTCCTACCTAAAATGAGGTTATATGAAAGATCATGAGGCATAACATGGATTAGTGTGTCTAATGTGGCCATTCCAACTATAAGAGGCAAAGTGATTAAACCAAGCAATTTTTGTCCTACACTATTAAATCCAATGATAGATAAAGAGGTAGGTTAAATGGTTGATTTATCGATATGGAGCCTATCCAAGAGATTGACATTATACACATTAACAACAAAGCCATTTTCAACAAGGGTTTGCTTGATCCCTATGCATTTGTATTGAGAGATGATTACCAAGGCTTCAACCCTATTTTGCACATCCAAAGGAGGGAGCTCACTTTGGTGGAAAATAATGTCATCTTTTAAGCCTTGAATCATAGCTACTATGTCATTTTTTTGTGCATTAAAAGGGATAGGAATTTTTTGTAAGGAATTATGCATCATGTTATGATAGTGAGAGGAGGCTTGAATAAAATCCCGTAAAGATATTTTAGCCGGAGTATTCCTTAGTTGATCAGCAAGGTCATACTCCGTAATGAGTGAATTCAATTGAGGGGTAGTAGGTAAGATGGGATTGGGTAAGGGTGGGGATGTTGATTTTTGGGGTTGGTGTGGATTGTTTCTTGTGTAATGTGTATGAGCAATGGTATTATGACTCGGTTGCTGCGACACATTATTCTTGGGTGGGTAAAGGACAAATTCGGGTTTAGGGTTGGTTGAAGGAGGATAGAGGATGAGTTGAGGTTGAATAATCTTAACATCCCCTTGGGAAGGAGAGTCAATGTTATCCTTGTATTGCTTCATGATATTCTTCCTAGGAGGAGAGTGTTTAGGAGAACTACAAACCACATATTCTTGACATGCGAGGGTTGGTTCTTATAAAAAGACTTCATCACAAGTAGGGGAAGGATCAAGAGAAGGACCACTATGAGTTTCAAATAGGTTGTCCCAAAGGGTAGGAGAATCAGGGAAGGGAGGGTCAAGAGGCTTATGGATTGTAATAGGTGTATCTTCTAACACTGACCTATCCTCGTTGCATCGAGGAGGGATATGAGAAGAACAAGGTTGAGGGTCATGGTTAGAGAGACTAGGGAAGGGGATGATGTTTTCATGTTGTTGTTTAATGTTTTCAAAAGGGTAAGGAGGAAGAGGAAGACAAGAAATACCATCATGATCTTCAATGGTTGTGTCTTCTTGCTGCAAGATACCTTCATCACCAATGGGAGAGATATCTGGAGAAGAACAATTATGATTATCATGATTATCAATGTTTGCATCCTCTTCGATCAAATCTTTAGTGGATGAGCTAGAAGAGATGAAGTCATCAAGGGCTTAATCTAACATTTCTAATTCATCACTAATAAATGGCTTGCTATCATGAGTGGGTTCATGTGATGTTGTTAATGTTGTGTTTTTGTTTTCTAAAGAATCTAATTTAAATGATCTAGGAACAAATGCAGAAAATGAAGATTGCAAAAGTCTAATGCTATCCACAAGTACCATGAATACTATTTCTAATGAATTAAATGTAATAGAATATAGGCATGCAATGGAAAGACATATAATGAAATGGAATTTTCAGATTTCAAAGAAAGTAAATTACTGATTACACTATTAATGATCTGAAAAATGAAATGTTGGAAATGCAAAAGTGAAAATGTTAAATGCCTGAATGAGCTAATGTAAGTTGTTTTTAATGAAATGCTTGCTATAGAAACACAACCAATTGACGTAGATAGATACTAGTAGAAAACAAAAGCATAAAAATAGGGGTTCTAGCTCTATAAAAGGTAGTTTCAAGGGCCTAAAGGGACTAGGTCGCCCAAAGTGGCGACTTAGTCCCCCTAGGGATTTTTTTGAGATTTTGCAGAATTTTTTGATGGATTCAGGTGGTTTCTATATAGGGAGATATTGAACTAACATGAAAATACAAAATTTTAGAAATGTTTAATGTTCTAAGATGCAAAAATGCAACCTATATGCACTTTCACTAATGCAAAAAGTCAAAACCCTAGAATGCAACTTAACTAATACAAAATGCAATACAAGCTAATTTTAGGATGAAGAAGGACTCTAAATAAAAAAGGAAGGGATGCAGATGTCAGGTTCACCAAAATGAACCACCAAAAATGATGCACAATAGGGAAAGAGGATTCCCCAAATAGGCTCCTAAGGGTTTTCACCTAGGAGCTCTTCGTTTGGAAGAATGAATCTCTTTTGCATTAATGTATTCTTGGTGTTCATTCAAAGGGGTTAGGGGCCTAAAGTGACATTTTTGGAATGCCCTAAATTTTGGAAATGGAAAATAGAAACTAACTATTAATGTAAAACATAGAGAGTGTAAATATGTTTGAAAACACATCGAGATATACAAACATTAAACTAAATGCCCTAGAAACATAAACAAACCGCTACAGAAATGAACATAAGTGAATAGGTGCACCTAGAGGCTGAAGAGGGATGTATTGAAGGTCTGGAAACTTGGAAAAATTGATGCAGAGGTTGACTTGGACATTTACGCCATTTTACATGACCTAGTCCTTTTTCTAGAAAACTCTATCGAGACCTGTTTCTACCAAAAGGGTACTCAGATCTATAGAAAACCATAAAATGCATGTATGGTGGGACTAGGTCACCATTAATGGAAACCTAGTCCCTTTCATCATTTTAGGAAGTTTGAAAGTTGAAGCTGGAGGTCTCGGTCTACACTTCCTGCTTCTCCAAGTGTCCGAATCTGAAACCTTGATTCTCGGCCTATAAGAGACTTTTAATGGATGTTTTTCCCTAGCCAACAAGGAGGTGTCTTCAACAAGATTTCAATCTCTTCTTGAGTGATATCCAAGCTTCTAAGATACCTAAATCTACAAACACACAAAGATAGAGAAGGAAATGTTGGATGTTAGAATATGGGGGCTTGCCTTGGTCAAGCCCCTTTTAGATAATCAAATCAAATGATGAAACAAGATAAGAAAGCATGAAACAATGGAATAATGATGATAGTAAATTTCCATGGAGATAGATCTTGAATTGCAAAAAATGGAGGAGTCAACCCCTTGAGTGCTTCAACAAGATGTCTTGTTGACTTAGAATGTAGAATCCCTAGCTTGCTTGAGAAGAGTGGTGGATGAGTGATTAAGAAGATGAACTAGTTAGGGTTTGAAATGAATGGAATTAGGGTGAAAAAGATGAGAGAAACCTTATTTATACAAGTTGTGCCCTAATTTTCCCAAAAATGCAACCTCAGAGGCTAACCTTAGGGTTTGAGAGACAAAATCCTAAAAGAAATTAAGTTAAATTTGAATTTTAAGCCACATGGGACTAGGTCACCCAAGGTGGAGAACTAGTCCAATTGAGAATTTTTCATTGGTTATCAAGGATTAAAAGGTGATTAATAATGTTTTTTGGGATTATCTCACAAAACACACTAAAATAGGACCTGTATGAGCATTAAGGGGTCATTTTTAGCATAAGAAAGGGTTGATTTGGTGATGACAAGCCTAGGAAAGTGTGAATATGTGTTAAAAAACCTTACAAAACTTTGGCACAAGGCTTGGAAAGGGGTAAAAAGAGGTCCAAAATCCATAGGCAAGGACCCAAATGAGTGAAAAGTGTCAAGGCTACACTTTTTGGTGACACATCACCTAGACTTTATCTCCCACTCTTGCCCTCTCTATTTCTATATTTCCATCACTCCCTCTTCCTATCTATTCATATCTCACTATCTCTCTCTCTCTCTCTCTCTCTCTCTCTCTCTCTCTCTTATTTACTCCATCTCTCCTACTCCCTCTACCTCTCTCTATATATCACTTCCTATATCTTTATATTTCTCTCTCCATCTCCCCCTCTTTCATTGACTCTCTCTTTCTATCTCTATCTCTCCCTCTCTCCTTTCATCTCTCTATTTATATTTATCTCTGTCTGTCTATATTTTCCTTTATCTTTGTCTTTGTCTCTAATATCTCTCCCTCTCTATCTTTCCCGATTTATATTTATCTCTCTATCTCCCCTTTATATCCCTATTTTCCCTCTCCCTCACCCTATCACCTCCTCTTTCTATATCTCTCTAATTCTCTCCCTCCATCGACCTCCCTCTCTATCTACTTATACATATCTATCTCCCTCTCTCTGTATCTCTCTTACTCATACACACACTCCTTGTTTCTCTCCCCCTATCTCTAGCTCTATCTCTATATCTATCTCTCCATTTTTAAATTATTACATATCTTTCTCTATCTCTATCTCATTATCTATCCATCTCTCCTTACCCCTATATCTTTCCCTCTCTCTACCTCTCTCTATATATCAATTCCTATCTCTATATTTATATTTCTATCTCTCCCTCTCTCATTCTCTCCCTCTCTCCCACTCTATATATTTTTCTCTTTTGGATCTATATCTATCCCTTTGTCCTCTCTCTTTATCTCTCCCTCTCTCTCCATATCCCTCTCTCTCTCTCTCTCCACATATCTCCCTCTCTCTCCCTCTCTCCCTATTTCAAATATATCATTAGCATATTGGTAATTAAGCCTTATTATCTTCCTGATTCAGTATTTTGTTTTAGTTGTGTTTGAATTCTTGTAAGTAGATGAATATTTGATTTGAAGCTATCACTTATCCATTGAGACCTTTGTTTCATAAAAAAATTAAAAATTAAATAGCCTACCAATTGACCTCATGTATACTACACAAATGTATGTAAACAATAAACCAAAAAATTCCCTAATTGACCATACACACTTCTTCGATGTATGATTATATTTTTACTAGAATTGATACTATGGTATGTGTGGCAAGATATGTTTTGCAACAATTACAATAAATGGGGAAGGTGAACTAGTTCCTATTACTAAGGTGTCTTGAAATAATCCAAGTGTGTGGGAGGAATTTTTTTGTATTGATAATAAGTTAACAATATGTAGATTGAGAATTTTAGCTCACTTTACATCTAATTATACATTATTAGGTTCCTTTGCAATCAAAAGAGAATATAGTGAACCATGGAGTAGTTTAGTTACATCATATTTAAACATTAATAGCTTCTTCCGTGTAGTCAAAATGCATATGTAAAATTACAGATCAGTTCGGATAGAACCAAGAAGACACATATATAGCAGTGCATATAACACAAAAGTGAGTATCCAAGTTCATGTACTATAGAGTATATCCAAAAAGATTCAGCTTTCATGAGAGAAATTTATTCCTTGGTGTTACTGTTCACCTCCGAGTCACCACACTCAGACTCCTCAATAGAAGGATACACCATAGAGATGTCCTATGAAGATTGAGTGACGTTGCAAATCTCCCTTGGTTTGTTGCTAGCCCCCCCATTCCTAGCAATCAATTCATTGTAAACTATTTGGAACTCTCTCAGTGCCCTAAGGAAGGTCTCAGATTCATTTTGGTCATGGTGCCAAGTATGTCCATACTTGACTTCAAATTTTTTCACCATCACTACTCCATCCGAAAGTAGCCTCATGAACTTGGCCATTGAGATCTCCATTGTCAATATAACCTACAAACAAATAGAGAGGAATGTGAGTCTTTTGTTAGACTCAATAAGCCCTCTTCTACCCCCCTAAAATTTTTCCTCATTCCTAGCCTTTCAGATTAACCATAGGATCTCAGTAGAGAGACATTCCCAAAAAAAATAATATTCTTTCTTTAGCTTCCTTGAATTAAATAAAACATGATACCAATTGATTTTTCCATTTTCATTCCAAATTGACATGTTATTGCAAAAGATATTCCATACCTCTTTAGCAAAGAAACAATCAAAGAATATGTGCATTAGTGTCTCAGGGGTCTTGCACATGTCCACATCAACCTGGTTAATTTTAAAAGGAATTTTGTGCAAAATTAATTGCCACCTAAAGCAGACCTTTTTAGGCTCTTTCACATTTTTTCAGATAGAAGAAATTATATTTTTCCATTTAGAATCACCAACATTCAGACCCCAACAAACATTTACATGTTATCTAATAGAAAAATCATTCATTAAATCCTTATACAGATTCTTAGCTATAATTTCAGTCAAAGGAGTACAATCATTCCAAATTAGATCACCATCAGTATCACAATTTTCAATAGAGACTAGAGGAAAAGAAGCATATTTACAAGCATCAATAATTATATTATAATTTCTAGCATTGGAGATAGCCAAGTTAAAATCTCTAACCAACTTGTCCAAGGACTTTACCTGATCATTTTCAATAGTATTATGAAAGGTTTGGATGCTAGCTTGGCTCCACGTTTTGGTGGAACACCCTTGCAAGAGGGCAAGATGCTTGTTGTTATGTTCAAGCTTCCACCAAAGGGAGCAATAAGTTTGGCATTTGAGGTTGTTATTGATATGAATATTACAACTTTTGAATTTAACTTTATGCTTGACCAACTCTGAGGCTTTCCATAGGCTTTTGAAAACTTGTGATTTGGTTGGGGATATGGGGTGCTTGTTCAAGAGAATATCACAAAGGGGTAAATTTTCCATGATTTTACTTGATTTGGAGTGGCTAGTAGTATATTATTCCTTATCAGAACTTTCCATGGCTCCTCACCCACCATGGCTCTAGCGATCTATTTGACAACAAGTGTAGTGCCTTGAATCATTAAATCCTTAAGACCAAGACCTCCATCCATTTTATCCATACAATACCATTCCCATTTGACCATGTGTCTTTTTTTCTTGCCCTTCCCATATGACCAAAGGAAAGACCTGATCATTTTCTAGATTTCATTCACCTAATAGCTACTGAAAAACCATACCGAGGAAAAATAGATATTGTAGGATGAAAGGATTTTCCGACAAACCTGAAGCCTCCCTAGAAGAGAAATCTAGTGCTTGTTCCAACTTTCCAAAATTTTCTCAATTTTTGCACTTATCAAAATCCAAATTTATTTTAGATTGGGGCAGATGGCAAAGGGAATCCCAAGATATTTGACCAACTTATTAGGTCCAACCCACTGAAAATTGAATTTTTGGAGCCAACTAGGGGGGACTCTGGCCAGCCAAGGAAATTAGATTTGGCTACGAAGATTTTAGCCCCAAAGGCTTGGAAAAATGATCCAATTTTTCCATAAGTACTTCCAGATTTCTCTCATCTAGGTCGATGAAGATGGTAGCCTCATCCATGAACTAAATGTTAACAAGCTCACTATGATCCGAGAGTATGATCCCCTTGACCTTAGGAGAAAGGGATTGATCCCTTAGTAGGTAATGCAGGGCATCTAAGGCTATCAGAAAAAGAGTAGGGGTGAGCGGACACCCTTGTATAATAGACCTACCAAGGGTGATCTCTTTAGACATTATTCCATTTAAACCCACTTGGGCTGCATTCTTGAGCAAGGTGTCAACAACATTACAGTATTCAACAGGAAAACCAAATGCTTCCAAAATTGACCTTAGAAAAGGCCATTCAACTCTATCATATGCCTTTTCAAATTCTAACAAAAGCATGGAAATTTTTTGATTGGAGTGCCTTGACCATTCTATGGCCTCCCAACTCGTGATCAGGTTTTCCAAAATATACCTTCCTTTGATGAATCTAGTTTGAGTACTATTTATGAACTTAGGGAGGATATCCACCAATCTTAGAGCAAGGATATTTGCAAGGATTTTTTAAGAGACATTAAGAAGAGTTATGGGACTCCAATTCTTTACTAGAGTCTTGTCTCCCCCTTTTGGAAGCAATTTTATAATTCCCTTGTTTTTTTTTTGCCTAAGGAGCCATTTTCCAGAGTCTCCTAATAGACCTGAAGCAGATCATCACTTATAAAGTCACTAAAGTTTTTATAAAACTATACTAAGAGCCCATCACACCCAGAGGATTTATCATTGTGCATAGAGTGAATGGTTCTTAGGATTTCTTCTTTGGTTACATCAACAACTAGTTAGGTGTCACTTTCTTGGTCAATTTTTTTGGGAATGAGGCTTTTTACATACTCTCTAGCTACCTTTTTATTCTCTTGATTGCCTTCTAAGGTGAACAACTTTTGGTAGAAGTCTTGGAACTGATTCACAATATCTTCTTGGGTGGTCAGTAAAATCCCATCCCAAATTTTCCTAATCTTCTCTTTACAAATTTTCTCCTTGATGTAATTGAAGAAGAATTTGGAGCCCTCTTCTCCATGGCTCAGCCAGTTAAGCTTGGCCCTAATTTTGAGACCCTTGGTTTTATTTACCTACAATTTTTAGAGGTCATTCTTAGCCTACACAAGGGATTCACTAAGGGAAAAATCAGTTGGGTTGGCCTGGATCCTTGTTTCAACCATCAACAACCTTTCTTGGAGTTTATTTTTTGTTCTCCTTGCATCCTTAGCCCTTTGTTTCCCAATAGTTTGGAGAAGCGTTTTCTAGGTTTCCACATTTTATTCCCATCTTGCTATGGCACTTTCAACTTTTAATAACCAGTTTTTGATCTCTTTGATGGAGGTTATGCCATCCTTACAATCCTCATCTTCCAGAAGGTGAATGTTAAGAATACATTTATGATTTTTGGGGGCCTCATCGGTTCTGCACTAGATGGTGGATACTTTGGTTTGGATGGGATGGTGATCCGACAGGGTATAAGGGTAAACAGTGACAATTTTCCTGGACTTATCAGGTAAGAAGTTTAGAGCATTTTTGTTAGCATAAAACCAATCAAGTCGACAATAAATCCTATTTCTTCCTTGTTGAGCATTACACCAAGTAAACCGCACCCCTTTACTATCTTTTTTTCCTTTCTCCAAAGGGTCTTCCAGACTTAATTTATGCTTCAGTCTCTACCAAAAGTGACTCTCAGCCCCTTTTTCAGTCTATATCCACACCTCCCCATTTATCCTCAAGCTGATCCACCATATTGAAATCACCCCCAAGCAACCAAGGGACTTTAGGCAACTAGGAGGCCATCCATTGCCACAATTAGGATCTCTCCCTATGGTCATTAGGGGCATACACTAAGCATCTAATTCTTCATCTTCTAATAACAAATCCAATTTTATGGATCTTATGGTACAAAGATAGCAAATGAATTGTTAGCACTGAAGAAGCAAGTTGCTCAAGGACCATCTAATACTTCCTACAAGGATGTTCCTAGGAGGAATTTCCCGAATTCTTCCAATTATTCCGAAAAAAAAAAGAAACGTCTTCTTCTACTGCAAGGAATGCTTGCACTAGAGGCTCCACCTACCAATGCAGTCATAGAGTATTATGAAGCAGATCAAGATGAGTATGCACAACTGAAATTGTTGAACAATCTAGATAAATGAGAGGGGGATGAATCAACTATCACTAAACACTTTTCCTTTCTTTGATTAATCTAAAGCTATCTTAAATCAATCAAACAATAATTAAAATAAATATGAAGTTGAAAGAACTTAACAACACCATGCACAATGAACACCAAAATTTACATGGAAGATGGGAAAAACCATAGAGAATGCTAATTCTCAATTATAAAGCACCGGTTAAGGTGACACTAGTTAAGATGATTTTTACAAGGGCTCACTGCCAAAATTCTCACTGCAAGTTAGGGTCACTACCAATGGGCTCACTGCTCGATTAATAAAAAAATGTTTTATTAAAAAATAGACAAAAACATGAACTTATGAAGTTGCATCTACATATGCATGAATTCAATTCCGATTAAGAACACAATATATGTCTGCAACAAATCCGGTTAAGAATCTTTTGCACACCTTCCTTGCACAACCTCTGCAATACATATTACTTCTTCCCTTCACTTCCTTATTTTTTCCTTGTCACACAATCCTTTGCACCCTTATCACTATTCACACATACCACACTTCTTTTTCGATACTCCAAAAAGATGTTCTACACACACACACACACACACACACACATATATATACCTAGAGAACAAAATGAGTCAGCCTAGCAAAACATGTCGGCTTCATGAACAACCTTGAAATATTCAATAAAGCTTGGTACACTAGCACCAGACTGAAAGGATAGGATGCACATAAATATTTTCTTACCATGTTACACCGGGACCCATAAATAGGTCATACATAAGATAAGTTCATCACCTAGCATAATTACCAAAATAAAGTGTACTTTGAATTACATGAGATATGTTTTAGAGCCGATAGGAATGTCACAACCAAGACCAAATCTTGATCATCATCATTCAATATGAATGACACAACCAAGACCAAATCTTGATCAACATCAATTGGTAGGAATGCTACAACCAAGACCAAATCTTGATTATCATCAATTTCATTACCAAATGAAGGGATGCAATTAGACATACCAAAACTTGTAACATGCTACATGAATGTATGGATAGCAAGGATACCCATTATAAGCTTTAGGCACAACAACCAATATCAAAAAGATTAGTCTTCATTATTCTGCATTAACTATCTTCCATAGATGTCCCAAAAAGAAGTACTACCATATCTAGATTGAGGATAACATCCACACTACGCAACATTATAGAATACAATAGGATAGATAATTTATGTGTATCATCTAGAGCAAAACCTTTTGGATCCTAGGTTTTGACATCAATGACAACAATTCCAAGTCAATAACTTCTCAGCAATCTCCCCCTTTGGCATTGATGGAAAACCAAAAAAAACTCAAAACCACAAAAACTGTAGACAAGAAAAACTCCAAACGCTCCCCCTTTGTCAAGCAATCCAATTCCTCTTTTGTTTTTGTTTTTCTCTTCATTTTCTCCCCCTTTTTTCCATCAAAGGCAAAGGGCCAAATACGAACATTCAAAAAATCAAGTAAAAATAACACTTTTCACATGAAAAAATTTCTTGTATCTTTCTCTCACAATTGGAAGAATCTTCTTCCAAGATTGCACTATAGAAACCATTCTTGCACACACACTTTCCTATAGAACCAACATCCCAAATGAAGATGAATAGTCCAGAGACAAGCACTGTCGTTCACAATCTTTTGCATAAGAAATTATCTCAGAGAGATGATCCAACCAAAACTCAAAAAATTCTTTAACCAACCAAATTTTTTTAACCACATCTTCCCTCTATCTCTGAGTAGACAGTAACTCATCTTACAGCTCACCAAATATTATTCTTTGTTTTCCATCTTTATCTTTGAAGAAGTCAAAACACTTCCCAATATCATTCAATTCAGATTCAATAGCTTCAATATTGCTTCTAAAATTATCAACAATAGTAGGCCACCAAAGATAGTATTTGTAGATGTCAGACATCTCCTTAATGCATTCTCTTGTCTCACTAATGTGTTTGGATAAATTTTGTTTGGTTTTGACACACCTTTCAATCATATCTTGGAATTTATATCCTTCAAATCCCACCTGCAACAATCTTTCTTCAACAACTTCTACCAGATCATCCGATAACGAGTCAAAAACAATAGAAATAGTAATACCCTTTTTGAGAAGATAATCAACCAAGGCATCTTCAATTCTAGGCCTACTGATTAGAGAGAAGGAATTCCACATTTCACCAATATTTTTCATATCACCCTCGTCCAACATGGAACAAACTTCATCTATATCAGGTGAAGAATCTTCTTCCTTCTCCTTCTCTTCTAAGATAGTGATGACATCCTTTGTGTTAATTTTCCTCCTTTTAGGTTCTGGAGGGGAACCACCAATGACAACCTCTAACTACTTCTTACCAGAGGAGGAACCCTCCTCAAATTGATTGATAGGCATAGCACTAGACACTATCACACTAGAGCACAAATCCATCTGCAAGGATGAGAAATAAGAT
Source organism: Sequoiadendron giganteum (assembly GCA_007115665.2). NCBI lineage: Eukaryota > Viridiplantae > Streptophyta > Pinopsida > Cupressales > Cupressaceae > Sequoiadendron > Sequoiadendron giganteum. The sequence continues at coordinate 332,944,896 of CM021106.1, read as the reverse complement.
TTGCATCCATTTGATTTATCTTCCATACATTCCAAATATCTGTAAACTTGATTTCCAACAAGGATGTCGAACTTCCACTTAACATTTTCTTTTGATGATAACAAATTCAAAAATTAGAACACTAAACACATGAGCAGAGACCCAAACCGAAAGGGATAAATCTCAACCAAAGACATTCTAACATTCTCAATTAGGTTATCCATTACTAGGCTACATAGGTCAAACTATTGATTTTCCTTCACCATCTTATGTGCAAGATACACAACAATAGCAGATGTAGAACATTCACGATTTTGGAAATAGATTTTGTATGAGATACCATAAGCAAAATACCTTAATGCAATATCGACAATGGTATTTAGCAGTAGTGCTCAGGGGTCTTTTTCGATACTAGTAAATTCCTCCACGTCCCTGTATTTCACCATTTTCTTCCTAGGGAGGTCACCAACTCTACACAATCCAATAATAGATTCAATGGCTTCCTTAGTGATTAGATAGGGTTTTTCCAACATGATGCTGCCATCCTTGAATCAAATCAATAGGAACAAGATAGACTCTTTGTCTTCAATCCAGGGGGATTCTCCCCATAAATCCATACCCAAGGCACTCACATTCTACAATTCATCAGTATTCAACCCTAGTTCCATTTACTTCATCTTCCGATGATCAAATTTGTCCAACTCTACTCCTTTCAGCTTCAACAGAATATCACCACTAGATTCACTACCAACCAAAACATATTCCATCATCCTGCCTAGCTCCTTCAATCTTTTATCACTCAATGAAATATCTTCTTCTTCATTGCAAACTGTGAGAAATGATTTAAAAAACTCTATCTTTTATCCTTAATTTCTCATGATGATTTTGTCGCCAAAAAATTCATCGATGATGCCAACAATTGTACTTCACTTTTTAATTAGCTGGATTAAGCTTCATCATAAGTCACCAACCGGATCCAGCTTAGTCATGCCAAAAACACCTCAAACTTACTTCAAAAAGGGGGAATCGACAGGATATGCATTGCAAAACTCCCCCTGAGCCAAGGCAGTTGGCTCAGATTTCAGAAGAGCTTGTATTGGGATCTGGGACCACAAAAGGGCTCCCCACACTTGTTTCCTTTCTTCCAAACCATGATAGTCTTCTTCTTAGATTCATCTATTTCTGCAACCTTCTTTTTGTTTTCAAACTTTTTTGGAGCAACATATCTGCATGTGTTAGCATAATGTCTAGATTCATTGCACTTGTAACATATTTTCCCAAACTTAACTGAGTGAACCCTAGATCTGCATTATTAGTTTTGTAACCATAACCATGGCATAAGTAGCAATAACCATGAAAGAGATTATTCATTTCATTCCTTCTAGTCAGATTAAATAATTGACTTTTGCAATGACTTGCTTTGTGACCAAACTTGTGACAGTTAAAGCATTGAATACTCAGCTCCATCTTGCTTCTACACTCTATAGCCTTATGTCCAAAATTTTTGCATAGAAAACAATGACCATTAAATGATAAGTACCTTTGAGAATTTGGTTGCCTCACCGAAGGTCTTTTTGTAGATGTTCTAGAGTTCTGGACCTTGCTTATTACACCAAGTCTTGCTTTAGCTTCAAATTCTTTGTCTTTACCCTTAGTATTCAGATTTGAGCTTTCCCTTGAGAAGCCAAGTCCTTATCCTTGTGACATTTCTGTAGGGATAAAATTTGATCCAGAATCATGTTGCTTTCACATAATCTAGCTTTTGATTTTAGCCTTCTTAACTCTTGATCTAATTTCTCATTCTCTTCTAATTTATGTTTGATGGTATGTTTGAGACTTTCTTCAATTTTCTTGCATTCATCCAACCTTAGCTTTAGATTCACAGGAATTTCCTTTGACTCCTTTAATTCCTCGTTGACCTCTCTGTGTCTTGCTTTGAATTTCTAGATTTTCTCCCTTAGCTTTGAGATGCAAGCATTTGCCTCCTTGATGTTTTCTTTTAATTCCTCATTTTTAGATTTTGTACTTTCCATATCACTTAATATTGACTTTAGTTCTTCCTCAAAGTAATAATCTCCTGCCATTTTTTCAAACTGCCAAGATCTCCCTCAAGCAGTTAAGCTCTATCTGCAAGGGACCAGGCTCTAACATCAATTGTTGAATAGTCTGAATAACTGAGAGGGGGGGTGAATCAGTTATCACTAAACACTTTTCCTTTCTTTGATTAATCCATAGCTATCTTAAATCAATCAAATAATAATTAAAAAATATATGAACATGAAAGCACTTAACAACACCATGCACAATGAACACCAAAATTTACGTGGAAAACCAAGATGGGAAAAACCATGAAGAATGCTAATTCTCAATTATAAAGCACTAATTAAGGTGATTTTTACAAGGGATCACTACCAAAATTCTCACTGTAAGTAAGGCTCACTACCCGATTAATAAAAAATGTTTGATTACAAAATAGATAAAACATGAACTGATGAAGCTGCATCTACATATGCATGAATTCAGTTCTGATTAAGAGCACAATATTTGTTTGTAGCAGATCTGGTTAAGAATCTTCTACACACCTTCCTTGCGCAACCTATATAATATATATTTATTCTTCTTGACTCTTCCCTTCACTTCCTTCTTTGTTCCTTGTTGCACAATCCTTCACACCCTTATCACTATTCGCACATCCCACACTTCTTTTTCAATACTCCAAAAAGATGTTCTACATATATACATACCCGTAGAACAAAATGAGTCAGCCTAGTAAAACATGTCGGCTTGAAGAATAACCTAGAAATATTCAACAAAGCTTGGTACACTAGCACTAGACCCAAAGGATAGGTCACCCATAAAGATATTCTTACCATGTTACATCGAGACACATAAATATGTCATACATAAGATAAGTTCATCACCTAGCATAATTACCAAAATAAAGTGTACTTTGAATTACACGAGATATGTTCCGGAGCCGATAGGAATGCCACAACCAAGACCAAATCTTGATCATCATCATTTGATAAGAACACCACAACCAAGACAAAATCTTGATCAACATCAATTGATAGGAACACTACAACCAAGACCAAATCTTGATTATCATCAATTTTAGTACCAACCCAAGGAATGCAATTAGACATACCAAAACTTGTAACATGCTACATGAATGTCCAAATAGCAAGGATACCTAGAATAAGATTTAGGCACAACAACCAATATAAAAAAGATTAGTCTTCATTATTCTGCATTAACTGTCTTCCACAAATGTCCCGAAAAGAATTACTGCCATATCTGGATTGAACACTATGCAAAATTATAGCATATGATAGGATATATAATTTTTGTGTATCATCTGGAGCACAACCTTTCAGATCCTAGGTTTTGACATCAATGACAATAATGCCAAGTCAACAACTTCTCAACAAAAATAACATATGGAGGAAATTTTTGATCTATTCTAGGGAGAGGAAGTAGATCCAACTGGCGAGTCAAACATTGGTTATTTGCAAGTTGAGAATGAATCCGATGATGATGACCTTGTAAATGATACATATGTTGTTTTCAAATAGTCACAACATAATCAACTTGATCAAGCTCAAGTTGATACTTCAAAAGAAAAGGATAAACCACCAATAACTATTGCAAAAATCGGATCTCCTTTTCCTTGGCAACCCAAAGATACAACAAATAAATAAGTAAGTGCTCCTCATCCTCCTCTAGTTCCTTCAATACCAAAATCCAACATCCAGTTTCTGAAGACTAATGTCCCTTTTGTTAAATCCATCAATGAAGTTACCCCATCCTCTTTGCAAAGTTCTTTCCAAGATTTTGACATTATTAATCATGCAAAGAGGACAAAAATCCAAATGTCTAAAGTCGAATACCTCAAGGCTAATCCCGATCAATTTGGCAGGCTTGACAAGTTTGTTAGAGACAAAGGAATTACCCCTAGTAGAGATTCCTCTTTATATGTTCTTGTTGTCCCAAAGGCTAAGCCTCCTCATAATAACTTAGTTACTATTCCATCTGCTTCTTGAAGGATTGACCCATTTTATATTTCTTTACTTGTCAATGGCTTTAAGTTGAGTAATTGTGTTATAGAATCTAGTGCATCTGATAATGTCATGCTCACAAAAGTAGCTATTGCCTTGAATTTGAATCTCACAAAAAAATTTATCCATTTTTTCTCTATGGAGAACAAACAAGTACCTTTGATCAGGCAGATCAACAATGTGCAGTTCGCATTTGCTGCATATCCAAAGAAGAAGATCAAGATGAAAGTCTTGGTAGAAAATGTTCTAGTGTCTTATGGTATTTTACTTAGACACAATTTCTATAAAGATGTAGGAGGAGAACTCAACATGGACATGTCAGAGGCTAGGATACCTATAAAGGGTGTGATGCAAAAGCTGGTTCTTGAAAGGGAATCCAATTTTTCAATAACTAAGTTGGATGATCTGAGAGCTTAGATTTTATTTGAGTCTTTAGGTGTGGGTACTTACTATTTATAGACTGATGAGGATGTTGAGTCTTCATCCATAATTTTCAAAACACGAGTCAGAAAGCGTTGGCTCATGTTCACCAAAAAATGAATCGTCTTTAGATGATTTATCTTTTATAGATGGTGAAACTTCATCAGATGATGAAGTTACAGATTTTGAAACTACAAGCCTTGGTGATCCAAATGATGTTTGGGTAATCAGGTTTGATGAAAGTTGTTCATCCACCAGTTCAGGATCCAAGATTCATTTCATCTATCCAAAAGGGAAAATATTTCCTTTTGCTTTCAAATTATAGTTTGATAATACTAATAACACAACTGAATATGAGGCTTTGTTATTAGGAATGCAAGTTGCAAATGAGAAAGGAATTAAGAATCGTCACACTCAAGGTGATCCTGAGCTAGTAGTCTTCAAAATAAGGAACTTGTATCAAACCAAGAATGACAAACTCAAGCATTATCGTAATCTTGTTTGGTATTGTATTGAAGATTTTGATGCCTTTGATATTTTTGTAGTTTCAAGAGAGTATAATGACATAGCTGATTCCTTAGTAACCTTAGCTACACTCCTGATACCACATAAATATTTTCTTGGACCTACCTATACCATTGAGTAGGTTTTTCACACAAGTGTTTCTGATAACTCAAATAATTGACAAATTTTCAATGTTGATCATTAGATTGTGTCCTTTTTGGAAAAGGTAGAAAATTTTAATGAGTTGTACTTTGAAAGTAGTGATTCTCCACCTCGAGAATCTATCTCTGAAATTGACCCAGTTATTGGTGAAGAGTTTTTGTAGCTCAAAGGGAATAGGATTCCTAAGGGGTTGGTAATCCTAGAAATAATTTTTGACAAACATGATTGTTATGTCAAAAAGCAATAGTCTAATTCCGATTCATCTAATGAAGTTGAGAAAATCAACTTGGGAACTAAAGCGGATCCTAAAATGGTGAACATCAGAAAGTGTTGTACTCCTCAAGAAAAATATCAATTTATTGAGTTACTACGGAAATGCATAAACATGTTGGAATATTGATATGAGGATTTAAAATCTTTTCATCCAAAGGAGGTGCAACACGAGATTCCACTCAAAGAAGGAGCATTGCCTTATAAATAAAAGCAAAGGAAATACAACCCAAAGATTCCTAGAACTATTATTTCATAAATCTAGAAGATGGTGAATGTAATAATCATATTTCCTATTCAACATTCAACATGGATAGTTAATATTGTTCTAATTCATAAAAAAAATAGAGAAATTCACATATGGGTGGATTTGCAGAATCTAAATCAGTTATCATTGAAGGACAACTATCCTTGATTCTAGTGATGGATCAAGTTCTAAAAATAGTGAATGGATCTAAGATGCTTTCTATGTAAATGGTTTCTCTAGTTACAACCAGGTAGAGGTCAGTCTAGATGATCAACATAAGACTACTTTTATAATGCCATGGGGTACTTTTGCGTATCATAGAATGCCTTTTAGTCTTATCAATTCTAGTGCCACATTCTAGTGTGCAATGGACTTAGCGTTCTGTGAAATTATGGGTAAATTCATTGTAGTTTATCTTGATGATCTTACAATATTTTTTAAGAAAATTCAAGAGCATTTCTATCATTTGAGACAAATTTTGGAGAGGTTTTGGCAACACGAAATTTCTTTGAATCCCAAGAAGTCAATTTTTGGGGTTACAAAGGGTAAGCTTCTTGGTCACATTATGTCAAGGAGGGTATCAAAATTGATCTTGAAAGGGTCAAGAGTATCCAAGCTCTTACTTTTCCATCAAGTAAGAAAGCAGTTCATTCTTTCTTCAAAAAGATGAATTTTCTTTGAAGATTTGTACCTGATTTCGTAGAGAAGACTCGTCATATTGTAAATATGATGAAAGGTATTTCTACATTTCATTGGACTACAAAAGGGAAAGTTGGATTTGATGATATTGAATATTCTATTGCACATGCATCAGTGTTAGTCTATCAAATCTACATGAAAGAATTTATTATGTAGAGTTATGCTTCTGAGCATACACTCTCAACGATCTTGGTGCAAGAGAATAGCAAGGGATTTGAATCCACAATTGCAGTCATGAGTTACCCCTTGAAGGATCATGAGCTAAAGTATTCCTAGATGGAGAAACATGCTTTCACTGTGGTTAAGGTAGTGAAGCATTTCAAGTTTTACATCCTTAACAGTCATGTCAAAGTGTTGGTTCCAGATTCAATTGTCAAGTCCATCTTGACGCAGCAAGAATTTGGTACAAAAAGAGGCGATTGGATTTCCAAGATACATGAATATGACATGGACATAAAACCCACCAAATTGGTGTGTGGAAGAGGTTTGTGTCAGCTTATTGCTGATAATAATCTTGATGAAGAATTTTTAGAATTCGAGGAGGTGAGTTTTAATGATTTTTCAATGGTTTTGTTTGTCAGTACTACAGATGAATGGTACTCAAATATTGCTCACTTTGTTACATACAGAGAATTTTTGGATCACTTGACACTGAAGGAGAAAAGAACAATCAAGCTCAAATCAGAAAATTACGTCTTATGGGACAATGGGTTGTATAAGCGTAGCTTCGATGGTACCTTCTTGTGTTGTGTTGATAAGGCTCAACAAAAAAAGTTGCTGAAATCTTTTCATGACTTAGCATGTGATGGGAACTTTTCCACACCAATTATAGCCCACAATATTTTGAGGGCTAAATATTATTGGCCTACTCTTTTTTAAAATGCATATTTCTAGGTGCGTAGATGCGAACTATGTCAATAGTTCATGGGTAAGCCGAAGTTGGCAGCTCTACCCCTGAAACTAGTCATCATTGAAGAAACCTTCTAGTAATGGGGAATTGATTTCATTGGCATAGTGAATCCACCTTCAAGGTGGAACACGTCTATGTTATCACCGCTACTGACTACTTCACCAAATGGGTGGAGGCAATACTAGTAAAACATGCTACTTTAGAGGTAGTGTGCAGATTTTTGAAAGAGAATATTATTTCCAAGTTCGGTGTGCTGAACAAGATTGTTATAGATAATGATTCTACATTATCATCAAGTGAGATCACAATTTTTTTTTTTGAACACGGAATTACACTATCACATTCATCTGACTATTATCTACAAGGTAATGGTCAAGCTAAATCAAGGAACAAGAATCTAGTGACCATCATTTGTAAACTGATTGATGAGAATCAACGGTTATGGCACAAATAATTGTATGTTTCTTTGTGGGCTGATATAATTACCCCAAAGCAGGCAATAGGTATGTCCCCTTTTCAACTCCTTTACGGGTTGAATGCAAAAATTCCCATCACATTGGAACTACCTGCTCTCAAGTTGGCCAAGGCCATTGAGGATGAGAATTTTGACAACTCAGTTGATAAGCGCATAATGTATCTCACCAAAATAGAGGAGAAACATATTCAAATGGTGAATCATATCACGAAACGTCAAGAATAGGTGAAAAATATTTTTGACAAGAAGGAAAAATCTCAAGATTTACAAGTTGGAGATCTAGTTCTCTTGTGGGTCTAGAGAAGAGAACCAAAGGGTATGCACAAAAAGTTTGACTCACTTTGGACAAGTCCATTCAAGATACATCAACTCCATGGTGAAAACAAATTTCTTCTTGCATACGAGGATGGCACGTTGTTTTCTCTTCCACATAGTGGGAAACATTTGAAACACTTTACTCAATGAGGTGACTAATGTGTTTGCAAATAATTGTATAGTCTTTGCATCTTTTTATTTTTGAGTCCTTTTGTTTTTGTCACCTGAATCTATGCCCAATGGATGGATGAAGGCACTTAGAGTCTGGAGTTCTTCTCCCTTTGATCATTTCAAATAATGACCAAAGGAATCTCTCTAACTAGAGTGAACTATTATCCTTGAATCCAATTGCACTTGATTCATGGGATAACCCTTACGAAACTTATCTGTTTTGTAGTCCCGTGCACTCTAAGCATGCAAAATGAGGCATAATTTTACTTTCCTTTATACGTGTTCATGAGCCTCGAATAGTCCCCTCAAGCACTTACCTCTTCTCATTTCTTCAAAATCTTCAAAAAGAGTATTTTGTCACTTTTTAGTTTTTTAGTGTTAGAAAATTTTCACCTCATGTAGGGGCGTTGAAATTCAACGCACCTACATGGGAGATAGGAAAAAAAATTTAGGTGCAATGGTGTTGAAATTCAGCACCTCTGCATATGGTCAATATTTTTGAAAAGTGCACTAGTGCTGAAATTCATCACTAGTGCACTCTTCCCACCTTTGCACACTTAACATTACTAAACATGAAGTTCATTAATGCATTTTCATTAATTTATTTTAAATGGATTTTTAAGTCATTTTAAATTGTATTTGTCATCATTTAACTTCATATTCTCCTCTGCATGACCATTATTGGCGAATGAAGGAGCTTTCAAAGATTGTTGGGTGGTTTTTCTTCAGTTTTCATTGCTACCTGATTTACGTCTTTCCTTCATATCTTTTGGGTATGTTGTTTCTTTGCTTTCAGTTTATTTGTTTTGATAAAATAGGCATAGGGTTTCCATTTTATTTTCCCCGTTCATAATATTTTTGATCTCCTACATTTTATTTTGTGGATTTTTGTTTGTTTCTATCCTCGTATATTTCATGATTGTTGATCTACCTTATGTCATTTCACTTTGTGCTACAAACCCTCATTTGTTTGCCTCAAGCTAAGGTTTGTTTCTTATACAATTTTATGTCTATCCTCGATCTTTCAAATTTTCTTCTGTTCTTATCCTTGTTTTCACATATATCATTGACAAATTTCACCTAGGGCACATATCTTGAAGAACTCTTTATGCATGGTCGAGGAATTCTATCGACCCTACAAGGGGTGTTATATACTTTCCAAACACATATGTGTAGTGGTAGGGTTTTTCCCCACCACCACATGACATTTTAACCACCTAAAAATCTTCCCTTGTGTTTTCCTTATTACATGTAATGCCGCTGAAAATTAGCACCGAAACATGAAAAATCCACCCAATTCTTGTGTGTACAAGTTCTGAAATTTAGCGCTACTACACTTCCAAAGAAAACATGTAAACTATGTAATAGCGCTGAAATTCAATGACTGCACAAATAGACCTTCCCAAATATGCAGTGGTGCTGAAATTCAATGCCCTTGCACAAAATAAATTATTTTTTACTAATTACGAGGAATCTTCCAAAATGCTTTCCAAACTCTGTTTCATTCAAAACCGCTAGATTTTTCTCACTCCATTGCTTCCATTCACTTAATCCAATGTGATCACTTGGATTTTTTCGCATTCCGACTGACTTAATGCATATTCTCTATTATCATAAAAGTTCCTTTTTTCTTCTGTAGTTGCTTTTCATCTCCTTTCAGGAATTCGTCAAAGCTTTCATCATAGGATATCAATGTTTCCTGGTGCATTCAATGACAACTAAAGAATATCTGTCATCAAGAAAGAAATCCACCATGAAGTATAAATACCAAGGTGTTTATCATCCTACAGTGGTTACATCCAAGATCAATGAGATCAAGGACAGAGAGGTAGGCCACTTGGACATGGATGATTTTGTTAAAAGGATAGAGAAGCAACCTGTTGACAAAGAGTTGTAGGAAATAGTTGATAGTAACCTCCATCAGGTTGCTTCATTTCCAGTAGCAGCCCACTACCCCAAATTTTTCCTGCAAGTAGCCTCACATTACGTCAGGAAAGACAAGAGTGTTAGGGACTCCTCAGGTCATGTGATGATGAGGCTTGATGTTGAATTCTTCGACATGGTTTTTCAAGTCGTAAATATGGAAACTTACACAGATCTCACCATTCAACATGCTCAAGAAACCAATGATAAAAATTAGAGTGTGGTCAAGTAGCTGAAGACCCTAAGACCTAACATTACAAGATGGCCTAAATTCTTTCCTCACAGTGACTTTGTGGAGGATGTAATTGATTTGATTACTCTTTTGAGTAGAGTTAAAGGCTTGCCAACTTCTTCGACATTTCAAGAATGGATGTATGAATACATCACAATTATCAGGAGGAAGAATCAACACATTGATCAGGGTGCATAGATTAGTGATTAAATTCACAAGAAACTCATTAAGATACTCTCTAATTTGAATTTTTATACGACTTCATACCTACTATATGTTGTAGCAGCAATGAGATAGTATCCTGGTTTGACAACAGATGAAGACAAAAGATATGTAATGGAAAATTATTATAGTCAGATCACCCTAAGAGGGAGTATCAAACACTTCAGGAGGGTAAATGATGCTTTCTTTGCACCTTTATTGTGCATTTTTTATCCTCATTGGAGAAGAAAAGAGTTTTATATAAAGCATGGGAATTAGTGAATAAATATAGATGTATCTTCTTACAATTTCCTACTTTCACATACCTTAGGTTGGGTTGTTTCACCGGATACCCTTACATGTTGCCAAGGTACCCTACAAATAAATGGGTATTGGTGGAACTGTGCAAACAGATTATCACTGTGCATAATGAGTGAAAATCTTTTCATAAGCCAGGGTTCAAGTTTCCAATCACCATTGGAAGGCATCCAATACAAACAGTGCCCAATGCTAAAGCTATAGCATTAGATATGCAGATCGTGACTCTGAGGACCTACAAAAGAAGAGTTGATTTTGATTGCAAAGGAATAAAAAACAAGATTTAAAAGATTCATACACATGTTTATCAATTTGAAGATATTTGGGTGAAATGCAGAGATGAAGAGTATATCAGAAAGATGGACTATTGTAGGATAATTGTGGAGTAGATCTTTGATCTTGGCTTAGCGGATCTTCCTACAAAATTAAGAAGATACTAGTGATATTCTAAATGCTACTTATGAAGAGGACATAAAAATCAAGCCTTTGCCTCTAATTTAATGGTCTAAAAAATAAAATGCATCTATCTGACAAAGGCTCACTCTGATTCTGAGTAATATTAATGTATGGCTACATAGGAAAGGTATTAAATTGAAGCCTTTTAAGATAGGTTCTGAGGGTGAAGAATTTGAAGGAGAAGCAAGCAGACAACAAGAACTCAAAACCAAGACCAAGGCAAGTGTTCCTCCCTCTTCCACATGTAAGGGACCTACGATTACATTTAATTATGGGAAGAGTACAACACCAACTACTAAATAAGAGTAACTTGAAGAGGAAGAACAAAATGAAGAGGATGAGAAAATAAAAGAACAAGAAGATGAGGAAGGTGAAAAAATAGAAGAAGAGAAAGTTGATGAAATGAGAGAATCCCTGCATGATAATTTCACTTAAGATCCTCCACATACATCATCACCTATTGCTACCACAACACCTTCTACTCCTCCTATTCCTACCTCTCCTCCACCTCCTCTTCCAACTTCACCTTTGCCTTCAACAGTTATGCATGCGCTCAAAGTAACCATACCTCCAACAATACATTCAATTCCTTCATCCCCTTCAACCAAATCAGTATTGCAAAATGTTGAGGTTATGTAAGGGTATCCATCATCAATCCCTAGTTTATCATCTCCTTCATTTGATATATCTTCACAAGCAAAATTTGATTGATTCATGAATGAATTGTTACTGGAAGTGTCAAATGTGCAAATTCTAGGTGTTGTAATGACTAAAACACCAGCTCTTGTTACTACTACATTTGTTTCCATAAATACAAGTGTGACTCAAGAATTAACAACAAGTCTTGAAGGTAATGTTTCATTTCTTCCTCTACAGATTTCTTTATAGGCTCCTAAAAGGAAAAAATAGGTAGTTTCTCCTAATGAGTTTGATTCTGAGGAGTTAGCTCCACCGAAGCCTAAAGGGAAAAAGAAGTTGAAGGTTCTCTCAAGGTTGCATATGGACAAGTTTGGATACAAATATGTGGAAGTGGCAGAAGCTCCTCAAGGTAAAAGCCATGAGGAAACTAGTATAGAAGACTACACTATTACAAGAGTTGATCTTTGGAAAATCACACACACAAGTGCAAAGGAGGATTCCCAAACATCTTTAATAGCATGTTTGGAGAAATTTGATAAGATGAAGGAGACCAAGGACATATGTAAAGAAAAGGTTGAGCACTTACCCGCACGACGATTATCTATCTACCAGACAAAAAACATGCTAAATAAATAAAGACAAAGCATTAGGTCCTCCATGCAAATTGATCAGTAGTTCATTGTTCTTGTCTTTGGCTTTTGTCCTACAAAAAATAATGTCTTTGGTTTTTTATTGTCTTTTATGCTTCGTCCTAAAAAAACTAAGTTATCCCCCTAAGCACAGCTGCAAAAAAAACATTAATGAAAACAATAACAAGACAAAAACGATAAATATTAGAGATGAAAGATAGAATGTGTGCAACTAGACTTTATTTAGCTCCAAGTTTTTTGTCCACTTGATCCAATTTGTGCTTTGAAGTGTTTTTTTTTATTCGAATATTCATAAACCCAACAAAGCCAAAACCCTAATAGCTAGTCAAGACAAATCTGATTTTTGTAAATATTTTTGATAGTAAAAATAAATTTACAAAGAACAAACCCATACTAAAATTTCCAAAAATGTAAATAAATCTGAAAGATTTTCTGTTTTGCACCTGAAATTATTTTTTTATGAAAAATCATAAAAAAAATATTAAAAATTCAAAACACATCCAAAAAATTTGATGTTTTCACTGAAGGTTTCTGACATAATTCCAAATTTGTAAAAAAAAATTCGTGAATAGATCTATAATTTTTTGTGAGATTCAAGCAAATATTTGTGAAACCTTAATTTTTAAAGATCTGTTGTTTGACTAATAATTTTTTATCCAAATTTAAAACCTAAAGAACAAACCCCTATTTAAATTAAAATCTATTTCCAGAAATGTAAACATATCTAAAAAATTTGACAATTTTCTCTCAAAATTGATATTTTATGAAAAATAACAAAAAAATTATAAAAAATTCAAACCATCACCAAAAAATCTGATTTTTTTCATGCAAGCTCTTAATAATGTCATCTACTTGCAAACAAATTTTCGTGAAAAAAATCTATAACCATTTGAAAGTTATGGTTGAATATGTTGGGTTCACCAAATGTAAGATAGAATAAAAATCTAGAATTAGGAATATCTACAAACTAGAATAAACAATGTTAATCCTAAATCTAAATAATAATCTAAAATCAAACAACAAAGAATGAGGAAATAAACTAAACAATTTAATGGAAAGCTCTCACCGAATATGCGTTCACCCCTTCGAATTATCTTGATTGTTCTTCTCCATTTTGTCTTTTCAGTATTCTTGCCCTCAAATTTTTGTGTTTCAATGCAAGTATAACTTCGTCGAGTGTCTAAGAAAAATATCGAAGATAAGTCTCTTCTCAAAAGTGTATGATTTCGGGAGAGGAGGAATAATGATTATGACAGGCCATTTTATAGATTTTGGATTTTCGAACGATCGGCTCAGATTGAAAGAGAGATCGATAGACGAGATTGATGAATGCCATGCGATGTTTGTTCTGTGTCAGATAGAACATGAGTTAGAACATGAGTCATAAAAGACTGTAGGATAAAGACTAAATTAGAACATGAGTTAGAATACGAGTTCAAGATCCTAATCTTCAGTTAAGAGTCTTCGAAAATAGAAGAAATAGACTTTGAATGTCAAAGACAAAGTTAGAAGTTGAAGAATAATGCATTCGAATGCAAACATGAGTTAATTAATTAAATAAAGATATTTAATTAATAGACACACCATGCATATGAGTCAGAACTAGTTAACTGACTAGTTGTGATAGAGAGTTCTCTCGCAGAGATAATCAGATGTTGAATCTAGAGATAACTGGAGAACTAAAAATAGATCTTGAGTCAGAAGGTGAGTGAATGATTAGTCAACTGATTGACAAAAGAATGTGACATAAATAATTAAATATGAATTAAATGCTAATTTAATTCAACATTCGAAAATAAGAGACTTAATTAAATAAATATAGTAATTTATTTAATTTGACTGTTTGAAAAGGATAATATAAATAATTAAATAATAAATATTTAATTATAGATAAAAGGGGTTAAATGAATAATTAAATAAAGATATTTAATCATAGTTGGAAAAGTATGATAAAGAGGCAATTAAATAATAAATTATTTAATTGACAGATAAAGGGGGAATAATTAATTAGTTCGCAACATAATTAAATAAATATGATTTATTTAATTAATCAAGTTGATTAAAGATTAATAATGAATTAATGAATTAATTAAAAAGGGTATTTAATTAATAGAGGAAATATGTGTTAGAAAGGTTAATTAAATAATAAACATTATTTAATCAAGACCACAGACTATAGAAAATTATGTTGAAAGTGGTGTTCGCAGGCCTAGACCAATTTTCGGTGTCTACAGTTTGCCCCTCTTTGATACAATGTTGGTACGGCGTTGTCTCAAAGAAAATATGCCCCGATCATGCCCTAGCATGAAACAAGTTAGGGTATGCCCCAGTGAAAGGGAGAATGATGAGGAGGTAGTGGTATGCCCCCTCGAGAGGATAGGCGGGTTTGAAGAACATGAGTGTGCTCTCGAAATGGATAGATAATTGTGGTGAAGATGCAAAAAAGAAGAAATGTTAGCATGGATAATTCAAAAAGTTAGTATTGAAAAAGAATGGTTATTGATTGAGAAAAAAATGATCTTCGATATTTTTCCAAGTATGCTATGCTTTCTTTTTATCATCATTGGGTAGGACATGACACAAATGGATAGTACACACTATGATATGATGTAGACCATAGTGTAGAAAGTCATCCATCTGTGAAAAACAGACAGTCGTAAACAAGGAGTGTCTTAACTTAGACTAAGGACAAGATGCCCTAGTCGTTTCGTCTTAACAAACCACAGACAAAAGACAAATAAAAGACAGGTCATGAGACGTCATTGCTCCTCTAAATCCTTGATAGGACATCCTTGAGGAAACTAGTAACATGACTCAAAAACCAATGTTTAAAAAGACAATTGACAGATAACAGTCAAAGAAAAAGAGTCCCAAGACATTATTTCTTCTCTAAATCCTTCAAGGGACATCCTCGAGAAAGCTAGTAACCAGACTAATTCACAAATCAATAATAAGATAAGACAAAATAAGATATAAAGTCATAAAGCCAAATAAATGTATTCACCAAAACTTGATCTTGTGGGATTGTTTGATTGTTTGATTTTTGACATAGCATAATGTGAGAGAATGACACATACTGCATAAGACATTGAGTCTAGTTTTGACTTGGTGACTTCTGTATAAGGCATGAAAAAGCCTGGTTTCAGAAAGATACGTGTCATATAAGACGTTGGAGTCTGATGACGTTGAAGTGACAAGCCACATGAGACTATGACAATTTGATGACGTCTGTTGACAAGAAAGATATATCTTGCGTAAGACATAGGTTGATCGCTTTGACAATTTGTTTGATGTTGACTTGATGACCTTGAGATGTTTTGCCTTGTTGTTGCATGACTTGTTTTGATTTTTTGACTGATAAAAGTGTGTATGTGTATTGACAATGTATGACATGAGATGATGCCCTAAACTATGATATGCAACTTGTGTGATAGTGATTGTGAATGAACCCTATTGGACTGACCTAGTGTGGTCTCGGGAGCTCATCAATTGATTAGCCTTGCCTACGTTGTACACAAAGAGACCTCATAGTTCGACATGACCAATGACTTTGAATATAAAAAGCGTCATGATTTTAATGTGTGTGATACATGACAAACCTAGACTGACAGACCTAATGCCTTGGGGGCACATCGATTGATGGCCTTGCCTACATCTCAATCGCAGAGGCAAAATAGTTCAACTATGTCTATGGCTGACTTAACATGACCGAATTGACATGATTGACCTAACATGACTGGCTTGACATGATTGAATTGACTCTATTTTTGAGATTTTCTGACATTTTTTTGATTTTTTTTTTTTTTGATTTTCAAAGTTTTCTAATGTTTTTGGGATTTTTCAGGACATTTTCGATGGTGTGACATTATGTACAAGGTGTTAGGGCATAGAACAAGGATTTTCCCCTAGTTGGGAATATGATTTGGAAGATGGAGTGGGTAATATGACAGAATGGATGCTTAGATGTCATCGTTCCAAGTAATGGATAAGACAACCGTTTATTATGAGTGATGGTGAAAAAGTCTGATTAGAATGATGGTAGATGGAAGAGTGAGCTTGACTACACATGGTGCCTGTTTGCTAGGTTTTCACCATGGTACTTATCCATAGCGCCATTGAAGCGGTTTTCACTCGTGGATGGATTTATTTCTCTTTACTTTTTTTTTTCAATTTTTTTTTTTTTTGGTGTTACAAAGATGCCTATTTGCCAGGTTTTCATCAAGGTAACCATTTTTTTGTTGTTTATTTTTTATTTTTGTATTTTTCCAGATTAAGACACGGATTCTTAGAGACTAAGCATATAACCTCTTTAGATGCAGACTGTTGATAGGGGACAAAAGTGGCTCTCCTTCAAGAGTAGAGAGTTGGTACACGCCTGATCCAAAGGCTTCTGTGACAATATAGGGCCCTAACTAGTTAGGTTCAAACTTTCCTGGCTTTTCACATTCAGCTTGATTCTTAGGATTCTCCATTAATACCAAGTCACCAATGTCAAAGTGTCTATTGAGAACCTTCCTATTGTAACTACGACAAAGACGATTCTGATATGCTTGCAAATGATCTAATGCTTTCTGTCTTCGTTCATCCAACAATTCTAGCTCTTGTAACCTAGAGACATGGTATTCTTCATCGTCAATATGACCCTTCAAGGATACCCTTAGAGAAGGTATTTCAACCTCAATAGGTAAGATAGCTTCAGACCCGAATATGAGGGAATATGGAGTGGTGCAGGTGGGAGTATGGATGCTTGTGCGATAAGCCCATAAGACAGGATTAAGCTGTAGGTGCCAGTCACGACTAGCGTCATTGACATTCTTTTTAAGGATTCTAACAATTGTCTTATTAGATGCCTCAGCTTGGCCATTACCTTATGGGTAATATGGGGTGGAGAAATGGTGTTTGATGTGGAATTCTTCACATAAATGGCGTACTTCTTGGTTCTTGAATGGGCGGCCATTGTCTATGATTATAGATTGGGGTACACCATATCGACAAATGATATAGTTTAGGATAAACTTAGATATTTGTGTGCCTATGATGTAGGTCATGGGAATAGCTTCGATCCATTTGGTGAAGTATTCGATGGCGGTGATGATGAATTTATGGTCGTTGGATGATCAAGGGTGTATCTTACCTATGAGGTCAAGTCCCCATTAGGTGAAAGGCCATGGTGAAGTAATTGGACAAAGCTCTTGCGCTGGCACTCTTATCAAGTCTCCATGTATTTGACATTGTCGACACTTCTTTACAACGACGTATGAGTCTTTCTCCATTGTAGGCCAATAGTACTCTAGTCTCATAATCTTATGGGCTAGAGTAGGACCACTCGAATGAGATCTGCATATACCCTTGTGTACCGCTCGCAAAGTTGTTTGTGCTTTTTCAACATTGATACATCTCATTAGGGTGTTATCTAAGGTACGTCTATACAGGGTTTCTCCGATGATGGTGTACTTAGTTGACTTTCGGATAAAGGTTCGACATTGGTTATTGGACAAGTCTTGGGGTAAGGTTTGATCAATGAGGTAGTCAAATATGTCTTTATACCAAGGAGACGTAGGACCAACAATGGTACACACTATCGTAGTATCGGGGACATCATAAGTGGGGACCAAAAGCTGTTCAACCAGAAACTCGAACTTAAGCACATTACTCGGAATATCCAACAAGGAACCCACGGTTGGCATAACATTTGTAGCTCTATTTTGGATATGTAGTATTTGTTGAAAAGTTATATCATTGAAATAATATTTGAAAATATTAGCCATTCATTTGTAAGGTGCAAGCTTTTCATCCTTAGTATCGTAGTCATCATTTACTTGTCGGATTACCAGTTGAGAGTTGCCAAAGACATGTAGGCTCTTAATTTTCCATTGAGCTGCCATTTTTAAGCCTGTCACTAAGGCTTTGTATTTTGCTATATTGTTGGTACAAGGGAAAGCAATCCTGAATGATTTGGGAATGGTATCACCTTGAGGTGTGACAAATAAGATACCAACTCCTGAACCATGATTTGTATGTGACCCATCAAAGTATAGTTTCCATTCGGTTTTTATGTCAATGTTGAAGAGAAATTCATCTAGAAAATCTACCACTAAGGGATGGTCTGCCTTTATAGGTGCATTTGTTAGTTGATCTGCAATCACTTGTCCTTTTATAGCCTTCCTTTCAACATACTGAATGTCATACTCACTAAGTATCATAACCCATTTAGCCAATCGGCCTGTTAAAGCTGCCTTACTTAGGAGGTATTTAAGTGGATCAATCTTTGCAATTAACATTGTTTGTTGATTGAGCATATAGTGCCAAAGTTTTTGGGTAGCAAAAACTACCGCTAGACAGGCACATTCTATGTTTCTATAATTCAATTCATAGCCCACTAAGGTATGACTGATATAATAGACTGCTCTCTCATGACCTTGATCATCGTGTTGTGCGAGAAGAACTCCTAATGCCGACTGAGTTGCTGAGATGTAAAGTATCAATGGTTTTCCCTCTGTAGGTGGCATTAAGACCGGTGGAGTAAACAAATAGTCCTTGATTTTCTGAAAGGCCTCTTGACTTTAGGTGTCTGCACAAATGGTACTCCTTTCTTGAGTAGATGCTGAAATGGGTGTATTTTATCTGCCAGTTGTACTATGAAATGCCTAATGGGCTGTAATCTCCCTTGTAGGGTTCTAAGTTGACCAATGCTAACTGGAGGAGGCATTTCTATGATAGCTCTTACCTTCTCTGGATCTACTTCAATGCCTCTTTGAGAGATGATATATCCTAACAGTTTCCCTGATTTCACCCCAAAGACACACTTCTTCGAATTTAGCCTGATGTTGTAATTCTCTAGCCTCTGGAATATCTTGTCTAAAACCTTCAAATGATCTTCCCTTGTTTCTGATTTGGCTATAATGTCATTGACATAATCTTCCATGAGGGTATGTACAAAGTCATGGAAAATCGTAGTCATTGCCCGTTGGTAGGTGGCTCTTGCATTCTTAAGGCCAAATGGCATAGCATTCCAACAGTATGTGCCCCATGGACACATGAAAGCTATCTTATGTTGGTCTTCAGGTGCTATCTTAATTTGGTTGTATCCAGAGAAACCATCCATGAGGGATAGCATCTTGTATCCTGCTATAATATCTACCATCATGTCAATATTCAGCAAAGGGAAGTCATCCTTAGGACAT
This sequence comes from Sequoiadendron giganteum, assembly GCA_007115665.2. Classification (NCBI taxonomy): domain Eukaryota; kingdom Viridiplantae; phylum Streptophyta; class Pinopsida; order Cupressales; family Cupressaceae; genus Sequoiadendron; species Sequoiadendron giganteum. Next base: position 332,925,083 of record CM021106.1, on the reverse strand, counting down.
GCCTTATTGATGTCTCTAAAGTTAGTGCAAATGCGAATGCCCCCAGTTGGTTTAGTCACTGGTACAAGATTTGATATCCAATCTGCATAGTCTATTGTCCTTATGAATCCTACATCCAAGAGTTTCTTAAGTTCTGCTTTCACCAGTAGAGCGATTTGCGGATGCATTTTCCTTAGCTTCTGTTTGATTGGCTTAATACCTGGATGTAATGGTAAATGGTGCAATATTAGGTCTGGATCCAACCTAGGCATGTCAGCATATGACCATGCAAAAATTATCTGTCTCTTTTAGAAGAAGTCCTTAAACTCATGTTGTTTTGTCTCTGTTAAAGAAGCTGCAAAATATATTATTTGAGGATTCTCTTTTGTACCTATGTTGATTGCAACAGCCTCTTCTACTAGCATCGATGACCTTTCTTGTTCAACGGGGAGAATATTTAAACCTCTATCCTTGGGTGCCTCAGAGAGGTTTTCGCCCTCAGATACGTCCTTTATTTTGACTTTTTCATCGTCCAAAGGCACCTTTTGGTTTTCACCTAGGAACTCATCATTTTTATTTTCATTGTCTTTTTTCTTTTCATTCTCATATTTGCGACTAGAGGTGTAAATAGACTCCCCAAAATATGCTTTATCATCTAAGTCTATGGTAAAACCTGTCTTATGATCCCCTCTTGGTATGCCTTCTCTAAGTCCCATGAACTTAGCAATTGCTTCGTCATTCTCAAATGTATCTATGATAGGTGTACCTTGTTGATCCCAGTCGATAAGTTCAGGATATATAAGGGGCATGTCATCATCGGAGTTCTTAAAGGTAGCTGCTGACAAGGTGAGTATAGAATGGTTGACATGGTCGCAGAAGTTTTGGACCAACTCCTTGTTTTTCCTCCTAGAGGTAGGTATACTCTGATGTGGGACTATAGTGAGGGCTGACTCATCCGAAGATGGCTTGTCAGGTGCCCAAGATGCATGATCAAGGGTTTCCCAATAATAGTTCTCTTGCCATTCTTCTTTGGATAAGTGTTTCTTAGGATGAGGACTAGATTGTTTTGGTACAAGTTGCACATTGAGGTCCAATTCTCCAAATAGGGAATCTATGTTCATGGTACTAGTAGATGAAAGGGATTCCCATTCACCATCGCTTGAGTAAGGGGATTCATCATAAACTAGAGGTTTGTCATAAATTGGGGGTTTGTCGTAAACTGGGGGAAGTGGTTCATGAGATATCTCGATGTCTGTGCAAGCATTCACTTCCTCTTGAAAAGATGACGAAGTACAAGGAAACCCAATTCTAAGCAGTTGACATCCTAGCCCTAAGTATTTTGGTCGTGGCTAGACATTGATCGGTTCCGTCCTTCCATTTTGATATAGTCCTAACCCACTGTGCCCGTCATAGCCTTCATTTTGCATTATCTTAAAGCCTTTTCCATACTGGTCCTTAGCTATTTGAATAGACAGGGAGGGGTATTCATGTTCTTCTTGATATAACCAGGAATCACCTTGATCCACAATTTCTTTACTTAACTCTCCCCATTTGGTTAATGTCATTGTAGGGGGAACATGAAATGTGACCATTGACTATCTTCTATCTTCCATGGGTAGGCCATATGCCTTAGGTGGAATTAGTTGACTGACGTAGTATGATGCCTTTATTTTATATTCGCCACAACCCTTGACTTGGATCTCGAGTTTAGGAGTGGATGATGGTGGTTTGAATGAAATGGACTTAGTGAGACGTGATGGGTCAACGTATTGGGATAAAGTGGATGATGAAACTTCTTGGTTAATTGGTACTTGTCATTGTGGAAGGTCCCTTAGGATTGTACAATATTGCAAAGGATCTAGATCACCATCAATAGTGATCTCTGTGCCATTATATGGGAACTTAAGACATTGGTGGTATGTTGAAGGGATGGCTCTCATTGCGTGTATCCAAGGTCTACCTAATAAGTTGTATGGAAGGGTGAGATCCAAGACTTGGAAGCTAGTGTTCATGATCGCGGGGCCAATCCTGATAGGGAGCATGACAACTCTTTGGATGACCTTTCCTCATCATCATAAGCCTTGATGACTATACTCTTAGAAGTGTCTACATAGTCTTCTGAGAATCCTAATGCCTTGACCAATTTTAGGGTACACAGGTTCAAACCTGCGCCTCCATCTACCAAGACTCGTCTGAATCTGGTTTGATGGACTAGGACTTCAAGATGTAATGGATCATTGTGATCGGAGTTTTCAGTGGAGTAGTCTTGTTGGGAAAATGTGGCATGATGCGAGCTGGTCAAATATCCTACCATTTCTTCAAAGTGATTGACATCCAAGTCCGTGGGAACAATAGTGTTTTGTAATGCTTTGTCAAGTATGGATCGATGTTCTGGTGACAAAGTCAATAGTTCCAAGATAGATATTTGTGCAGGGGTTTTACTCAATTGATCAATGAGATTGTATCTATAGTTGGGCCTCTGTGTAGGTGGTTCAGAAGAAGGACCTGGAATAAATATTTTAGTCCTGCGTATGTTCACATTACATTCTAGGTGCTTCTTAATGATGATGGTATCAACATGTTCGTTTGTGGCTCAGAGGCTATATATGGTCTTTCCTTTCCCATAGTCATATTTGGAGTTGGTGTAATTGGCAGAGGGATTGTTCTTGGTTCCCAAACCGAAGGCGTTTCCTTTTGTGTGGTCATATAATGGGTCTGTGAAGACCTTATGATCACTATTTTTAGTATTTTTTTGCCCGTTTACCTCTATGGATGCATTTTCAACAAAGTCTTGAATGATATTCTTTAATTGACGACATTGTTGGAGGTTGTGCCCTTTCGTTCGATGATAGTCACAGAAAGCGTTATTGTCCCACCATGAAGGTTTGAACTGTCCAGGTTCATACTCTCTTGGTTCCAAAGGTTTGATGAGATTATGTTTGATCAATTCTTTGAAAACTACCTCGATCGGTTGCCCTAAAGGTGTAAATTCACAAGTAGGAAATCTCCTTTGGGGTCTTTGTTACGAGTTCTGGACATAGTTAGCCGTTTGATCTGGACTATTCATCATGTTTGCATTTTGGTTGTATCCTCTAATTGTGATAACCAGTCCAGTATGTATGTGTTTAACATCAACAATGTCGTCATTCGTGACATTCTTGTTTCTAGACCAGAACTTGTTTCTATCATTCAACACATTTGGATGTTGGAAAATTGGGCTCTTGCCTAGTACTTTGATTTTTCCTTTGTCAATAAGGCCCTTTTCAAGGATGATCCCCTTTTGTACCAAGTCAAGGAATGAAGTGCAACAGTGTACTCATAAGTCACCTCTCAGTTTCAGATTGATGTTTTCGAGGAAGATTGTGACCTTTTATTTTTCGGGTATTTCGACTGGACAGCAACTAGCTAGACTTCTTCATCTATGGAAGAAAGTGATGAACGTCTCGCCGTCTTCTTGTGTTGTGTGGCACAAGGTTTCTATGGTTACTTCATTATCTATGTTAAAGGAAAAATGTTCGACAAAATTCTCAGCCAATTCACCCCAGGATTGTATACCATATGGCAATTTAGAAAACCATTCCAATGCTATCCCTATGAGGGTTCGTGGAAATAGGCACATCAAGTACGTGGGGTCATATGATATGTCCATGCATGTTGTTGAGAATTATCTAATGTGTTCTAAATGATTCTTCCTCCCATTATACTTAGGCAAATTTGGTATAATGTATCCATGGGGGAAAGGTGTCATATAGAGCGCTTTGTCGACATGGACATAGGTCTTGCATTGAGATAGTTCATTTGCCTAACATAGACATGTCGTCCATCTTTTGTTGAAGAGTTTGCATTTGGTTTTGAAGGATGTTGACTTGTTTCAAGGACATGGTGTTTGTGTTATTTGGATCAATGTAGGTGTTCTGATATTGCATTTTTTGTGACGGGTTGTGATTTGGCGAGGGAATATATCCTATTAGGATGTGCTGATTTGGTATAGGGATATTCCCTATCTGAATGGTCTGAGTTGGTATAGGAATGCTTCCTGTCTGAATAGTCTGATTTGGTATAGGTATGCTACCTATCGGAATGATTTGATTTGGTATTGGTATATTCCCGCCAACTTTGGATCTCTTCCCAGTCGTGTTGGTGCCAAAGGGGTTGGAGGAAGCTACCCCCGCAATAAATTGTAAACCTTGTGTCATGTTGAAAGGGATTGTGCTTACAATTGATGAGGTCTAAGTAGATACACTAGTTGGTATCACTGTGGTAATTTGGGGAATAGACACACTTGATGTCGCCATTTGTGTTGGTTGAGTAGACTGTGTCGTCAAAGTATGAATATCAAATCCTGGTGGTGGTGTGGCACCTTCTACTAGCAATTTTGCTAGATAGCATTGTGGATCATTTGCCAAACACTCATCCATGAAGGATGCAAACTAAGGATCTTGAACTACTGCATCTATGTCTTCTATGTAAATCTGCCCATGTGTGTCTCTAGTGACATGTTTTTCAAGTAAAGGCTTGTGTGGGCGTTTGCTTCCTGACGGTTGGTTTTTGAACGGATTGATAAATTCGTTGGGGTTTTTCATTGCTTTGTGTTTCTTTTTGGACCTTGTTTCGACCATAAAAAATTTGCTCAAAATGGGTGATGCAAACTATGTCTAAAAACTGATATGACCTATGTCTATGTTTTTGGATTTTTTTTTGACACTAAATGATGTTGCTAAAATGGTTTCTAAGAAGACGTATACTAAGATGACGTATGATATGATGGACGATATGCAAAATCTCGAGTAGATTATGAAAATAAACAAGTCTAAGATGAGGATAACCTACCACCTAATGGAGTAAATGCATGCAAAGATTTGTTTTTGACCAAGGAACCTAATTGGATGACAAGGACAGTTGATAAGGTGAATTTTTCAAACTAGACTGTTGAGCTGAAAAGATCCACTAAATTGGACTAAAGTGACAAGGTTCAATGATCGTGACAAATTGACACATGAATGTTTCCAATGACGAGGAAAGTTATGACTATGACTAAGACGTTTACTGTGACTAAGATGTATATGACACCTAATGATGCAAGGTTTTTGAGAAAAATTTACTAGTTTGTAATCCAAGGTTGACCTTAAGAAGCTAAAATAAATAATGACAATGATGTTTCGGACTCAACTCATTTTTTTGATGTTTTATGTTGATAGGAAAATGCGGTTCACTAAACAGTTGCAGTTCAAATTCTGACAGATACAGTCTTTTGACAATGCATGCGGTATTTTTGACAGTTGCGGTTTTTCCTATGACAAATGCGGTTTCCTGATACACATGTGGCTTGAAATGTGACAGATGCGGTTTGCATGCGCACATGCGACTTAGAATGTGACAGTTGTGACTCATAATATGCAGATTATGAAAAATGAATGTTTTGAAAGATAGATGTGGCTTTTCCCCTAACAGATGTGACTCGCTAATACACATGTGGTGATTAAACTGACAAATGTGACTCGGTTTTCTGACAGTTGAAATTTTTCCCGAAAGTTGTTACTGACTTTGTTTGTTTGATCAAGTTTTTGATGAATAAAGCATAGAACAAACACAAAAATCAATGTATTTTCAGTTTTTTGTGATGAAAGGACTCTTAAGACTCGAAAAAACATTTACAACCTAGGCTTTTAGGACAATACTTGTTGAGTTCTTACTTGGATTTCTCCAGTTACGCATATTTATGGCGAATGACTAGTAGCTTGAACCCACTGGCTCCCCTCCACAACACTCACTTATACGGGGCAGCCAAGCTACTATATCCATGAAACTCCCATGGCATACATTTCATTTCCACGCATAAACTGTAAGAATGTAAGACGGCTTCACAGGACCGACCCTACTGCGCCAACAAGTAGATAGGATTTTGGTAACTCTACGCAAGGTGTTTAATAAGGGAATTTCATTCATGGGACACTATCCAACATTGGCGAGAGTCCATTTGTGTCCATCTCGTCGGAATAGTGCATGTGATTCATGGGCTTTCCCCAAGAATCCACTTTTATATACCGGGTGGAAGTCGCTTGGCTTTAGCGTGCTATCGGTCTGAGTCATCTTGGGGTGAGTACTTTTTCCCACCAAGACAGGCCCAAGTTCTAGAGTCAGTAACCATTTCTCTTACACCTAGGATTGCATGACTATGCAAGGGGAGAGGATACTTCGATTACTGAATCGTAAGGGTGACAAAAACGTGCAAAGCACCAAATAAAGAAGACAATGGTTCTTTTTAATCCAAACGACAATTGTCTATCTATCAATCAAAAAATTCTTTTTAACCCACACGACGATTATCTATCTACTAGACAAAAAACATGCTAAATAAATAAAGACAAAGCATTAGGTCCTCCATGCAAATTGATCAGTAGTTCATTGTTCGTCTTTGGTTTTTTATTGTCTTCTATGTTTCGTCCTGCAAAAACTAAGTTATCCCCCTAAGCATAGCTGCAAACAAAATATTAACGAAAACAATAACAAGATAAAAACGACAAAGATTAGAGATGAAAGATAGAATGTGTGCACCTAGACTTTATTTAGCTCCAAGTTTTTTGTCCACTTGATCCAATGTGTGCTTTGAAGTGTTTTTTTTATTTTGAATATTCATAAACCCAACAAAGCCAAAACCCTAATAGCTAGTCAAGACAAATCTGATTTTTGTAAATATTTTTGAAAGTAAGAATAAATTTATAGAGAACAAACCCATACTAAAATTTCACGAGCTTTCCAAAAATGTAAATAAATTTGAAAGATTGTCTGTTTTGCACCTGAAATTATTTTTTTTTATGAAAAATCATAAAAAAAATATTAAAAATTCAAAACACATCAAAAAAGTCCGATTTTTTCACTAAAGGTTTCTAACATAATTCCAAAATCTGCAAAAAACAATTCGTGAATAGATCTGCAACCATTTGTGAGATTCAAGCAAGTATTTGTGAAACCTTAATTTTCAAAGATCTATTGTTTGACTAATAATTTTTTATCCAAATTTAAAACCTAAAGAAAAAAACCCTATTTAAATTCAAATATCTTTCCAGAAATGTAAACATATCTAAAAAATTCAACAATTTTCTCTCAAAATTGATATTTTATGAAAAATAACAAAAAAATTATAAAACATTCAAACCATCACCAAAAAATCTGATTTTTTTCATGCAAGCTCTTAATAATGTCGTCTACTTGCAAAAAAAATTTCGTGAAAAAATATGTAACCCTTTGAAAGTTATGGTTGAATATGTCGGGTTCACCAAATGTAAGATAGAATAAAAATCTAGAATTAAGAATATCTGCAAACTAGAATAAACAATGTTAATCCTAAATCTAAATAATAATCTAAAATCAAACAACAAAAGAATGAGGAAATAAACTAAACAAACTAAACAATTTAATGGAAAGTTCTCACCAAATATGTGTTCATCCCTTCGAATTATCTTGATTGTTCTTCTCCATTTTGTCTTTTCAGTATTCTTGCCCTCAGATTTTTGTGTTTCAATGCAAGTATAACTTCGTCGAGTGTCTAAGAAAAATATCGAAGATAAGTCTCTTCTCAAAAGTGTATGATTGCGGGAGAGGAGGAATAATGATTATGACAAGCCATTTTATAGATTTTGGGTTTTCGAACGATCAGCTCAGATTGAAAGAGAGATCGACAGACGAGATTGATGAATGTCATGCGATGTGAGTTTTGTGTCAGATAGAACGTGAGTTAGAAAATACTACAGGATAAAGACTAAATTAGAATGTGAGTTAGAACACGAGTTCAAGATCTTAATATTCAGTTAAGAGTCTTCGAAAATAGAAGAAATAGACTTTGAATGTCAAAGACAAAGTTAGAAGTTGAAGAATAATGCATTCGAATGCAAATAGGAGTTAATTAATTAAATAAAGATATTTAATTAATAGACACACCATGCATATGAGTTGGAACTAGTTAACTGACTAGTTGTGATGGAGAGTTCTCTCGCAGAGATAATTAGATGTTGAATCCAGAGATAACTGGAGAACTAAAAATAGATTTTGAGTCAGAAGGTGAGTGAATGATTAGTCAACTGATTGACAAAAGAATGTGACATAAACAATTAAATATGAATTAAATGTTAGTTTAATTCAACATTCGAAAATAAGAGACTTAATTAAATAAATATAGTAATTTATTTAATTTGACTGTTTGAAAAGGATAATATAAATAATTAAATAATAAATATTTAATTATAGATAAAGGGGGTTAAATGAATAATTAAATAAAGATATTTAATCATAGTTGGAAAAGTATGATAAAGGGGTAATTAAATAATAAAGGGGGAATAATTAATTATTTTGCAACATAATTAAATAAATATGATATATTTAATTAATCAAGTTGATTAAAGATTAATAATGAATTAATTAAAAGGGGTATTTAATTAATAGAGGAAATATGTGTTAGAAAGGTTAATTAAATAATAAACATTATTTAATCAAGACCACGGACTATAGAAAATTATGTTGAAAGTGATGTTCGCAAGCCTAGACCAATTTTCGGTGTCTACAATAACTATGGTTGAAATTCATGTTTTGTAATCTATAAAGGGATTATAGAATATTCACCCAACAATTTTTTGGTGACTCTGTTGGGGATTGAAGCATGCAATCAAAGCCTCATTCTTTTGATTGAAGTGGGCGGATACTCCAGTGTCTTATTGTAATCTTTTGTATATCTTTTATTTGTTGATTTTCATTTTGTTTCCAAGTATTCATTCTGGCACACATAAGTTATACACGAGGGAAAAGGGTGCAAGGTGTGGTTGATCCATTTTTCCAGTTATTGTAGCATCATAACATTTTTCCTTCTCCTCTGTGAGAAAGGTCACTATTACAACGTACTACAAGTTATCCTCCTTGACAAATAAGATCACTGCTTCCAAGCGAATCTTCTATTTTTCACAGATTTTTACTAGTAGTACCTGTTGTTCAAGGTGTTCTAGATAAACCTCAACCACCTAGTGGACCTTGGGGTAATTCTTTTAAACCTCTTAATTTGGTGGATCCTTTGCATGAGCTTCCACATGTTTCACATAAGAACATCCTGAAATTCTACAGTGATGGTAAGCAACATCCTGACGAACATATTGTAGCATTTTAGATTGTTTGTGGTGTTTTGGGCATTGAGCACAAGGATGTTGCTGTAAGGTTGTTTGTTGAGACCTTACAAGGAGTAGCTAATGAGTGGTTCTACACTCTTGCTCCTAGTATTGTTACCAATTGGAATAATCTATGTTCTTAGTTTGAATAACACTTTAAGCCTGTTGAAGATGCATATGCCTTGCTAGCACAACTCACAACTATGAGGAAAGATGCACATGAACCCATGCATGAGTTTGTGGCTAAATTATATAATCTAGTGACAAGGATTCCCATGGAGGATAAACCAACAACTCATAATCTTAAGTTCTTTTTTGTCAACACACAACTTCTAGAAGTAAGATTCTTGTTGTGACAACAAGCTACTAGCTTCGAAGATGATTTGATACTTTCCAACAAAATAAGGAAAAATCCAAATAGAAGAGGGCAAGCATCTAATTCTTCATCTTCTAATAACAACTCCAATTTTGTGGATCCTATGGTACAAAGGCTAGCAAATGAATTCTTAGCATTGAAGAAGCAAGTTTCTCAAGGACCATCTAATACTTCCTACAAGGATGTTCCGAGGAGGACTTTCCTGAATTCTTCCAATTATTGTAGAAATAGAAATCAGTACCATCTTCCTGTGCCACAAGGAAGGCTTGCACTAGAGGCTCCACCTACCAATACATCCATGCATGGGGTATTATAAAGCAAATCAAGATGAGTACGCACAAGCAAAATATCCTATGGAGGAAAATGTTGATCTATTCCAACGAGAGGAAGTAGATCCAGCAGGCGACTCAAACATAGGTTATTTGCAAGTTGAGAATGAATCTGATGATGAGGAACTTGTAATTGATACATATTATTTTTTCACACAGTCATAGCAAGATAAACTTGATCAAGCTCAAGCTGATACTTCAAAAGCAGGGAAAACTTTAAGAAACCCCCCCCCCCCCCTCGGTGCAGGTGTAAAATCCTGGCGAATTTGGTATACTTCCCGATAAAAAATATTAATTCTATTGGTGATTTTTTTCATTTTACGGGGAAAAAAAAATCCCAATTGGCGAATATTTTATAATCCTTGGAAGTTTGTGGAAAATCTTGGCAAATTGCATATTTTTTTAATAGAATAAAATATTTTTCATTGGCGAATAAAACTGTTTTTCAAACCAGATTTTTTTTTCCATTGCTGATTAAAACCTTTTTCAAAGCAAAAAATATATTTTCATTGGCGAATTAAAAATAATCTCAAAATAGTTAAAAAATCTAGTGGCAAAATAAACAGATATGCCAACGAAAAATCATAGGGGCCATTTGTTAAATGTTTGATGGACGACTATAGTTGCATTCCGGAAGTAAATCTCTGAAGCACTAGACTTGCGATTTGAAACCTCTGGAATAACACTATAACCGTTAGATGCAGACATGTGGTGAGATCAAGGCTCATCACTCATCACTCATTTTGTCTTTTCAATTCCTCGACATTGTACATTTCATTTAATTGAAGTTCTCATTCTTTTTGAAGAAAGTGTGGTTGTCATACTACTAGTGCAGGTAGTGGTGGCAATTAATGCCATATGTGATATGAACATCCAAAGCAATTTCTTGGACAACTAATACCTTTAATGAAACAAGATTTGTAATGATTTCATATCATTTAAACTTTGAGTGATTTTGAAAACTTGTCAACTTGAGGTATAGTTCAAGTTGGCACGTAGCCAGACATCAATCAAATTAAACATTTTAATTATACAGGCTAGTAGCAGCACTGGTGGCCCATAAATAGGGATAGTGATCCAGTGATTAGTAGATAGTGCCATAAGGGTTTTTATTTTCTAGGGTTAATAAGGATTCACGAAGAAGATGATGCAGTATTGGGGATAGTGTAAATTCTCCTACCTACAGTTATGTAGTTACAGAGTAATCAGTAAAAGACAAATTTCCTTCAAGTTTAGAATGGGTGGAATTGGAAAGAAGTTGATTTGGTTAACCTAAATTTTCAGATGGGTTTTGAACTAGGATGAGGAGCTCTGATGGAGATAAGTGCTATCCCAATGCCTGGAGGTTGCAGGTAAAATATGGGAGAAGATTTGCTTCTCCTCCTGTATTCTAATAGCTCCCATTTCCCCAGCATGGCTCTGGTTCTTAAAGGGGATAAGTACATTTTGTATCTTCACGACTCCCATTTCCCCATGACTGATTAGAACCCCCTTTCTCCAACATTGTTGGAAAATCCACCAGCAAAAGCTTGGAATCATGAATTTATTTTCAGAGCCACATTTGTATTACATTGTCACCAGCAGAAGCTTGGAATCATGCATTTATTTTTAAAGTTACATGTGTAGTAAGTTTTTAGCAGCAAAGCTTGGAAATTGGAATCAATTTGTAATCCATTGTAAAGAGCAACAACTTGGAATAAATTATTAAATTTTGTCTATGTAAAGTACTAAATTGACACACTGACATATGTTATTTATACAAAATAGGAGCTATAGTGCTACTCGTCTATAAAAAGATATGTAATAATGTGACATTGAAATTCAGTTGCAATAAAATAAATGGCTATGTTGTGTTATTCTTGATTCCTTGAATCTTCATTATTCATTTATGCTTAAGATTAAAGAGTTGTTTTCTGAGTTCAGAACTTCAGTGTCTATTATAATTTAATATATTCAAATCAGTTTTTTTCTTTTGAGAAATTAAGTAATATACTTTATGCAATATGCACTTGATAATTCATGGTTATATCGGGCCATCGGGGGAATGCAATCATTCGTTCCACCGATGTTTATGTGTTACAACAATGTGCTTAATTTTCCTGACTCTATCGGTATATCAAGGAGCGCACCTTATGAGTTATAAGTCTTCATTCGGGCCAATGGCGGGGCTGTGATGGGGGTTCCACCGATAAAGCATTGTTAGGCCAATGCCTATGGTATTGACTTTAAAACACATGTGTCATGTTTATTTTTTTAAGTTAATATCATAAATTACTCAAGTTTCAACTGTTGGATGAACATTTGATGTATGGTTGTAGTTGTATTCCATAATGAAATGCATAGAGCGATGGGCTTCCCAACTTAAACCTCTGAAATCACCCTATAACGTTAGATTTAGAAAGATCAACGGTTAAGATTAAGAATTTGCAAATTGTAGACCTAAGACATGTCATTCACTCTAATGTTCCAATTTCGAGAAACAAAGCATTTAAAGTACTTTGTACTACTAACTACTAAGTGTCAACTCAAACTGTCAAGTGATTAATGTTTATTTTTAAAGTTAATATCATAATTCATAAATTACTCAAGTTTCAACCGTTGGATGAACATTCGATGTATGGTTGTAGTTGCATTCCGTAATGAAATACACAGAGTGATGGGCTTCCCAACTTAAACCTCCGGAATCACCCTATAACCGTTAGATTTAGAAAGATAAATGGTTAAGATTAAGAATTTGCAACTTGTAGACCTAAGACGTGTCATTCACTTTAGTCTTTAATGTTCCAATTTCGAGAAACAAAGCATTTAAAGCACTTTGTACTGCTAAGTGTCAACTCAAATTGTCAAGTGATTAATGTTTATTTTTAAAGTTAATATCATAATTCATAAATTACTCAATTTTCAACTGTTGGATGAACATTTGATGTATGGTTGAAGTTGCATTCCATAATGAAATGCACAAAGCGATGGGATTCCCAACTAAAACCTCTGGAATCACCCTATAACCATTAGATTTAGAAAGATCAACGGTTAAGATTAAGAATTTGCAACTTGTAGACCTAAGACATGTCCTTCACTTTTGTCTTTAATGTTCCAATTTTGAGAAACAAAGCATTTAAAGCACTTTGTACTGCTAACTGCTAAGTGTCAACTCAAACTGTCAAGTGATTAATGTTTATTTTTAAAGTTAATATCATAATTCATAAATTACTCAAGTTTCAACCATTGGATGAACATTTGATGTATGGTTGTAGTTGCACTCCGTAATGAAATGCACAGGGCGATGGGCTTCCCAACTTAAACCTCAAGAATCACCCTATAACCATTACATTTAGAAAGATCAATGGTTAAGAATTTGCAACTTGTAGTCTTGTAGACTTGTAGACCTAACTCCTAAGAAGTGTCATTTAGTTTAACGTACCAATTATGAAAAAAAAAGCATTTAAAACACTTTTCCCTTTGAAATTGTACAGTGATTTTTAAAGTCTTCACTCTTCAGATTGCTCATTATAGTGCACCACCCTGTTTTGGATTCCACAGTTCCACTTCCAACAATGCCATTCCAGTTTTCAAGAGTTGCGACTCAGAATTTGGGTAAGTGAAAGAATTCCTGCGGCTACGTTTCATCATTTGACATTTCTTAAATTCTTATTTTGTCAAAGTTTGAAGTTTGGGTTTAGAGACTCAAGAATTCGTTAAAATTAAGGAGGACTAATAGGTATTACTTATTAGGGAATTCAAATTTCACAACTTTAGATTTGTATAAGCATGTCTACGACCAGTACCACTAGACTTAGAGCAATGTCTGATAAAAAAATACATTATGCAGAATTTCTTAAAACCCTAGGTTTCACCGATGGCTACCATGATATTTATGATCCTAAAATGTATGGTAGGCGTACCTCAGAACTTAGATTTACATCTTAGAATAAGGCTGCAAAGAAAAATCAAGTTGATAGTATCAGTGCACTATGGGTAACTAGATTAGGGCGCATGATGTTACATGAAGTTTTCCCTTGCCCATAATTTATCATGGTTTGTGCTGAAAATTATGATGATAAGAAAAGAGTAATTGTTAATAAAGATAACCAAGAAGAATTGCTATCCTTTAATGCAGAAGAACTTGGAAAAGTGTTGGGGTTTACAACCAAAGAATTTGGAAACCACCACATTGACCTAGAAAAGCTTGCTAGTGATTATGAAGCAGTGGAAGAAAGGCTGAAAAATGATTTCTTAAATACAATAGTTATGGATAGAAACAAATTGAAAGGTGATCATAAGCCTCCTTATAATTTGGATATTTTTAAACCGTGGGTTCAAGATACTATTTCCATGCCAGCATTTTGCCTCGGTCTGGATAGCAATTTGGAAGTGGGTGCAAGCCTCCTTGAAATGATATATACTATTCATTATGCCGATGAACATGTCAAATATAATTATACTCAACACATTGTAGAATCCATGCATAAACAATTTTTAATGATTAAATCAAGTTCCACGAAAACATTTAGGTTCACAACCTACTTGTGCTATCTTTTTCTATTCAAATTTAGAGGAATGTTTCAGACCAGCAAGCTTCAAATTCAGCCCTATAGTAATGTAGAGGAAAAAAATTTGTCTCTAGTATATGAATGGACCACTGAGATAAGGATGCATGATTATCAAAGGAACTAAAGTCATTTTGTAGACTACTTTTTGGCTCCATTGCATCAAGTAATTATAAATACTCCAATGCCTAGATTGCCTATGTCATGTATAAACTGCATGCAACTAGGAAAAAAAAACAATTGGTTGATTGGTACTTAATGGAAGAATATACTGTGCTAAGATTTTATGGATTGGGAGTACAGCCATACAAACTTCTAATACATGTGACATAAAGGGTTTTTGCATTGGAATAAGTAAGGTAGGTGTAGAGTGCTGATGAACTACACTTTCTCAGTCAGCAAAAGAAGATCTTATTTCCTTCTTTACCTTTTTCATGTGGAGGGTTCACATTCAAGAGAAAAGCATTTACTGTGGCACATAATCTTTTGATATTTTTTTCATTTGATGCTATCTACCACTAGCATTATGATCCATGTGACATCATTAAATCAATGATTGTGGCCAATAGGAATGCTACAAATAGAATTCAACACCAAAGTAAACCCTTGCTTGAAAACTTGAGAAACAAGGATTCTTAGGATGAAGTCAAAATAGCAATGGAGAAAAGTGTTGCTAAGAATGGTATTTCTTTTGAACAATTGTTAGTAGAAATTATGGCATTGCACCGAAAGACAATCAGGACATACAACATTTTTTATGAAAAAAGTGATAAACCATCTAGTAGAGTAAAAATTCCAAGTTCTCTAGAGAAGGAATTTATAGATAAAAATTGGTCACGATAAAAAAGTACTGCCTTTTGGTCTATGAGGAAGGACCTAGGTGATCCAAGAGCTCTTGCAGAGTATGATGCTAATGAAGAAGATAAAGAGTTTAACAAATTGTGGAATATAGAGCATCCTGATGAACGTGATGAATCTAATGATGATATTGATAGGGAAGAAGAAGAAAAAAGCTATGCCAATTACAAACCTGGTTTAAGTGAGGCCACAAAAGAAGAATATGCTTCAACATATACTTCAGGAGCAACCATACTTGAAAAAATTGGTTATGAAGGTGGTCCTTTGGGGTCCAAAGGACAAGGCCCTTGGACAATACAAAGTGTTGAGCATAGAAAAATAGTTGATAAATCTGGCCTTGGGCTTGGAGGTGAAATAGTAGACCAAGGGGATACAAGTCAAACTCAGTTTGTTAGAGCTTCTAGTCCTCATCCTCATGGTCAGATACAATCACAACTAGGACATGCCCTTGGTGGACAACTTAGTGCAACTGGGAGTGCCATTGGTGGCAATGGTATGGGTAGTAGTACTAGTAGTGGTCAACATGTGCTACAACGACAAATCACACACAATACTAAGAGGAAAACAAAAAAATATACCACAAAAACACCAAGTGATCAAGGCAATCAAAAGAGGCAAAGGATTTTGATAGGTCCAAGTCACACTATCAATGGATCCACCAGTACCATAGAGGAGTTATTTCCAGACACTCCCACAAATCTAGTTAGTGTGGGTGTGACATCATTAGCAACTGCAAGTACTCCTATTCCTTCGCCATTCAAGCATTCCATTGTTCCTGCCTCCCCAGGTTATGATTTCATTGAAGAGTTTAAAAAGAAATCAGACTTGAATAAAAAAGAAAAGAAGCAACTGATGGAGAGTGTGTCTACTGTAACTTCAGAGACTGCAACAACCATGGTATTACCCACATTTGACACAAATAAAGAAATCATGGAGTACACAATTGTTATTCCCACAGTTCAAAACAAACCAACAAATCAGATGGATCGATCTGAATACTAGGTAACCAATTTTCAATTGGATTTTTCTGGCCTGAAAAATACTGAGAAAATTAATGTATCAAAGAAGAACAATGAATTAGTGTACACATCATTGCTAAAGAAAAATAGAGAGAAGAAAAGGTTGCAGACCCAAATAGAAAAGTTACAGGTAGACCTAGCAAGTGAGAAAGCAAAGAGGAAAGCAGCAGATAACAAGAGCAATGAATTAGAAAAAAGAATAATAAAATCTGCCTCTACATCAACAAGAAAAGAGGATAAATCAAATGAGAGAGAAGTGAATGACCTGAAGCGAAGGCTAGATGAGAGCAGCAAGAAATATGATGAGGAAAAATCCACTTCAGAAAAATTAAGAGTAAGAATTGCGAATGGAAATGCACAGTGGGAACAAAAATTGGAGAAATAGAGAAAAACAAATGAAAGATTGGAGACAGAGCTAACGGAAGTAAAAGAAGAAATTAAGTCTTCTCAAAATAAGTTATCTACATTTTGTAGAGATACAGTGAGGCATATGAAACAAAAGATTTGGGATGAAATAATGTAGAGGTTTGATCATTTGTGTGACATGTTTCAATTGATTGATGCTATTAGACAACATTATAAGAAGCTCAACAAATATTTAGTGGACAACAAAAAGGTGCGAGAATTAGAGAAATCTGCAAATGAAGTTCTACAAACAATCTACAAAGCCAGTGACAATGATCTGAAATCAAAATGGATTACTAATCGATTGAAACCTCAATGAAGTTGTCATTTATCATTGAAAAGTGTTCAAGAATGTCTAGAACAAAGGAATATTTTCATTTGGTTGCAGAAAAGATGAAGGTGGTGGATGAAAAGGTAAGGAACTTCACAGAGCTTGTTTTTCCAGAGGCTTTTGACATAAATGAGAGATTCATTGGAAAGGATGGTTTCAGAAAGAAGATGGAAGGTGCAAGGAAGATTGATTTAGACCAGTTTCCTCAGAACCAAGATGTGAACTATTTGGATTCCATCAGAACACTGATAACCTTGAATGCAAAATTGACTGAAGAATTCAAGACAGGTTCCATTTCCAATTACAATCATGAAATGTTAACAAAACTTCAAGTCAAACAACATCAATTAGAGAAAATGGCAATTCTACCACCTGAAGAGTGGAAGTTGCTAGAAAAGTTGATGCAGTGACTTGATTTATTATTTTCAATTTTTGATAATATGAGTTTTGAAGTTCCAACTCAACTCTGTGTAGACTTGTCTTTGGGCATTGGCAATATTTTGCATTGCCAATGCCAATATATACTCCTTCATGTGAAATTCAATTAAAAAGCTCAAATTCAGACTTCGGTAATGTTATGATGTTCAATTATCAGGATTCTGTATTATTTATTTTATCATTTGAACTAGTGATGAACTGTTAGCTCATTATATTTACTTCTTGGTAGAGCTTCCATTTCCAAGTTATGGATGTTGAATTGTTAGCTCATTATATTTACTTCTTGGTAGAGCTTCTAAGTTATGGATGTTGAACTGTTAGCTTCTGTTATGTTTTGACTAAAAATCCTGATCAGTATCCACCAACTTACACCTCATCCACATCCCACATACTACAACAATACACTACATTTTATTTTATGATTAGCACAAATTGCAAAGATTTGTGTGAGAAGATCCATTTTGTGGCCCACATTACTACTTGATCAATGATCATGTCCATAAATAAATCTAAAACCCCATGGTCATAGCCCCTATTCCTAAAGAATTGAAATTCAATGTACTGACAAATTAATTGTACTTCCACACACTCAATTTGAATAACATAAACAACCACTTTGGAGATAGCTAAACAAGTTAATAACTTATAAGCATATGAATCCACAACAGTTGAACACTCGAAAGAAAATTAGTAAATATGTGTAACCTTCTCCATTATATTGATCTTCAAAGTTCAAATGATATGCATTATAAAAAAAAGTTTATGATATGAGATGGATGGGTGAATTGGTGCAATCTATTATCTATCTTCTTACTATTTTCTACTCTAAAGTCTAATTAAAAATGATGTGATGATCCATTGATATACTATTGGGGTCTTGATCTCTCTTATATATGAGAGGCAACAAGCTACAAACCCCTTGCAAAAAGTCATGACATTTTGACAACTAAACATAACTCAAATTATAAATAAAACAATGTTGTAGGTGAATGCACTGATCCGTTAATCTTCAAGCAAAAGCCCATGACCACTAACCACCTAAGATTTGTTCAAGGATTCTACTCCATGATAGGGCACTCATCATGCTGTCAGCTGGAGTTCTTCCTCTAAATCTGATGGTTGTCCCGTTGGATCTAATTCTGACACATCTATAGTTTGGCTAATAAACATATTGACTGCAGAGAGGTGATGGATGTACTCCTGTTCAACATAGGTGTCCACATTAGAGATCGTCTCTTTCATATCATATTCCACAGACATTATTTTTTTGAGTTGCTTATGAGTGTTTTGTAAAACCATAATCTTGTTATTTATTTCTTGCAACACAGCAATTAGAAGCCCAACAAGCTCTTCCTTCCAATCATCATATTCTCGCAGATTTCCAATGCCAAAATGAAGTGTCAGGAGTGGGACTGAATCAAAGTAGTCGAAATCTTCCATAGCCTGTTATGATATCCATTATGTGATTCTACCAACTTGTTATATGTCAGCAATATTTGTCCTTTCATGACATTCTTATCTAGGAGCTCCTTTTTTTTCTCCATCATTCTAGGCTACAATTGTTCATTCTCCACCAATGCAATGCGTGTCTATTCGAATACTTCCCAATATTCAATTGCACATTTCATAATTTTATTGAACCTTTCTTTTATCATTTCAGATACAGTGTTATATTTGATGGTTTTCACTTCTTTCTCCAATTCTTTGCATTTCCCCTGGGATTTCAAATGGCAATTCTTCCAGTAGGTTGCATCAGCCAATGCATCAAGCACTCTCTTATCTTTTTCAAGCCATGGGGAGTTCAACTCTAATGTGGAGGAGGAATATTTTTTTTCTCTTTGATTTGCTAGCTCCTTCTTCAGTTTGTCATTTTCCTTAATCAGTTTATCGATCTGTGCTTTGGTAAATTTTTCCACATTTATGTTCAATTCTATTGTCTCCATAGGGTTGGTATCCACTACTCATTGAACCAAGAGATGACCAAACACTTGGTTTGGGTTACTAATTATAGCAGGTCTTTTATCATGGGGATACAGTGACCAAATAAGAAAGGTGGCTTCGTCTAGGTTGTACCCAGATCCTGAATACATTTTGTCACTTGCTTCTTCTTTTAAGTTCATTGTCATATCCCCTCTTTTTCTAAAGCTATCAAATACAATTGAAGAGCTAATATCCCAACCTAGTAGGAGCAACACTCCAGCTTCTTGAAGCAATTCCCTACCTCTTTCAGGAGTGATGGACTCCATTTCCTTTTCTACCTCCCTTTTCAATTCCTCCAGAGCGGTTGCCTCATGTTTAGGAGTGATATCTTGTATCTGTTGTCTCATTTTTCTACCTTTATATTCATAAACAAATGATTTAAATTCAGAAGATTTAACAAAATCACAGTTAGAAATAAACTATTGTCTAGCCATGACCCTCACATCATCAGATAGTTCATTTGATGCCTCAAATCTTAGAATATTTTTCTCTTGAGGGGGATCATACTGTGCAATCATAGGAGCACTGATTTGTTTGACCTACTCACCCTCTTCATCACCCTGCTCTTCTTCACTTATATCAGTATCTACAGAAAAACATACCTCAGGAGTAGGCTGTAAAGGTATGTAATCTAAGGGCTCTATGTCTTTAGCTTGTACTCCTGAATAGGTTGCATGAGGTGCATCAAAAACAACTGGGGGGACATCCTTTACCAGTTCATTGACATGAGCGATGAGTTGCTCAATTCTTGTTAAAGGATCATGTATCTCACCAAATTCCTTTGAATAAGATGGGACATTTTTCCTCTTCCATTCCTCTTCAAGCATAATCTTGTTATAGGTGGCCATTCTTTCCTTGGTGGAAGCCTCATCATGGTTTCTTATGAAATATTCAATTGAGAATAAATGTTCATACCTTGATAGCCCCTACGATAATCTTGCCTTGTGAATAAAACCTTTTGTATCAAATTATTTCCTTACATCACCTAGAGGTAGGTTGTACTATGCTAATTTACCATCAATTTCTCCATATCCTTCATTGGCAACCACTGTAAAGTCTCCAAAACATAAGGTACTGGGCATAATTGATTTTTTGCTATGTCCTTTGAGGTGTTTGGAATCAGATTTTGTCAATTGCCTCACAATTTCTAAAAAAGAAATTCGGTCAGGAACTACTCGTGGCATCAAGTGTGGAGCCCCTTTGAACCCATAAACCCTTATCAATGTAGAATCAGGGAAAGCATACCAGTCTCCCCAGTTATGATTCACTTTATTTCTCCAGTCATTTTCCTTTGGTCTTAGAAATCTTTGTACTTCTGGGGATAGGTTATAGTTGCACGAATACCCCAACAACTTCATCAATGGTTTTACAAAAAAACTTCAAAATAAAGGTAATGAGACCTACCAAATTGATTGTCCCACAATGAAGTCCACATTTGTACAAGTTTAAAATCTCCATTTTCATCTGTATATTTTGTCCTTAATTCTTCACTCCAGACCCCTCTGACTTGTCCCTCGTACAATAACAAATGCATAAGCAAAGAATAGTGTTCAAAATTAATATTATCACTATTATTTTTAATCTTTTTGAGCCCTCGATGTAGGGTGTTGGCCAAGTAGCTAGCATAATCAAATGGCCTGGCATCCTTGCTCTGTATGTCTGTAGCTAAGACCATTGGGGCAATTGACATGAGAGGTGAAACCTCTACTCCCAAAACCTGGCCAGCTGAATAATAGGTGTATCGGAAATACTCTTCAAACAAATCTTCATGGAAAGGAGGGTTTTCACTGCTAGAGAACCTCCTGAGTTGGCCTCCTTCATCCTTGGGCCTATGCAAAGGTAATTTCCATCTCTTATAGCTGGTATCCATGTGGCGATACTCTGTCAAGAGATATTTGATCGTGAATGATAAATTCACTGAACACTCTAACTAAAATACATTAGAAATGAGATCCCTATAAATAACAAGCATGTCACCCCCGCCATGTGACTGAATAGTTCTCTTCTTGGGGTCATATATGATAGAAAGATATTTAATTAGCTCTGCATTCACAAACAAATTGGGCACCACAAGTCTTCCCAGGTTCAACCTCCATGGATTGCAAACTGGTTGAAACCTAATTTTTTTTTGTAATGGTACATGAAGAGGTTGTACCCTCGTTGTGGTGTCCAAATATCCCCTAAGCCCTTTTGTTTGTCCCATAATCGATCCATGGAAGGATTCATTTGAGCACTCCTCTTGGGTCTCGGCCCTGACCCAGGACATTGATCTATCAGGTCTTCATTTAGGAGTCTCTTAGGCTTTTCAGTTTTTTTGTTTTTTAGCTTTGGGTTTGTCTGTACTCTCTTCCATTATTTAAATCTTAAGCTTTTGAGTAAAATATCTTATCAGCTGGGTCTGAAAGTGAAGTACTTACATGAGTCTCGCCAAGTCACCTCCACAGTCCACCGGTCTTTGCTGCATCAGAACTCCAATTTTTTGCCTTTCTGCTTCTGCCCTAAGCAAAATCTTCTAGGATTTTGTAACAACTATGCGATTAACTTGTGATATAATTCACTTCAATTCTAGTTCATAAATTCATCGCAGCATGGCTGCACGATGCCCTGGGATGTCACATTAGGCTTTCACCAATAGCCACACTCTCCACTGATGGACACCTATCCTTCGTTCTATCGGTGGGACGCCAGATAATGTTTCCCAGATGCACCATAGTTCCCCCAATATACTTTATGCATTTGATAATTCATGCCCATGGGCCATGGTTATAATTCATGGTTACTTTTTTTGACAACATGACTCTATCGGTATATCGGGAGAGCACCTTAGGAGTCAGCCCGATAGAGTATTGTTACACCGATTCTAGGTTGTGAGCTATTTTTATCGGGCCATCAGCAAGATTGTGATGGGGGTTCCGCCGATGAAGCATTGTTAGGCCGATGGTATTGAATTTTGTTAGGAATGGGGGAAGGACTACGTCACTATGGAATTTCAAATTTTGATTAATATTTATGGATGCAATGTGAATGTAGGCTATAATATGGATCTTGTCACACAAATTTCTACAATTTGCATTGTTCATAAAATCAAAGTGTGGTATATTTTTGTGATTATTGATAAAATAAGATAATTCATGGTTAATTTTGTTGACAACTTGACTCTATTGGTATATCGGGAGAGCACCTTAGGAGTCAGCCCGATAGAGTATTGTTACACTGATACTAGGTTGTGAGCTATTTTTATCGATTCATCGGCGAGATTGTGATGGTGATTCCGCTGATGAAGCATTGTTAGGATGATGGTATTGAATTTTATATAATTTATAAAATATCATCAACTACGTTACTACAGTTTCACTTTGGCATATGTATTATGATTCATGAAGTGCAATATAATATAAAATATCATGGAGACTTGGAGTACAATATAAAAAAAAATATTCTGAACTTGAAGTGCAATGATTCACAATTTATTTGAATACAATATAAAAAATCAACTACAATTTGGAATATGATTCATGCTAACATGCAGTGCTTGAGTGCAATATAAAATAAGATATCATGAAGTGCAATGATTCACAATTTCAATGTTCATTGAATACAATATAAAATATCATCAGACATCAACTACAATTTGGACTTTGGAACAATGGAAAATGATTCATGAAGTGCAGTAAAAATACCTAAAACCTACTAATTATCTTCCATTTCCCAAATGGAGTCAGGGTCCTCAAACCGATGCTCATCTTCAGATAAAGTAAAAGAGTCATCTTGATTATGAGATTGCTCTATACTTTCTTCGGCCTGTGTCTCAAATTCAACATTCATTGTTTGATTTGTGTCAATTTCAATATCATTGTCATCTCTCCCAGGCCTAGTCCCATTGCCACTGCCATGACACTACCACTAGTACCAGTGGTTGTTGGAATTGGAGAGCCTGTGTTGCACAACCTAGTCCCTCCTCTTTCACATGTGGACCTCCAGATTGTGAGTACCCTTTCAAAAGGAATTTTTTTGACATTATACACAATTCCTTTCATCCTCAAGCAATTTTCCAAATTCTTGTCCAGTTTGTTTCTTAACTTTGATTTCAAAAACCCCAATGTACTGAAAACTCTCTCATCCTCCACCGACCCCAATATCATTGTTTGACATAAATCAACAAGTTTGAAATATTCTGACATCGAACCACACAATATTTCACTCTAACCTAAGCTTGTCCAAACCTTTTTTATTGATCCCAGTCCAAAGGCCTTCTCCTTGCCCATGGATTTATACTGCTCCCTCATAGTTGTTGCAAAACTCCGACATTTCTTTCTAAGCTTATTTTCATCTAAAATTCCTTCTATTATTTGTTCATTGTATGTTACCTTTTCTGAAAACGGTTTGATCAAGATTTTTACTTGATCATGAAAATATTTTGGGTTATCTCAGTTTACCCAAAATTGAGGATACACAATACCCATGGCTTCAAGTATTTCATGTTGAGGGAATCTTTCACGAATCTCTGAGGAAAGAGATTTTGCAATTTCCTTCAAATTATCACTAACAAATTTAACAATGTCATTAAAATCTTCCTCATTAACAGGTACTTCTTTTCTAGAGCCCTTGACTATCTTACAATGGTACATTGGTATCTCATATCCACGTACACAAATACATAAGTGTCTACTTGCATTAAACTATAAATAATTATTAGGATTATTCAAATTAGTAATTTTCCGCCACATCAAATAATTTGCGCCTTCTTGTGTTAGATCTAGATATAGATGATCGAGGGCCAAGCATGTAAGTTTAAGTAGATTGGCATATTCATAAATATACATAGTTATGTCTTGGGATTTCTTCACAAGATTGTTCATCTCATCCAGCATGGGGAGAAGACTAGCTAAAGTCATGAGTGTCTCTATATCGCTTAACCTATGTAAGAGGTCAGGAGCTTTGTCTACTGTGTTGTGATGCTCGTACATCACTCCAATCAAGGATTGATATTCTGAAAGAACTCGTTGTGTTGGTCCATGCAAGGAGATCCATCTAGTATCAAAATCCTTGAGAAGCTTGTTTCCAGGTGTTATTCCCTCAGCAAAATGTTGAAATTCAAGGAAACGTTTGGGACTTTGGCAGAAGTATGCATGGATCTCATGAACTAGATTTTCAAATTTTGATAATGTAGGAAACTTGCTTACAATTTTGAATGCTACTATCATTCCATGGGCCATGCAGTGAATGCCAAGCATGTATGGTGCACAAGTAGTTTGTAACTTTGTGGAAAGACTGCTCCTTTGACCTTGCATCACTGTAGCTCCATCAACTCCTACACACACCAACTTTTTGGCAATTGTCAACTCATCCATACCTGCAATTTCATTCAAAGATTTCTTTACTAGTTCAAATAGATTTTGTGATGTTGAATTGTCCTTCATTTTATGAGCACAAAGAAGATGAGCTTGGAGAAAATGTTGTTCTATAGTATAAAAATGCATACAAACCCAAGAAGTATTGTCTACCGTAGTAACTTCATCTAAAGATAATGCAATGAAATATGACTCTTTTAATTTCTCCTTTAAATCTTGCTTTTCCACTACAGCAAGACAGTTCACCCATTCCCATCCAGCGTTTACTGACCAATGTGAGAAGGGAAAGTGGGGAACACTCAAATAAGATAATAAATCAAAATATTCTGGGTATTCTGTCATAGGATGCCCCTTGGACAAAATATGAAAAACAACACTCATCTGAACAGTTTTTGACAGATTTGTTGCTGCCATGGATTTTTCAAAATGAGCCTCAACTGTACCTTCACATTTTTTAATCTTTGACATTCTATGGTTATGCTTTCCATAATCTGCAACATACTTAACATGAAGACATTATTCCTTTGATTTCCATCGTATGACTGATTGTTCCTTTTCCTCTATGATTTGTTTTTTGTAAACTCTATCGATATGATTTTCTATAGTGTCAATCTTTAGCTGCATCATCTTGTCTCTTCCACATTTCCAACTAGAAATATTACATTTGACCTCTGTTTCCCTTTCAATATCATTTTCATTTGATACACCCACTGCTTCAAGGAATGGGTACTTCGACAACCAACCAATTTGAAAATTCCTTGTCATTTCCCACTCGCAACCCAATTTTGCTTTGCCTTTTCTTTTCTTACTACCAACATCATCCTCATCCAAGTAAATTATCTCATTCTGGCTCTCTAGGGTATCCCTTGGAACATCTTCTACGGTATTGCCATCCTCATTTGATACATTTTGATTTAACACAATGACAATCTCACCTTGACCTTCCTGTGGCAGTGATGTATTGTCATTGCCATCTTCAATAATATTTGGTGGAAGAGTCGATGGTGTAGCTCCATCTTGATCTGATGATTAGAAGCTTTTCCAATTCTAAAGTAAGACTATATGGTACCTCCACGTTTTGGGCATTTTGATGGCCTCCCAGTCTCTTCATTACCCTCAGGAGTCTTACCCTTGCAGTTGTTGCTTGACATATTGATATCTCACTTCAAATAAAAGTAGGAAATAAATGTCTTCTTGTTTAAGAAGGACAGACCAACAGAGAATATAGATCCCATTCCCTACTCAAAATCATGTTTAAGACTGAAGCAAGAATGAAAAATAGATAAAGAAATCTTATTATTATAACTAATAACTGATGACAGTATGAAGAAATGATCACTCACCTTTGAGTCTACGTTTTCAGGTTTCACTTACTTCTAAATCGAGAAGTAGAACCTCAGAACCAAACAAAATGTGTAAGAACAAATAATAGTTTCAATTGTATTTATATCAATCCATATTTGGTGAATTCCGCGAGATTTTTAAATGGTGTGTTAAAAATTTGGCGAATCCCGTGTGCTTATACAACGATACCTTGTAATTTTCAAGGCAAAATACGTCCTCATAAGCAACTATTTATAAATTTTAATTGGTGAATGGGTCTTCACAAGTAACTATTTGTAAATTTTAATTGGCGAAATGGGTCCTCATATTATGTTGTTTTAATAGTATTGGCGAATACGTTGGTGTTTTATGACATGCTCCCTGGGATTCCAGGCGAAAATATTGATCGGTCCATTGGAAACGCGTAGTCTATTATGGTGAATTTATTGCCTAAACATGCCTCGTAAAAAAAAACCATTGGCGAATGGACATGCATTGGACTGATAGTTCATGAAATCCAGGTGATTTGAACACCTTGATGGATACCTAGAATTCACCAAATTTGATTTGCCTGATTCCTGGAATTCACCAATTGACGAAGATTCACCACTAAAGTTATCCATGTTTAAAAGCAAAGGATAAAGCACCAGTAACTATTTAAAAAATGGATCTCATTTGCCTTGGCAACCCAAAGATACAACAAATAAAGAAGTAAGTGCTCCTTGTCCTCCTATGGTTCCTTCAATACCAAAAGCCAACATCCAGGTTTTGAAGACTAGTGTCCCTTTTTTTAAACATATCAATAAAGTTACCTCATCCTCTTTGAAAATTTATTTCCAAGCTTTTGACATTATTGATCATGCAAAGAGGAAAAAAATCCAAATGTCTAAAGCCGAATACCTCAAGGCTAATCCTGATCAATTTCAACAGGCTTGTCAAGTTTGTTAGAGACAAAGGAATTAACCCTAGTAGAGATTCCTCTTTAGATTTTCCTGTTGTCCCAAATCCTATTCCCCCTCAGAATAACTTACTACTCCTCCATCTACTTCTGGAAGGATTGATCCATTTTATATTTCTTTACTTGTCAATGGCTTTAAGTTGAGTAATTATGTTATAGACTCTGGTGCATCTGATAATGTCATGCCTACTAAAGTAGCTACTGACTTGGGTTTGAATCTCATGAAAAATTTTGGCCACTGTTTCTTATGGAGAAAAAACAAGTACCTTTGATCAAGTAGATCAAGGATGCACAGTGTGCATTTGTTGCATATTCAAAGAAGAAGATCGAGATGACAGTCTTGGTAGCAGATATTCTAGCATCTTATGGTATTTTACTTGGACATAATTTATATAAAGATATAGGAGGAGAAATCAACATGGACATGTCAAAGGCTAGGATACCCGTAAAGGGTGTGATGCAAAAGCTTGTTCCTAAAAGGGAATCCAAATTTTTAGTAACTAAGTTTGATGATCTGAGAGCTTAGATTTTATTTGAGTCTTCGGGTGTGGGTACTTACTATATACAAACTAATGAGGGTATTGATTCTTCATCCATAATTTCCAAACATGATTCAGAAAGCGTTGGCTCATCTTTGCCAACAAATGAATTGTCTTCAGATGATTTATCTTTTACAGATGGTGAAACTTCATCAAATGATGAAGTTACAAATTTTGAAACTGGAAGCCTTGGTGATCCAAATGTTGTTTGGGTAATTGACTTTGATGGTATTTTTTCATCCACCAAGTTAGGAGCTAGGATTGTTTTCATCTCTCCAAAAGGGAATATCTTTTTTGTTGCTTTCAAATTACAGTTTGATAATACTAATAATACAACTGAATATGAGGCTTTGTTATTAGGAATGCAAGTTGCAAGTAAGAAAGAAATTAAGAATCTTCACGCTCAAGGTGATGCTAAGCTGGTAGCCTGACAAATAAGGAACTTGTATCAAAACAAGAATGATAGACTCAAGCATTACTGTAATCTCCTTTCGGAATGCATTCAAGAGTTTGATGTTTTTGATATTTCTTTAGTTTCGAGAGAGTGTAATGATAGAGTTTATTCCTTAGCAGTCTTGGCTACACTCCTGATACCACATAAATATTTTCTTGGACCTACCTGTACCATAGATTTGTTTTTCCACCCAAGTGTTCTTGATAACTTAGACAATTGGAATATTTTCAATTATGATCATCAAATTGTAGCGTTTTTGGAAAAGGATGAAATTTTTGATGAGTTGTACTTTGAAGGTAGTGATTCTCCACCCCTTGAATCTATCTATGAAATCGACCCAGTTACTGGTGAAGAGTTTCTGCAACTCAAAGGGAATAAGATTCCTAAGGGGTTGGTGTCCTTAGAAATACTTTTTAACAAACACGATTTTTATGTAAAAAAAAAAATAGTCTAATTCCGATTCATCTAATGAAGTTGAGCAAATCAACTTGGGAACCGAAGTAGATCCTGAAATGGTGAACATCAAAAAGTGTTGTACTCCTCAAGAAAAAGATCAGTTTGTTGAGTTACTAAGGCAATACATGGATGTGTTGGCATATTTATATGAGGATCTAAAATATTTTCATCCAAAGGAGGTGCAACACGAGATTCCACTGAGAGGAGTGTTGCCTTATAAACAAAATAAAAAGGCAATACAACCCCAAGATTTCTAGAACTATTATTTCAAAAATCCAGAAGATGCTGAATGCAAGAATCATATTTCATATTCACCATTCAATGTGGATAGTTAATATTGTTCCAATTCGTAAAAAAATAGATAAATTTTTATATGTGTGGAATTCCAAAATCTAAATCAGTTATCATTGAAGGAAAACTATCCTCTTCCAATGATTGATCAAGTTCTACAAATGGTGACTATATATGAGATGATTTCTATGTTAGATGGTTTCTCTGGTTACAACCAGGTAGAGGCCAATCCAGATGATCGACATAAGATGGCCTTTACAACACCATGGGGTACTTTTTCGTATCACAAAATGCCTTTTGGTCTTATCAATGTTGGTGCCACGTTCCAACGTGCAATAGAATTAGTGCTCCGTGACGTTATGGGTAAGTTCATTGTAGTTTATATTGATGATCTTACAATATTTTCTAAGAAACATCAAGAGCATTTCTATCATTTGAGACAAATTTTGGAGAGGTGCTGACAACATGGAATTTATTTGAATCCCAAGAAGATTTTTTTTGGGTTACTGAGGGTAAGATTCTTGGTCACATTGTGTCCAAGGAGGGTATCAAAATTGGTCCTAAAAGGGTCAAGAGTATCCAAGCTCTTAATTTTCCATCAAGTAAGAAAGCAGATCATTCTTTCTTCAGAAAGGTGATTTTTTTGCGAAGATTTATACCTGATTTCACAGAGAAGACACATTATATTGTAAATATGATGAAAGGTACTTCCACATTTCATTGGACTAAAAAATGGAAAGATGCATTTGATGATATTAAAGAGGTTATTGCACATGCATTAGTGTTGGTCTTTCCACACTACATGAAAGAATTTATTATGTATAGTTATGTTTTTGAGCATACACTCTCAAAAATCTTGGTGCAAGAGAATAGCGAGGGATTTGAATCCCCAATTGCACTCATGAGTTACCCCTTGAAGGATCATGAACTAAATCATTCCCAGATGGAGAAACATTCTCTGACTATGGTTAAGATAGTGAAGAATTTCAGGTTTTACATCCTTAACATTCATGTCAAAGCGTTGGTTCTATATTCAATTGTCAAGTCCATCTTGATGCAGCAGGAATTTGGTACGAAAAGGGGCAATTGGATTGCCAAGATACAAGAATATGACATGGACATCAAATCCACCAAATTGGTGTGTGGTTGAGGTTTGTGTCAGCTTATTGCTGATAATAATCCTGATGAAGAAGTTTTAGACTTCGAGGAGGTGAGTTCTAATGATTTTCCAATGGTTTTGTTTGTCAGTACTACCGATGAATGGTACTCAAATATTGCTCAGTTCCTCACATAGGAGAATGTATGGATCACTTGAAACCCAAGGAGAAAAGATCAATCAAGCTCAAATCAGAAAATTATTTATTATAGAACAATGGGTTATATAAATGTAGCTTGGATGATACCTTCTTGTGTTGTGTAGATAAGGCTCAATAGAACAAGTTGTTAAATTTTTTTCATAGCTTAGCATGTGGTGGGAACTTTTCCACATGAGTTATATCCCACAAGAGTATGAGGGCTAAATATTATTTTCCTACTCTTTTTCAAGATGCATATTCCTGGGTGCGCAGATGTGAACTATTTCAAAAGTTCATGGGTAAGCTGAAGTTGGCATCTCTACCCCTGGAACCATTCATCATTGAAGAACCCTTCTAGCAATAGGGCATTGATTTTATTGGCACAGTGAATCCACCTCAACTGTAGGACACATCTATGTTCTCACTACTACTGACTACTTCACCAAATGGGTGGAGGAAATACTAGTAAAACATTCTACATCAGAGGTAGTGTGCAAATTTTTGAAAGAGAACATTATTTCCAAGTTCAGTTGTTGCAGACAATGCTTATGCATTCTCATCAAGTGAGATAATAGAATTTTGTTTTGAACATGGAATTACACTATCACATTCTTCTGAATATTATCCGCATGGTAATGATCAAGCTAAATCGAGTAACATGAATCTAGTGACCATCATTCATAAGTTTATTGATGAGAATTAGTGGTTATGGCACAAAGTGTTGTATGATGCTTTGTGGGCTGATAGAATTACCCCAAAGCGGGCAATACGTATGTCCCCTTTTCAAATCCTTTATGGGTTGAATGCAAAAATTCCTGTCACATTGGAACTACTCACTCTCAAGTTGGCCAAGGCCATTGAGAATGAGACTTTTGACAACTCAGTTGATAAGCGCATAATGTATCTCTCTGATCTAGAGGAGAAACGTGTTCAAGTAGTGAACCATATCATGAAACATCAAGAATAGGTGAAGAATATTTTTGACAAGAAGGCGAAGTCTCAAGATTTCCAAGCTGGAGATCTAGTTCTCTTGTGGGACAAGAGAAGATAACCAAAGGATATGCATGGAAATTTTGACTCACTATGGACAGGTCCATTCAAGATACATCAACTCCATAGTGAAAAAAAAATTCTTCTTGCATACGAGGATGGAATGTCATTTTCTCTTCCACATAGTGGGCAACATTTGAAACACTTTACTCAATGAGGTGATAGATGTGTTTGTAAATAATTGTATAGTCTTTGCATCTTTTTATTTTTGAGTCTTTTTTCTTTTATCACTTGACTCTATGCCCAATGGATGGATGAAGGTACCCAGACTCTGGAGTTCTTCTCTCTTCGATCATTTCAAAGAATGACTAAAGGAATCTCCCCAGCTAGAGCCAATTGTTATACTTGAATATAGTTGCACTTGATTCACAAGATAACCCCTATGAAACTTGTCTCTTTCATAGTCTCGTGCACTCTAAGCAAGAAAAATGAGGCATAATTTAACTTTCCTTTACGTATGGTGATGAGCCTCAAATAGTCCCCTCGAGTGCTTGCCTCTTCTCATTTCTCGAAAATCTTCAAAATGAGTATTCTCACTTTTAAGTTTTTTAGTGTTAGAAAATTTTCACCTCATACAGGGGTGCTAAAATTCAGCACTCCTACATGGGAGATAGGAAAAAAAAATAGGTGCAGTGGCGTTGAAATTCAATGCCTCTGCATATGGTCAATATTTTTGAAAAGTGCACTAGCGCTGAAATTTAGTGCCGGTGCACTCTTCCGGCCATCAAACACTTAACATTAATGAACATGAAGTTCATTAATGTGTTTTAATTAGTTTCTTTTAAATGGCTTTTTATGTCATTTTAAATCATATTTGTCATTGTAGACATGTAAAATTGACCTAACACTTATCACACACCTAAAATGACATTCTCGCACCATCGACATCATTATTATCGAATATCACTTCATTTCACATCAATTGCATCAAAAATTGTATTTCTGCTATTAATTAAATAAAACAAAATTATTTAATTAATTCACTTTTTCATCATTTTTTACTAATTAAATTAATTTCATTTATTTAATAAAGTCCTAAAACCCTAATTTTTGCTATTAATTGAATAAAACGACATTATTTAATTCATTCAATTTTCATCAAATCAACCACTTAAATAAATTATTTATTTAATAAAATCCTAATCTCACTTTATTTTGTCCTAATTAGTTAAATAATACCAATTATTTAATTACGTCGTTATATCACTTTATTTCCCTAAGTCGATTGAATTATTAAATCATAATTATTTAATTAACTCACTTTCCCCCCAAATTTGAATAATTTGAATAAACTATTCAAAACATCATCAAAAATCAAATCAAACTAATGAAAATTTGTTTGCAAAAGTCAAACTTGATTTGCACGTTCAACTCCAAAAGGAATTAATTAATCATCCTCAACCACTTTCCTGATTGAGTAAATTATGAATCACTGATTACTCAATCTAATCCCTAACAAATCAATCTATTTCATAACAGATCGATCTATTCTTCAACCCCATAGATTATTCAATCTATATCCCTGACTGATTAATCTATATCCTTGACTGATCGATCTATTCTTCAATCACACTAACTACGTAATCTATTTTGCACTGATTATTCCTATCTAAATCCTCTCAACATCTTTCTACCGTTGATGAAGATATTCTACTATGTGATCCAAAGCGTTCATTTCAAATCATAATTTCTATATAACAAACCTCTTTCCTCACAAAAAAAGGATTGAAGAATCAGCATCATTTGCATAATGAAGTACTGTCGAGATCATAATAACCATTGACAAAGCTTCAACATATCTTTGATCAGCCAACACATGCATCGCATCAAAGCTTCTCGCACGCAATAATAGAGGCTTCATAGTGATATGAACAACTTGACATCTTGCGAACACACTCCAACATGGGATGGTAAGATTGTATTGTTTTGAATTCATGTTTATTGTCTTGTTTCAATAACGCTTTTGAATTCTTTAGCTTTATAATTTCATTTCATGAGTGAAGGAATAGATCTAGATTAGTGTTTTTAATTTAGATTAGCTTATATTTCATTACATTTATCTTGTTTACACTCTATGATTTTCCCCCTCACACAGTCATCATTTAACTTCATATTCTCCTCTACACAACCATTATTGGCGAATCAAGGAGCTTTTGAAGATTGTTGGAAGGATTTTTCTTCATTTTTCATCACTAGGGTTTGCATCTTTCCTTCATGTCTTTCGAGTATGTTATTTTTTTGCTTTCAGTTTATTTGTTTTGATAAAATAGGTGTAGGGTTTCCATTATAATTTCCCTATTCATAGAATTTGTAGATTTTTCGTTTGTTTCTATCCTCATTTTTTCATGATTGTTGATCTAACTTATGTCATTTAAATTTTCACTACAAACCCTCATTTGTTCACCTCAAGCTAAGGTTTATCTCTCATACAATTTTGTGTCTATCCTTGATCTTTCAAATTTTTATGTGTTCTTATCCTTTTTCCTAGGGCATATATCCTGAAGAACCCTTTGTGCATGGTCAAGGAATTCCCCCGACTGTGTAAGGGGTGTGTTATATACTTTCCAAACAAACATGTGTAGTGGTGAGGTTTTTCCCTGCCATCATATGACATTTTAACCACATGGAAATCTTCCCTTATGTTTTCTTTATTACATGTAATGGTGCTGAAAATTAGCACTGAAGCATGAAATATCTACCCAACTCTTGTGTGCATTTAGATTGGTAGCAACTTACTAATTCAATAGATATGATAATCCTAATAACCTTATAAGAGATACTAATTATATATTAATAATAGATTTATGTGTTACAAATCTGACTATCAAGTATGAAATTTATGAACACCAAAATTGACTCGCAAGGAAAAAGAAACATTACTTACTTATCTTTACTCCTTATATCCATCAATCATATTCCTTGAATATTCCCTATCTCAATATTAGTATTTCAAGCTTCTAAAGTGACTTACGAAAACTTAATAATTCAATAAACATTTTCTCTTTAGCTACTTGGTACAATAGAGCCAAAGTTGCTACTAGAATTGTAATGGTAAGAGCAATACAATGATAAAATATGGAATTGGTACTCTACTATTGAATATATTTCCATCCTTTGAAAGGATTAATGTGACATTATGACTAATCAATTAAGTCTCCTATTTGTTAACAACTTTCCATTGATCGTTACATCATAAAATACATGATAAATGTGTCATTTCTTATTCCAAAAAGAAATACTTTAACTCTTGATAATACTCACATTAGAATGTTAATCTATTAATTTCTCTCTTTATAAATAAGCATAGAAGGATTTCATATAATTCTTGATCTTTTACCTTTTTTTATTCTTTTGTAAGTGCAACAAAAAATCTTAAATATGACTATGAAAAGAACCAGCATTCATTATTCACCCATTCCTTTAATATACTAATCAGTAATTGTGCTAATGAGAAATTATTATGGAATTCATGTAATCTTTCACTCTTTTTCTTTCTCTAATCCTAATTAAACAGTATATTAAACTAATGACATGTAAATGACATGGGAGACAATTTTAATGGAATACTAGGAAAGCTATCATTCCCTTAATCCTATTTCATAAAATTCTAAGTACACAAGTGGTACATACCTTCATGCCCTTTATTAGTGAGTACTTGCAACTAGAACACTACTTCACATAGATTAATAATGTCAAACATTGGGAGGAATCAATATAATAAAGGTCATCATAATAACCCCAAACATACCTTCAACATGCAACCAAGAATTTTAAATACACAACTTATTCAACAAATTATGTAAATTGTTGTTTATTGAAAAGAACATAAATAAGAAATTTATTGGTGAAGTGACATATCTACACCTAGAGATATCATGACTTGCATACATAAACAAGGAACACTCTAGTATGCATGTGTTAGTTACGTAAATAAATTTAATGATTCATTTCCAATATTATTTGGTCAACCTTTTCTCAAATTACCAGTCCTAGCATAATGATATTATAATAATGATATTGTCATTACAATCAAAATACATGCAAACATTTGCAAATATAACTAACTCGTACTTCATTGATCATATAAATGAAATTAGATTTCAAACAAGGTAAGAATATGTATTTAAAAATTTAAGAAGGTATATCACATGTATAAATATAGATACATATATAGTAATGTTCCATATATTTGTGTGCATACATTCTAATAAAATTATGATCACATAAGATCTACTAAATTTGTGTCTTTCAACAATTATTCTACCGATATGCAAGAAAACTATTTGAATTCTCATGGGATTGATTAATACAATAATTACTACATTCTAGCTTATTTTTTGCAAAAAACTTAATACTTGATTCAAGAATATTCTACAACATCAAGAGATTATTGTAGTACTAATGAATACTTAAGTAATCTGGAGCCATGTAGATTCATGGCCAAATGAATTAGTACCTTATGAATGAATATCACATTGATAACCATTGTGATGTGATATTAAATAAAAATTCAATCAATAACTATTAAAGTCAAATTATTTACTATGAAACATCAATGATTGAAAAAGGATGACCAACAATACTAATGAATTCCAAAATGGTAATCAATAACTATAAAATTAATAACTAACACATGAATACAAATAGTTAACAACTTGATGATAATACAAAACAATGATCAAGTCTATCGAGATTATATCTATATCAAGAAAAGATAATTTTAATGATTATACAAAAATTATATCCAAAACTATCTAAATGATAAATATCTATCAATTAGCTTGAAACAATAAGAATTTTTTTTTTAGATTGTAGGAATCGGGTCTAGCATGACCCCCTATAAACTATAGTGCGCCTAGTAAACTTTTTAATATGATTGGCGACGCTGGCGTGACACACCCTCTGACACAACGGGGGTGGGGGAGACTAGACCTCGTGACCAACCTCCTGCAACAAGAAAGGTTTAGCCAACCGAGCTAGGGCCCCCACCCCAAACAATAAGATTAAATTAAACATGAAAATAATATAAAATATCTTAACATCTTTTGTGTATTTGTTAATGCAAAATAAGTAAAATTTACCTTATCTATATTTAGCATAGTACTAGATTCAGCATCCAACCCTCTTTCCTTCGTCCTCATGCTTTTGCCTCTAAAAAGATCCCCTTAATGGGACTCTTTCCCTTCTTCCTTGTGCATCATCTGATTCTTATTTTTTATAAAGAAAGATGAAACTCCTTATTCATTCCTATAAGCCATAAATGTGACCCTATTTTCCCCTCTTTTAACCAAGCTTTGTCAAATTGGATACTCGTAGAAATTATTTCGTTAACAAGAAAACAATTACACAAACTTTATTTACACATGCAAATTAATGGATAACATTGTCTAACAATTTTCAAATTTACCCAAAGTTCCCAAAGTGTTGCAACTTGGTGCTCTAAAATACCTATGTAATTCCCTCCCAAGAATAGACTGATAAAACATAATTAAATAACAATATTTAAAGATTTTTTTATAAAATAAATAATAAGGTTAAACTAATTACTTTAAATGTAAGTTCTTTATATGATTTAGGTATGATAAAAAGAAGATTTCTTACCCGATACAATTGTTCAAAGGGTTATTTTTTTTGTTTAGAAAGTTTGTTTAACAATTCAATAATTAATTATAAGAGAGGAAGACTAAAGATACAATTTTACTCACAAAATAATTGCTTGTGATAACAACACATCATTAACACCACCAGGAAATCATCATATTTATTAATTCAATTTATACTATACTATTTCAATAATCATGTACAAATGATTTACTCTTTAAAACATACCATCTCATTTTTTCAAGAAAATATATATATACATGCATACATATATATTTATATACATACATACATATATATATATATATATATATTTAATAAATCACATATATCATATTTATCTCAAAATTATATTGGAGAAACACCAACTTAAACAACCAAATATTCATACCATAAAATTATTATAACTCCTATAGCTTCTTTGCTTAGAATTAACATATTAATGAATTGATGACGAGGCAAGGACAACAAAAAAATACTACAATACTATTAAGAAACTCGGATCAATTTCCTCTAAACTCAGAAACATCAACTAAAAGAGGACCAACTATTCATAATAGAGTACTAATGTCACAACTTACTTGCGAACTATAAAATACCACTATCACATTAATGTATTGACAAGCCAACAAAAATAACAAACAAAAGATACGATAGTTTTAAGTCTCTTATATGATACTTCCTTCTAAATCTTGCCTGGGAAACAACAGTTACAAGAAAACTATCCATGATATGGAACTATTATTGAGTTGTTCCTTTCTATATTTATAGAATAAATCTTATATTCTAGCGGAGAAATAAACAAATATTTATATGTTTACATCGAGCCAAACACATATCATAACGAGATCATTAAGTAATAACCAACACTAAAGATTGAATATAATAGAACCATTAAGAAATAAATAAAAGGATTTATGTTGAATAATCCAAGGAAGGATTCAATCTGAAATGATTAATATTTTCAAAGGATATAATAATCACATGCATTGAAAGTCTATTAAAAACAATTAAATAAATGTTCTATGTGACTATATTGATTAAAAAATGCTTAAGACAATTTCTCATACACCCAAGGTAAATGAAATAAACATTAGATATTAAATAAGTAATGGCAAAGAAAGCATACGTGGGTTACGGAAAGTGTGAGAAGCAAGCCAAGTATTTATCAAGACACATGCACAAGCAGAGAAAATAGAGGATATAATTTTCATAGGAAAGAGTAACTGATCTATAGATGGTTATGGAAGCAAAAAGTGTTGGGAAAAGATGAAAACACAAACAGAAAAAAGAAGATAGTAAGAAAAGGAGGCAAAATATTTTCTATTTCATTCAAATACCCAAAAATATTACATACTAAAATCAAAGCTAAAGCTTTGTATATTCTTCAAACAAAAAACTGTGCACATTCTGGCGCACTAGAGCTAACTGTGTGCTGGAGATATTCCAAAGCACTCCTCTCTGTCAAAGTATTTTTCTTCTATAGGTTCTCTTGAACATTCCCTTCTTTTGTTATTCAGCTGAACATTCCTCCTTGTCTTATGTTGCACTCTGTCATACATAAAAAAAAAAATCTATTCTCTTTTTGTCTTTCTTTTCTTTCTCCAAAAATTGCCACTCAATTTCAAAATCACCTACGAGAATTAATTTCATTGCCAGAAACATTAACTGGCTACTAGGGTTGTCAGACACAACAAGGTGGGTGGAGAATCATAATGAATCACTTCTAGCTATGCATTAAATGCACTTCCTCATTGCTGCTCAAAATTAGATATTACAACACTCCCCCTTAATCTTGAGCCCTTCTATTTTTCATCACCATTCCAAAGTTCTGACACAAAATTTCTGGAGCAATCCTATTTGCATCTGTTCAATGAAGTTTTGGCGAATTGGTGCTTTTCTAAGTTTTCCAGAACCAAATTTTTGGCGCATTGACGCTTTTCTATGTTTTCCAAAACCAAAGTTTTGGCACATCGACACTTTTCTGTGTTTTCAAGAACCAAAGTTCCAGTGCATTAGCATTTTTTTGAGTTTTCCAGAACCAAAGTTTCCGCACATTCCTTCATACCAAGCCTATCTCTTAGGCCTTCAAAGAATTCTTTTGACAATGCCTTTGTGAAAATATCAACGAGCTGCTGCTCAGATTTGCAGTACTAAAGTTCAATCTCTCCATGCTCCACCAACTCCCTTATGAAATGGTAGCGGATTTCTATGTGCTTGCTTCATCAATGAAAGACGAGATTCTTTGTCAAGGCTATAGAAGACACATTGTCACAAAATATGGTTATACCATCTTCTTACTACTCATTCAAATCTGTAAGGATTCTTCTAAGCCAAATAACTTGGCATGCTGTTGCATTTTCTGCAATGTACTCTGCTTTAGCCATGGAGAGAGAAACTATGGGTTGCTTCTTTGATGCACATGATATTTCTTCTGAACCCATGTGGAACACATATCCTAATGTTCTCTTCCCGTCATCTATATTTCCTATCCAATTACTGTCTATGTACCCAACCAGTCAAAACTCATTAGAGGCGGTATACATAATGCCATAACCTTTCGTGCCTTTGACATACCTTAGAATTTTTTTCCTGCTTGCTAATGGACGTCCTTTGGTTGTTCCATGAACCTAGAAATCAGGCTTACCACATACATCAAGTCAGGTCTTGTTGTTGTCAAATACATGATGCTTCCAGCCATGCTCTTGTAGAGGGTTGGGTTAACATCACTGCTGTTGTCCTCTTTGCTTGATTTCAAACCTATAGTTGTTGGGGTTGGGGCTAGTTTGTTGCCCAAAATTCTAAATCTCTTCAATGATTAGCATTATTTTTTTGTGAAATAAAGATGCCATGATCTATTTGTTTTTGATGAGGAAAAGAATATTTTGATGGGACTCGAAACCCATTACAAGAAGGTTTTGAAGGGACCTAAAACCCTTTACAAGGCAAAGATACTGCTAGAAAAATAATCTGAATGTCAAACCGCAGCCCAATGACAACAACCAAACATAGATTTTCAAGTCAAATAATGTTGCAACAAACAATTTTTGAAGGGACCTTAAACCCTTAACAACCAGGTTTTGGCAAGGACCTTAAACCTTAAGAGACTAACAAACAACTGCCTGAAACAAACAGATAACAAAGAAAAAGAGGGCAAGAAGACTCCCCATCAAAAAATAAGACCCTCCACCTTTTACAACCAGGTTTTATCAGGGACCTTAAACCCTTATGACTCTTGATCACAACTTGAATCAACTAGCCACTCATCCCAACCAAACACCCCACCTTGATAGGGGTATTGGAAAGTAGAACCGAACACATCAATGCATCAGCCAACTTACAGCTCCATTCCACTCGAAAATCCAACTCCACATCCACCTCTAAAAGAGAGGGCACCCCTTTATAGGTGAGGATGAAAAGAAAACCCTTACCACCAAAATCCCATCTCTCTAGGTCATACAAGCTCCACCTCAAAAGGAGCAATCTCCCCCTCTATAGGAAACAATAACTGAAGAATTTGATGGTTAGCAGCTTCAATAGAAAGGGATGATCTAACATCCCTTGGTAGCACAAGTTTTCTCCAAAATAGAGCCCTAGGTGAGACAAGGGAAAACCCCCCCCAACAAGCATAGCAAAACCCCACCATTTGTTGCAACTCCACCATCAGCAACTCCCTCAAAAGGGAACCAACACCATCAGCCACAAACACCAAGAAGCTACCTAGAACAACTTTCAGCAACAACAACCCTTCCAACATTAGCAACCCTATGTTAAGATAAAATAAATCCTCATAGGAAAAGTGAAGAGAGACAACCAATCCATTAAGCACCCCATCCTCCTTGACATGCCAGCCAAGAATAAGAGATAGCCAAAACTCCTAACACCCTCCTAAAAAAATAAAATCATACCTCACCCCAAGTAAGGCCACAAATGATAGAGGGATCACACAATAGGAAAAGGAAAGCCTTCATAAAGAAAGGTCTATAGCATTAGCAACAATCGCATCAAACAAGAGCCCACCAACAACCACAAGCTCCCAACAACTGCCCACAACAACTACTAGTATCAGTAGTGAAACAACAAACAACAACCCTTTCACCGTCAACAAAAGCCTCCACACAACAAAGCTAGCTAAAGGAGGTAGCATAAAAATGATCCCACCAACAAATAAGAGCTCCAAGCAGGAACCCACAATAAAAACTGCCAAAAGAATCCCTACTATTTACAAAAACCCAACT
The DNA here is from genome assembly GCA_007115665.2 of Sequoiadendron giganteum. NCBI lineage: Eukaryota > Viridiplantae > Streptophyta > Pinopsida > Cupressales > Cupressaceae > Sequoiadendron > Sequoiadendron giganteum. The sequence goes on along the minus strand of CM021106.1, from coordinate 332,884,116 downwards.
TCCAACAACAATCCTCCAGGGAGAAAAGGGAATCCTGCACAAGAAAAAAGAAGGGAGCCAGCCAATCCAATTAGCACCCCATCCTCCTTGACATTCCAGTCAAGAATAAGAGAAAGGAAAATATCCCAACAGAGTCTTGAAATAGGAGAACCAAACCACACCCTAGACAATAGCAAGAAATTTGTTGCCAACAACACCCCAGAAACATCAAAAAAACCATCTCCCAAAGAGATGCCAATAGCAACCCAATCGTCAATAGCCCACGAGCCATCAGTCATCCATGACCTGTCATCCAAGCACAACCCAACCAACTCATCCCAACAATGGGAAGCACGGGTCGTCCAAAATGTTGAACCCACCAAAAAAGCAGAGGCAGCTAGGTAACAAGGGCCTTCACTCCAGTAAAGCCTACCCCAAAACAACCACTCTGCATCAAATGGAGCAGAGCTACACCAAACAAAAAAATCTTGCACAACAAAAAGGAGAGACCAACAACCAACACCAAACGTCTAGGAGCAAAGAGGAAACGCCAGTGACCAAAGCCCATTAGGATCATCATCTCAATTGATACACACTTGCTCAGCTGAGTTCAAAACTCCATTGCCTCTTCTTCTACCTGCTCCATTCCCTATTAGAACATAATTAATTGAATAAAGATATTAAGGTTTGGGCCTTGGTTGTTGGCACTACAGGCAAGAATCCCCACTAGTTCACCAAGGAGCCTCCCCCTAACACCAGGGTAAGAAAACTCCATTGTTGATGCGGTAGAGAGTGAAACCCATGAGGTTTGAACCTTGGTTGTTGGCTCTATAGGCAAGAAGCCCCACCATTTCACCAAAGGGTTTCCCCCACCATGATTTGTTTTTTGGACCTGTATGCCTAGGAAATATTTTAGCAAAACTAGGTTTTTCATTTCGAACTCATTTTTCATTACCTCTTTGAAATCAGCAATGAAAAGATTACTATTCCATGTGAAAATTAAATCATCAACATACAAAAAAGCAATAAGAATCTCACCATTGGCTACCTTGATGTAGAGTGTGGGCTCACTATCACTTTTGCTAAATCCATTCCTCAGAGGGTAGGGTCAAAATTTTTGGAGCTGCTTGACTACTAGACTAATGAAGAAGACTGATGTTGTAAACTTTCGGTGCAACCGCCCTACTGAAAAGTTCTGGAGCAACTATTCTGCTGAAATTTTTCGAAGCTACTACAGCTGTTTTCTGAATTGTTACCTTGTTGTAAGGTTCTGAAGCACCTACCTTCTGTAGCTTCTTCATCCTCAAAGGGTATTGAGACAAAAATACCCATGTTATTTTCCATCGTTCCATCCCATGACTCATTTTCAATGAATTCAACATCCCTGTTGATCACCACTTTCTTGGTGGTGGGATTGCAAAATTTATAAGCTTTGGATTCTTCACTATAGCCTATGAAAAATCATTTTTTACCTTTGTCATCAAATCTCTATCTTTTCTCTTCTGGCATGAGTGCACATGCCTCACATCCAAATATTCTCAAATTTTCAACACTCCATTTGCATTTTGTCCGTGCTTCTTGTGGAATCCTATCACGAATAGCCTTTGTGGGGCACCTATTCAAAATGTATACTATTGTTGCTACAACATCACCCCAATATTCATTAGACAAACCTTTTTCCTTTAGCAGGCTTGTTGCCATCTCCATGATAGTTTTGTTCTTTCTTTCAGTGACTCCATTTTGTTGTGGAGTATACCAGGCTGTGAGTTGTCTCTGAATGCCTTGAGACTTGCAAAATTTCATAAATTCTTGAGATATATACTCTCCCCCTTTGTCTTTTATGAGGACTTTGATATAATGGATGCTTTTCTTTTCAGCCAAGGCCTTAAACTCTTTGAACTTCTCAAATGCTTTTGATTTTTTCTTCAAAAAATACACCTAGATATTCTTACTATAATCATCTATGAGTGTCATGAAATAAACATTTCCACCTAGTGTTGGGGTCTTCATGGGACCACACAAATCTAAATGCACCAGCTCTAATGGCTCTCTTGCTCTCCTAGAATGCCTTGATTGAAAGGGTTGCCTATGTTGTTTACCTAGGATGCATGTTTCACACTTTCCATCAGGCTCTACATTTGCTGGTAGGTCCCTAACCATGCATTTTTTAGCTAAAAGACTTAAACTAGGATATCTTAGATGCCCATACCTCAAATTCCAAAGTGTGGATGGGTCTTGGATGACTCTTTTGAAGGCTGACTACTGCAGGCCTATTGACTGTGCTGGGATTTACATTTTGAGAGGAAACATTTGATTCTTTGTCATTTGAACCACTGCCATAACTTTCTTGCTTCCATCCTTGTTGTAGATGATGCATTCCCCTTTTTCCATTAGCACTCTTAACCATTTTGGACCATTTTTCCAATGCTCAAGAGATTGTGTTTCATTCATGGGGCATAAAAGACATCATAAATTTTTCTTTCTCAACCATGCTTGGTTTGTATGCACACTATGCCCTTGCCCATGACTAGAACCTTCTCATTGCTCCCCATTTTGATTTCAGACTTAATACTATTGTCTATGGAGGCAAATAACTTTTTGTTACCACTCATATGGTTGCTACAACTATTTTCCAAGTACCAAACTTCAGCATTGCCTTGTTCTGCAAGATTGCATGCAATAAACACTTGTGATTGTTTTTCATTTTCAGCCTTATTCTCATTTGCCACATTTTCATTTTGACTCCCTTTGTCATGTTATTTCTTCCTGCATTCACTTTCATAGTGACCATACTTGTGATAGTAGTAACACGGCACATTGCTCTTATCTTGCCTTTGATTTGAGTTGCTATTCTTTTTTGTGTTTTGGCAGTCTGATTGGGAGGTTTTGGCCTCTTCTTGGTTGTTTGAACCTCCTCTTCTAGAGTTGCTTCTACCTCTACCCCTTTGACCTCTACCTCTGCCATTTCTTCCTCTTTCCCTACCTCTCACATTTCCTTGTGCTTGAAGGCTTGTTCTTGGGAAGGAGCAAATTTTTTTAGCCGCTGCTCATGGGTTTGAAGTGAACCCATTAACTCATTAACTGTCATCTTTGAGAGGTCCTTGGCCTCTTCTATGGCAATAACCACTGGGTTAGATCTAGAGGGAAAGCTTCTTAGGATTTTCTCTCTAATCCTCTACTCTTCCTTTGATTCTCCATTTATCCTCAATTGGTTAATCATGATGAAAACATTTGTATGAAAATCTGAAATGGACTTGTTGTCCTTCATTTGCATGGTCTCAAACTCTCTCCTCAATAGTTGGAGTTTCACTAGTCTCACCTTTTCAGTACCCTTGTAACTATTTTGAAGTATTTCCCATGCTTTTTTTGCATAACTATCTACTGCTATTTGGGGAAAAATAGCCTCTGTCAAGGTTGCCTCAATCAAACTGAGGGCTTTAGCATCATTTTTTCTTTTCTCCTTCAACTGATTCTTTTGGGGATTGGTCAATGTTGTGAATGTATTTGGGCCAGTCACATCTATGAACCCATTTTTTCATTTTCTTTTCCCATACATCATAATTTTTACCATCAAACATAGGTGGTTGCTGCCAACTCCTATTGTCTCCTCTAACCATTTTGCTAAATGGGGGAAACTACAAATACCTAGAAAAAATCTAGGGATTTTCTCACTGCCTAGAAAACTAGGGCTTTCCTAAATACCCAAAAAGTAGGGTTTTGTTGTTGCACACCTAGGACTAGAGCTAGGGATTTAAAAACTAAATGCCCAAAAAACTTAGGGCTTTGATACCAATCTATTGGGAAAAGATCCCAACTAAAGTGGGCAAAGATGAAAACACAAACAAAACAAAGAAGACAACAAGTCAAGGAGGCAGAATATTTTTTGTTTCATTCAAATATCCAAAAAATATTACATTCAAAATTATAAAATACTAAAATTAGAGCTAAAGCTCTGTATATTCTTCATACAAAAAACCACACATATTCTAGCGCACTAGAGCTAACTATGTGTTGTTGTGTGTGGGAGATATTTCGGAGCACTACTCTTTGTCAAAGTCTTCTGTTGATGCAGGTTCTCCTGAAAATTCCCTTCTTCTGTTCTTCAACTAAACATTCCTCCTTGTCTTTTGTTGCACTCTGTCATACATTAAAAAAACATTCTATTCTCTTTTTGTCTTTCTTTTCTTTCTCCAAAAATTTATGCTCAATTTCAAAATCACCTACCAGAATTAATTTCATTTCCAAAAACATTAACTGGCCACTGGGGTTGTTAGACATGGCAAGGTGGGTGGAGGATCCCAACATATCACTTCTAGCTATGCATTAAATGAACTTTCTCATTGCTGCTCAAGATTAGATATTCCAAAAAAAAGTAGGCAGTGAGAACAGTGATAAGGCTGTGAAATCAAGGTGAAGACCGAGATAGTCAAGTAGGGGTCGTGAAAAACTATATGGAAACTGACCAAGCAAGAAAGGATAAATGGAGCGTGGAAGATTCAACTATCAAGTTATGGCATAGTAAGAAATATATTATTTGTTAGTTGAAACACCATCGTGAGGACAAGAATGCATTAACAAAACACATCATGTAATTAAAACATAGCAAATAATATAATGGAAATGACAAAGTGGCGGTTTATACATTGCCATAATTATATATTCTGAGATGACTAAATACACTAGGTAATAGAAACATTACAAGGACACATATACATTACACATACTTGAGATGTCACAAAGTATTCAATGATCAAAATGCAACAGAGAATAGAACACATTAACTTGTAGATTTCTTAGTCTCGAGTCTTACAAAATGAATAAGCAAAGCTGATTTGAAGGTTTCACTCAATACTTACAAACCAAACAAAGACAACATAATTCGATTCTTTGCACATATTGAAGGATGTTGATAAAACCGCTACAAAAGAAACACATGCAATCATGATATTAGTGATAACAAGAATAGTACAACAATCATGGGGTAAGCCAAGAAATAGTCAAGAACATTTTGAGAACATAAAATTATCTATAGACATAAGTACGAGAATAGTATTTATAACAGTATAAATATCCAAATTACTGAAAGTTTTCTTGTAATATCACTCAATCTGCAACTCTTGACAGAGTTATGCGATCATATTGAAATCAACAATAAAATAATCTCTTACAACAAACTTTCTCCTACAAATTTAGATCATTCTCTAATACCCTACAACACCAAATAGAGTAGCCCAATCCTTCTCTCCTCCCAACCATAGGACTGATAAGTCCACCCCAAGCGGGAGAAAATATCCAAATTCGAGTAAAAATTAATATTAGAAAATGGAATATAACACAAACTTACACACAAAGAATATGTTCACAAAATTATTGTAAAGGGGGAGATGGTGCATTCCCTTACCTCTTGGGGAACAGACATTTATTCACAGCTTTCAACCTACAACTTCATTTTCAACACACAACCACCACCATCCATTTGACATTCTCCACACACAACCACCACCATCCACCCAACATTCTCCACACACAACCACCACCATCCATCTGACACAACCACCGCCACACACAACCTTCCAATATCCAACTCACCTCCATTCATACAATAATTGACCAATCTATCATTCACAACTCTTCATTATCATTCACAACTCCATACAATTTCATATTTGATCAAAATCTCCAAGAGAGGTTCCATGCCCTCCTCAACCCCAAAAGAAAGAGGCTCTCAGCCCTCAAGCGAGATCCACTCCTTATACACACCCAAACCCCCATTACACAAGAAAAATTCTACAAAAAACAAAAAATAATTTTTTTTTGCAATACAACAAGATTTATCAAACATTCAATAACAACACAAAAATTTCCAAATCAAAGCACAAACATACCTTAGTTGTCCAAGTTAGGATTAGTCCAGTAACCAAAGAAAAGTATTCAATCCCTTCTCTTTGTTAATTTCCTTCTACCACCCATTTGTTTCAGCCAATACCCAAAGAAGCAACAATCTTCACACGCCAATTGAATTCCCAAAATGAAAAAAATTAGTAAAAAGAATTGAGAGAACAACCATACTAATTCCCTCTTAAAATATAATTCCTCCCAACACTTCAAATTCCCTTAAAACACAAACCAAATGAAAAGACAATTCAATTAAAAACATATTTCCCTCCACAAAAGAACTAACATAAAAAATCAATTTTCACTCAAACATTAAACTCCAAAAAAAATAAAGATTAGCATTTGGAATTTGTCTCCAATACTTAAGGAACCTGGACTGCCCACCTGCAACACCTTACTGAAAACATTAGTACATTTGAAAAATTATAAACATTAAAATCTTCTAATCATCAAATACTTATAAGATCTATCAAAATAGTTAAAAATATTTATTTTTGCAGAAGTTAAACATTTGATCAAAATACTTTATGATTAAATTATGAACATATCATTTCATTGTAAAGACAAATAAAAACATGCATATAAAATATTTATGTCCATAATAAAAATCTCAATATAAACCATGTATAAAATCAAACCAAAGTCTCTAAAATAATATTAGCTATGCTTCATAGTCAGACATTTATAATCCTGGAGATGCCTACTTAACTCCAACTATAATGCAAATGGAGATATTGGTAATGCCAAGTTCATGCAAGTTTAGTACAATATTACTCAAGTTTCTTAAAAGTGGTTATTGGAAACCTTGTGATAATGTCATGACTTCAGACCTAGAGGAATGACTTGGTATCTTTGAAACCCTTCTATTATAATAAATTAATTAATTATTATATATATACATGTGTGTGTGTGTGTTTCAATGAAAGAAGTTGGGTCCACTTTTTGGTCAAAAAGTGAAAGTGTTTTTCCTAAAAATAATTTTTTTTCATGGTTGGAGTAAAAATTTGAAGCACTTACACATAGAATCTTAAGAAATTCTAGGAATATTAAATTTAGTATTTTGAGTCTATCTTTCAAATATGTAAATTATTCTAATACCCAAATTATGCAAGTTAATTTTTAATAGGTATATACAAATACCAGTTTTTAAGAGTCACTATTTTCGGTCCATAACATGCACATGTATGGCCAGCATAATTTGACATAAATAAAAGTAATTTTATTTTGGGGAAAGATACATATTCTAGTTAATTTTGATGAGGATATTTTTTTTAATTTTTTTTTTCAAATATATATTTTTATTGGCCTTAATTGTTATTTTTAAAACCCCTCATGTACGACCAACATAAACATGTCAAAATGGGAGGAATACATTTGAAGTTAATGAAGAGGTTATAACACAAGCCACAATATTTTCATGCAATTGGCAAATGCTGAAAAAATATATGAAGGTGCAATATTTGGAGATTATGCATATGTTCTTCAAATAGGGTGAAACCTCTATTAAGTTACATGTGGGTATAATCATGACAAACTCCTCGGGCCATGGGATAAGCTATTCTTCATTCTGATGAAATATATCACACTTAAGGGTTATTTTAAATGTTACTATTTATATCACCTCCCTCTTTTAAACCATTTTAGAAAGAGGGTGCTAATTAGTTTCCCCTTCTATTGGTCATCCTCACTTGAGCTATATGTGAAAGATACCATCGATATGATAACCAAAAGCTTGGAAAAACATCCCATTCCACTCCACCAAGGGCTCATTCTCAGACTGTATCATTTCCATCTTTCTCTATGTCCTCCCAAGTCCATTAAGGCCTACCTAGTTGAAGAACCCTATGTTGTTCACTCTCCTTCTAGAAGCTCCCTGAACCCTTGCAATGAAGAAACTGTCAAGCCTCCTTCAAACTTAGGAAAGTCATTTGCCTTCTAAGCAAGTCACTCTTGGACCAAAAATCAAAGTCCCCAAATCTTCAACCCAAGCCTTCAAAACCTTAGAAAACTTTGAGCCAAAAAATTGTAGTTGTTGGGTTGTGTGAACTTAATGTGCCCCTCCCAAAAGTCATGACAAAAGTCTTAACACAAATCTGAAAGACTCACCCAATAAAAAGAAAAAGAAACCCACAACAAACTTCTTCGTGGAAGAGGCTACTTCTGAAGAGGAAGATATTGAAGATAACAATAAGAATATGGACAAAGAAGAGAGTAAAAAAAGAACCTGAATCAAATACTAATGTAGACTACACCAACCTTAGTGTTCGGAGATCTCATAGATTGGCTAGTAAACATGCCCCTAACATAACTATGGATGAGATATCTAGTGATAATTCTAAACATGTTAAGGAGGAAGATGATAGAAGAAAATTTGATGATGTTGAGGAAGTAGAGGAGGATGTTGATGGCTCGAGCTTGTTTCTAGAGTTTAATGTCACGCTTCAAGACCTGGAGGACTCCACCCCCACTAAAGAGCACAATGAAGAAAAATTCCCCAATTATGAGAAGATATCCCAGGATTTCATGGATCTATCAATTAGGGTGGAAAACTTGGAGAGGAAATTAATGACCTCTCCTGATTCACCCTAAAATTTATTCATCACTATGTTGTCACTCTTGGTTCTTTCCTCTAGAAGGAGATAAAAAATATGAGAAAAATATTGAACCCAGTACTAGTTACCAAAAGCAGGATGTTTTTAAGTTCCTTATGGAGGACTGGGAAATTCTTCCTAAGTAGGATGTTCTTCTTTGTTGTTTGTTTTAATTTTTAATAAGTTACTCTGTTGAGACACTATTGTTAGTTTGTTATCGTTGGCCTATTATATGGCCTTTGACCTTAGTTTCCTTTTTTTTTAACTCTCTACCTTTGGGGCCTTTTGTGTATGGCTATAATTCTTGTAAATGTTGCTTATTTTATCAAAAACATAATTTGAGCTAAACTAATCATTTTATTATTATTATTTTTTTACTGTGTAAAGAATTTTGTGTAGATTTATGACATATAATTTTTTTAAATAAACTTTAAAAAATAATAAAACCTAACATTTCAATTTTATTGACCAATTTCCTCAAATTAATAAACAAATAGAAAAAAAAAGGTCCAATTATTAAAAAATACATATTTTAAAGCTAGACATCGTCATCTACAATGGTTTTTAATTTTGTCAAAAAAAATAAAAAATCATCAACCATATTGTAAATTTAGTTTTCACTTGTTTTCATGACATTTTACTTGCAAGTCCAAGGCTAAGGGGTGAGTTTCCAAGCCTAAAAAAAAAGCAAAGGCATGGGTTTCATTCTAAATTTTATGAAAAGTGTACCTGTTCTAAAAAGGAGTGGTAATATCATGTAATTAAAAATGGGTACCCATTTTAATTATAATTCTTAAAAGGAACTATAATGTCAATGTCAAAGTTTCATAGTTTTAGATTCTACTGGGAAAAATGGTGGTGATGAAATGCAGATGGATGGTAGAAAAGTTTCAAGAAAAGGTCTACAAGATGACGGCCTAGCTGGGGGTTTGTTTGAACATGATTCTCTGGATTGTGATGACATTGAATCTCTGACTGAGAGAAAGGGTTGTGATCTTGCCCCTGTTGGGGATTCTCTATGATCTTCTATGGCTCACAAAAAAATTGATCTCTAGGGATGGGCCAGCTACCAAGTCCCCTCCCACGAATAATGTTAATGGCACAAAAAAAAATGTTGTTCGATTTGGAATTGGCTTGGCACAGCTGTGGAAAACACTCAGATCTTATTCTAAATATAGAGATGCCTTCGTTGGAGGTGCATGCAATGAGATTTTAGATGATTCAATTGCATATTTCATCTGACCTCCCTCGAAAATCAAGGATATGGCATCTAGAAAGAGTCTCACAGATAATAATTTTGTTTTAAACTCCATGAAAGATGCAACCCAATCCTTTTTTTTTATTCCCACAAACTATAATGGAAACTCAAACAAGGATAGTAGGTGGGCTTGGGTTGTGGCTGGTGCACCTCTAAGATCCATGACATCTAAAAATATACCCTTTGGAGCTGGATCTACCTACACAAAAACCCCTTTTTTGGATGCCATTAAAAGTTTGTAGAGGACCAATGAGCGGCCTACGATTTCCCTTCAGACTAATGCTCCATAGGAAAACCCCATATCTGGGTTTGGTACACAGACTGACTCAATGAAATTAAAGCATATAGGTATTTCAAATTGGAGAACTATTCATTGCTCTGACAATCCCCTGAAATTGAAATTTGACTCCATTTTACTAAAGGAACTAAATGAAAATGAAGAATTTTTTTCTAAGAATAAATTAATCGGTAGGTTTAATCAATTTTGGCCTATCCTACCTATGCTTCATGAATGGATTTCAAAATCATGGCTTCCTCTAATGGAAAAAATTGGAGATTTATCCTTGCACAAAGGGATTTTTTTATTGTGTTTTTTAATAGCAAGTAGGACAAAAATGCTATTCTCAGCTACACATGGTTGTGAGGAGAAGGTACACTGCTTTTAAAATCATGGCATTTAAAATTTGAACCAATGATAGAATAATTTTCAATTATACCAATTTGGGTTCATCTTCCAAATCTTCCCCTACCTTATTGGTTTGAAACTTGTTTTGCAGCTATTAGAAACACTCTCAATAACTTCATACACACACATACAAATTCAAGAGACTTCATCCATACAACCTATGCTAGGATTATGGTTGAGGTAGATACTTCTAAATCTCTCTAAATAGAAATCATTTTGAATTCAAAAGGGAAAAATTGCCTAAAACCTTTAGACTAAGAAGGTTTAACCTCCATGTGCAAAAATGCTACAGGATTGGACACATTGCAACAGAATGCCCAAATGTAAAATCTCAAGAAAAATGGGAGGCATCTTGGTGGAAAGATGCTTCCCCAAAACACTATTGTGTTTTTAACTCTCTTAAGAGATGTGATTCATCAGAAAATGATACCAGCAACAAGATTGAGGGGAATAATGTTGAGCTCCCTCCAGAGCCAAAAGTTGATCAAAATTTCCCTCCCACATGGACACTTCTTCTTCAATTAAACATTGTATAGGATAGAATTTTGTTGGTGAGGGTATTCATACCATAGCGGCCGAGTGATCCCTCTCTTAGGCTCCATTACATGCTCTAAAGGATTCTAATGACGGGCATGGGGGAAATGAATTGAAAATAATAAGCAAAAAGAAGAAGAAAACTAGTTAAAATGGGGATGTTTGCAATAGTATATAGCCTCAATCTAATACCAAATTTGGTCCTGAGGATTGAAATAATGAGGGACTCAAATTTTAGAATAAGGAAAATGTTAACCTCAAAGTTGATGGAATTAGAAGTAAATTTCTTTCTATTGCTAAATCTAGATCCAACACTTAGTAGGCAACTATTGTCAGGACTTTGTCATTTAATATAGTCTTTTTCAATTTGATATCCTTCATGTAGGGATAACTTTAAGAACCCCCCCTTGGTGAAGGTGTAAAATCCTAGAAAATCTTGTATACTTCTCGATAAAAATATTACTTTTATTGGCAAAAATTTTCGTTTTTCGAGAAAAAAATCTCAACTGGAAAATTTTTTGTAATCGCTATAAGTTTGTGGAAAATCATGCGAATTACAATTTTTTAAAACCAATAAAAAATTTCATTGGCAATTAAAACCTATTTTCAAACCAATAAAATATTTTTATTGGCGAATTAAAGATGTTTTCAAACCAACAAGATATTTCTATTGGCTAATTAAAGTTATGCTCAAACAAACAAAATATTTTTGTTGGCGATTCAAAAATGTTTTCAAACCAAAAAAATATTTTCATTGGTGAATTAAACCTTTTTTCAAATGAATAAAAAAAACCATTGGTGAATTAAACATAATCTCAAACCAATAAAAAATTCATTGGCAAAATAAATTGGTATGACAATAATAAATTATAGTGTGGGTGGTGAAAATATCAAATACTACATATTATTCTATTCCAAGACAAATTTTCTACATATCCAAATTTCTTCATAAAGTTTCTATAATGGGGACAACTGTCAACATATTAATTATGTCTAAAGCCAGATGTCAATGCAAATCAATATAACCCACGACTGTTCGATGAATTTTCAATGGATGACTGTAGTTACATTCTGGAAGCAAATGTCTGAAGCACTAGACTTGTGAATTCAAACCTTTGAAATAACACTAGAATCGTTAGATTCCTAAAAATTAATGGTTGACATTTTATTACTTGTTAAATCACTTAAAGTCATGACACCCAAAACAATATATTATCGTTGGTTGGCTACCAATAGTTGAAGGTCGCTTAAGTTATGACTTCATCCTTTGGATTCATCGTGGTGACCGGCCCCTTGAACTAGGCGATTACTATTTCTGTGAAGTATCAAAGTAATGTGACAAATATTTGCTCACAAAAATCAATGGTTGAAATCGGTGATTAACGATCGAGTGGCTCCCACACACCCACACTACTGAGAAGGTGATGTCATCAGTTTTTCATGGTAATGTGGGATTGTGACATCTGTCCTCAGTGGGACCAAGCTTTAGCTCGTGGTTAATTATCCAAAATGAATCAAAGGTCAACATTAAGTTCATCAAAGATCAACAGTTATCGCAAGATGGATGACTATAGTTTCATTCTGGAAGAAAATTCCTAAAGCACTAGACTTGTGAATTCAAACCTTCAGAATAATGCTAGAACTGTTAGGTTTTAAAATATCAATGGTTGACATTTTATTATTTTTTAAATGACTTCAAGTCATGATCAATTTTTTCAAAATAATATTGTCACATCAAGTGGTGAATTAAACGTTAAGTGTTGAGTATTTGATGTCATTGTCTTCATTCTAACTTCTATATATACTTCACCAACTTGATGTTCTTCATATCATTTATAATATATTTGGTTGCTTTCTTTCTTTTCTATTCTCAATTTAACTGTGATATGGAGTCTTCATGGCATGTCATGCTACCCAAATGCTTTTGGGAGAAAAGAAGTGATGATGTATACGACAAACGAAAGTTGGGTATAGTTTTTATAATTCCTTGTTTGCAGGTTGAGGATGCTATAAGAATAATTGTGGGTAGGGAATGGCTTTAGAGCAACCCTCGTGCTCTATACTTTGAGGTAGCTTCGACTTTCTTGTCCAATTTTATGGAAATTTTTCTCGATACATATTTGGTGAAGATGTTGGAAATACGTTATTTGTAGCCTTTAATTTACTCTATTTCTTCATTGGAGTTGGCACTGGAGAATTACAATTTTGAAAGTGGGTTGTTGTGTGATACGAAAAATGAATCATTAAAGAGTCTAGAGTTTTGGAGGAAGGTTTTGGGTTCAATTCCCTTTTCTTCTCTTTTGTTACCTTGTTTAAATTTGATTCACCTTCTACTCAAACACCTGGTTGAGGGCTTCTGCTATTGTTACAAAAAAAATTAGTAATGAATTGTGTCTATATTTTATTGTATAGCATAATAACTCTTGTAATATGTATTTTGTGACTAGTTTTTGGTCACGATTAGTGGCTTTTTGGCCAAGCTAGCTATGTAGTATGTACTTCAATCTTCAACTACTTAAATTTAAATATTTTCATGGCTCCATTCTTGTAAATCCTTTTTTATTTTTTCAATATAAAAATATGGTTGTTAAAACAAATAGTAATTATCACAATATAGTTCTAATCATAAGTGAGCAAAGGGTGGGTGCAAAAAGATGGGGGCCAAATTGTGGCCAAAATTTCAAAAATAATTTGATATACTATAATGTGAGTGTGTTATAACGTGCTCACATTATTGCTTGGTGTGACTGAGCCAAAGGCTCGATCACATCGAGCCTATAATGCGCTCGTGTTATAACATGAGCGTATTACATCTTATTAAAACAAAAAAGAAGAAGCAAACGACAACATTTCATTTTTGTTGTCTACAGCCAAGAAACCATGCATTTGCATGCTCGCATTTTGGAAGGAGCTAAACTTGAAATTTCTTCATCGATTTGTTGCGATTTCATTGCTAGGATGCCGCCATGTCAACGAGGAGGTCAAACAAGTAAGGATTTTTATTTTTTTTTGTAAATTTGTTGTTAAATAGGTAATTTTAGGTTGTTTTTTATATTCATTTGTTTAATTTTTAGGAGATGTTAATGAACCTGAAATCCCTCCTGAAACTCCTGAACAACCACAACAACAAGCACACAAATAAAATCCTCAACAACCATAACAACAAACTCCTCCACCAATTCCTCAACATCCTCCTAGCACTCAACACAATTTAATGGGGGTAATTGAAAACAATAAAAAATAGTTTGAGTTAATCACGAGGTTGAATGATACTATAAGTTCAACAGTGGAAAGAACACTTGCAATTTCACTTAAAGACATGTTAAACATGTAGATGCAACCAACAAACAATTAAGTGGCTGGGAAGATAGGAGGCAAGCGTGGAGGAATTTTTATGTAGATAAACTATCATATAAAGAAGTAAAAGATGAAAAATTACAAAATATAATTTGTGCTCACTATTCATTGACCCATGCACAAATCAAAATTTTGACCTTAATGCCAAGAGGTTTCCTATCCATTGGTGCCACCACCAAGGGATTAGGAACAATTTTTGGGATAGGTGGTACATGGTTTTTGACTATCCACCATGCAACAATTGTGAAGTCCCCCAATATTTCTTGAGGATACTCTACTGTGAGTTCATCCTCAACAAAATCCCCAACTATGTTGATATGAGGGACTTTCAGGGGAGAGAGGTGGAGGGTCGACATAGGATAGACCTAGTGCATGACAGGATCCGTAGTCATAAGGGAGATGAGATCTCGCTAGGCCAGCTCATGAGCACATTGTTATCCCTTCCATCATGAAGGAGAGTGTTGAGGTGGAAACTATGTAGTCTATCAGCTCTTTCACCCAAAGTATCATCCAACATGCCATTCCTATAGTATAGTGCTATCCAGGGGAGTCTTCGAGGGGTAGGTTTCCACCCCATTCTTGTTAGGTTTGTGGGTCAGCTTGTACATATGACCCCACTGACACTCAAGACGATGGTGCACATGATACGTCTATAGTTGTGGGGATGATGATGGCAATTGGCATTTTGAATGCGGCTTTTGGCATCGATACTTAGGTAAATGCTACCATCCTCATTGAATTTTATTTATTAAATTTAATTTTTGAAATGCAAGATTCACTAATTTAGTTTAATGATTGTAATAAAATTTTAGGGTCATAGTGTTGATACTGGATACATCGGCCTTCCACCTGTTTATTACTCCACTGCATCTACCTGTTGGGAAAATGTGTCTCAACCTTGCAATTATATACAGTTTATTGTTGATAGGTGGTCACTGATAATGAAAATATTGTACACTCATAGCAAGACGTGGGGTTTGGGGCATCGCCATGAAAAAAAAAATTCGCTAACATGTCAAAGTTTTTTTCCCGTTGAAACGTCAAGGTTTTTTCCCGTTGACACGTCAATGCTTTTTCCTATTGACACGTCAAGTTTTTTTCCCGCTAACTCGTCAAATATTTTTTGTTAACACGTCAAATGAAAAATGACCTTGTAAACCCTAATTCTAGAAGGTTCCAAAAATCTTGTTATAAGCGGGTGAGATGTATGTAGACAAAGTGTATTTCTGAGAGTTTGATAGTGGTTGGGTTGTATCTTGATATTTGGTGGTGATACTCTTGTGAGAATCTTTCTCTACAAGTATATTGTGATCTTTTGATTTTTGAATAATGCATTGGGCGACTTTTGGAGTGTGGGGTTTTTCTCCCGAAAGGGTTTTCCCCATGTAAATCATTGTGTTGTGTTCTGCATGATATTTGTGTTTATTTGTGTTTAGGTTTTGTAACTGTTAAAGATCTATAAAATAAATCATTTTTCTCCTCTCAATATTAGTGTAGGAAGTTTTTCCGCTACCTTAACTTCCTTACAAGTGGTATCAAAGCCTGATCACCTTTGGTTTCAGTTGTGGGTTGTTGGGTTTTTTGAACTAATCCAATTTTGAGTGGGAGTTTGACTAGAAGACACTTTGTGATCTTGTTGCAAGAATTTTCAGATGGAAAGTTCATCAGGGAGAATAGAGGTGGAGAAATTTTTTGGAAATAATTTTGAGATGTGGAAGCTAAAGATGGAGGATTTGTTGATATATTGAGATTTGTGGGATGTTGTTGATGAAAATGTTTCAAGGCTTGCAGATCCTACTCAAGATGCTCAATATGATGTTATGGACCGTAAAGCCAAAGGTCTAATAAGATTTTTTGGAAGACTCTGTTTTAATCAATTTCCATAAAGAGACCTCTCCACATAAACTATGGAAGAATCTTGGTAAGATGTATCAGGCCAAATCTTTAGTGAACAAGATTTTATTGAGGAAGAAACTATATTCCTTGAGAATGGAAGAGGGTGGACAAATTACAGACCACCTGGAAGCATTCAATATGTTGGTGGCTCAGTTGGCATTAGTTGGTATCAAAATGGTGAGGAAGAGAAATATCAGATCTTGCTTTGTTCTTTTCCTGATTCATGGGATTCTCTTGTTATGGATATTGGGAGTACTTTTGTTATATTGAAGACTGAAGATGTGCTGGGTTCTTTTTTTCTGAAGAGATGAGGAGGAAGGTATCCATCAGTGCAAGGAGGCTTTGAATGTTCATGGAAGATCTAAGGAAAAAGGAAAGAATAATGAGAAGCATGACAAATCCAAGTCTAAGGGGAGATCTAAGTCTCCTGGAAAGTCCAAAGTTATTTGTTGGAACTATAGTAATCCTAGACATGTTCGTAAGGACTACAAAGAAGAAAAGAATAAATTTGATTATCATTTTGAGTTTGAGAAGGAAGATGGTGACGCATTCATTGCAGCTTTGGCAACTTGTGCAGGTAATGATGCATGGTTAATTGACTTAGGTGCGTCTTTCCATACGACCTTTAATAGAGATTGGTTTTCAGAATATGAAGAATTTTATGGAGGTAAGGTGTACTTGGGTGATGATTCTCATTTAGACATTGTTGGTCATGGTAAAGTTAAAATCGGGTTTCCTGATGGTAGAATAAGAAATATTAATGGTGTGTTGCATATCCCTGGCTTAGCACAAAAAATTTTATCTGTGAGAAAACTAATAGATGTGGGTGTGTAGGTAGTATTTTCTAATGCAGGATACAAGATGGTTAGAGGTGCTATGTTGATTGCTAGAGGTGTTATATATGGGACATTGTATAAGCTTGATGCATGCACTATTGAGTGCAATAGTACTTTTTTGAAAAGAAAGTTTGTAGAAGAAGTGAGGGTTTCACCTTCAACAGATGGTCATGGCTTTTGGGTACCCAAGGGTCCTCTTTCTTTTGAGACAAAGTTACCTGTAGAGAAAACTATGTTTCGGTACTAGAGACTTGGTCACATTGGAGAAAAGGGTCTAAATACCTTGAAAGTAAAAACCTTGTTGAAGGTTTGTCTAATTGTAATCTTGAATTTAATTTTTGTGAGCATTGTATTTATGGAAAACAAAATCACGATCAGTTTTACTCGAGTTCTCATAAATATTGCGGTGTATGGATCTTATTCATTCTGATGTGTTTGGTCTTGTAGATGTTCCTTCAATTGGTAAATCTGCATATTATGTTTCATTTATTGATGATTATAGTAGGACATGGGTATAATTTTTAAAGAGTAAATCTAAAGTTTTCAGTCGATTTAAAGAATTTAAACCAATGGTTGATTTGTAGATAGGAAAGAAAATAAAATGTTTAAGGACTGATAATGGCAGTGAATTTTTCTCTAATGATTTTGATAGATTTTGTAAAGATTGTGGTATTCATAGATAGAAGACAACTCTGTATTCTCCGCAATAGAATGGAATTGCAAAAAGAATGAATAGGACACTGATGGAGAAGGGTAGGAGTATTTTGAGTGGTGTTGTTCTAGAACAAAGGTTTTGGGCTGAAGCTATTGCCACTACTTGTTACCTAATTAATAGGTCTTCTACATTAGCTCTTGTTGATAAGACACCTATAGAGGCATGGTCGGGCCACAAGCCTTCATTAAGACATCTTAGAGTTTTTGGTTGAGGCATATGCACATGTGCCAAAGGAGAAGCAAACAAAGTTGGAGAACAAGGCTATGAAATGTATCTTCATCAAATATAGTTATGGTGTGAAAGGATACAAGCTTTCGGATCCTATTACACAAAAGGTAATACATAGTAGAAGTGTTATTTTTAGAGAAACTAAGCCTTCTTTTGTTACATTGCATCTAGAACAAAGTAAACAAGAAGATGTGATTAAATTTCCTTATACACCTAAGAAAGTTGAATCAAGGCCCATGGATAGACAAGAAGTTGAGGAGAGCTCATCCAGCTCTGAATCTTTAGAAGAGGAGGAAGAACCTCCAACTCAGCTTTTTCATAGGTCTACAAGGCATAGACAACCACTTGAAAGGTATTCACTTGATGAATGGAGATACATTTTTTCTTTGAATACTAACATGGATGAACCCAGATTTGTAGAAGAGACACTAGGTGTGAATGATGCATAATCCTGGAAGATTTCTATGGATGAAGAAATGACATCTTTGAAAAAGAATGATACATGGGATCTTGTACCATTTCTGGAAGGATGAAAACCTGTTGGGTTGTAAATGTGTGTTCAAGAAAAATATTGGTTTAGATGGTGGTATTGATAAGTACAAAGCAAGGTTGGTTGTGAAGGGTTACTCTCAAGTTGATGGTGTTGATTATGGTGAGATATTTTCTCTTGTTGCAAAAATGGCATCCATTAGATTTTTTCTTTCCATTGTTGTTGCTTATGATTTAGAGGTTGAACAAATGGATGTGAAAACTATTTCCTTCATGGTGATTTGGAGGAGGATATCTATATGATATATCTAGAGCACTATGTGGTGAAAGGTAAAAGTAAGTTGGTTTGCAAATTGAAGAAATCTTTGTATGGCTTAAAACAAAGTCCTAGGATGTGGTACTAGAAATTTGATGCATATGTGTTGAGTTTGGGATTTAAGTGTTCTAAATCAGATCATTGTGTTTATTATAAAACTAATGGTGATTGTTTCCTATTTATTGCATTATATGTTGATGATATATTATTCATTGGTAAAGGGAAATGTATGATTTCAGAATTGAAATCTCAACTTGCTGCTAAGTTTGAAATGAAAGATCTTGGTGCAGCTAAACATATTCTTGGGATGGAAATTATAAGAGATAGAGTGAACAAAAAGCTATGGCTTGGCCAAATTAAGTATGTCAATTCAATTTTACCTTACCAGAGTGCAGTTGGAAGTTTGATGTATGCTATGGTTTGTACTAGACCAGATATATGTCTAATCTTGGTAGAGTTCATTAGGATGCAATTAAAAGAGTCTTCAGATATTTACATGGTACCTTAGATTATTCCTTATGTTATCACAATAATATGGCTAAAGATAAGATTTTCCTTAATGTTCATGGCTATGTAGATTCAGACTAGGCAAATGATGTTGATAGTAGAAGATCCACCAGTGCTTATGTGTTGACTTTATTTTATGGTGTGATTAGTTGGATGATTAAGTGATAGGTTGTGGTTGCTTTGTCCACTACTAAAGCGGAGTATATGGTAGCTACTCATGCTTGTAAATAAGCCATTTGGCTTAAGAGATTGTGTTTAGATATTGGAACAAAATAAGGTGTAGTGATAATTTATTACGATAGTCAGAGTGTGATATGTCTAGCCAAGAACCCAATGTTTCATGCCAGGACCAAGAACTTTGATGTATGATATCATTTTGTTAGAGATATGGTCGAAGATGGCAAGGTGAAGCTGGTTAAGGTAAAGACTTTGATGAATGTTGCTAATTCTTTAGCTAAGCCTATGAGCATAGAGAAGTTCATATGGTGTTCAGAGACTATAGGCCTTTCGGCCCCTAGCAATTAGAGATGATGATGACACTCTTCTTTTTCTCTTGCAAGGTGCTCAACAAGTAGGATATTTTTTTGGGAAAATGTGTCTCAACCTTGCAATTATATATGGTTTATTGTTGATAGGTAGTGACTGATAATGCAAATACTGTACACTCGTAGCAAGAATTTTTTCTCGTTGACACGTCAAGGTTTTTTCCTGTTGACACATCAAGGTTTTTTCCTACCGACACGTCAAGGATTTTTCCTGCTGACATGTCAATTTTTTTTCCCACTGACTCGTCAAAGCTTTTATGTTAACACGTCAAATGAAAAAAGACCTTGTAAACCCTAATTCTAGAAGGTTCCAAACATCTTCTTATAAGCGGGTAGGATGTATGTAGACGGAGTGTATTTCTAAGATTTTGATAGTGGTTGGGCTATCTCTTGATCTCTGGTGGTGATACTCCTATGAGAAGCATTCTCTGCAAGTATATTGTAATCTTTTGATTTAGAATAATATATTGGGCGACTTTTGGAGTGTGAGTTTTTTCTCTCGAAAGGGTTTTCCCCACGTAAATCATTGTGTTGTGGTATGCATGATATTTTTGTTTATTTTTGTTTAAGCTTTGTAATTGTTAAAGATATGTAAAGTTTTGCATTTTTCTCCTCTCAAGATTAGTGTAGGAACTTTTTCCGCTACCTTAACTTCCTTACACCACCGTTGAGGTATGTAATTAGTAAACAATTATAAATTTATTACATGTGAACATCATTTTTATATGAATGGTATTCTAATATCTGATTTTGGATTAAGAATAGGCTAATATTGGAGGTTTTTTGGGAACACCTCCCAGTGCCAGTGGATTTGGAAAAACCTTCACATAGGTAGTAGAATAAAGAGTTTAACTAATGAATTGTACTTAATAAATTTGTGTAGTGTATATTCATATCATTGATTACATTGCATTGCACATCTTTCAAACTCAAAGAATTACTTCACATTTCATAACTAATAACTAGATATTGTTAGATGAAAAAAATTCAATTACAATATAGTTGTTTAGAAAGTCAACATAAGAAGTGATGAAATTACTCCACATAGCATAAGTAATAACTAGGAGCAGCTTCCAATTGCATTTTCTTTTCATGGCATTCCATGAGACCACTTTTTATTGAGACATTTTTTCAAATTGTTTGTTGCCTTGTCTATGCTATGGATGCTTGGAAGAAATATATGAAAGAATAATAGTAAACAATAGCATAGACAAGGAAATGAGTTGTTTGAAAAAATGCCTTAAAGAAATGTAGTCTCATGGTGATGTCCATCACCATGAGACCCAATTTCTTTGAGGAACTTTTTCAAACAGCTCACCACATTTTCTATGCTACCACATTTTTCATACATGTATACCAAAGCATTTTATCAAACAGTTCTCGTCCTTGTTGCTATGGCTAAAAGCCTAAAAAAGGTTCTTGGAAAAAAACTATGGATTCTTGGAAAAAAATCTATCAAAGCATAATAGTAAGCAATAGCATAGATAAGGTAGTGAGTAGTTTGAAAAAATGCCTTGAAGAAATGTGGTCTCATGGTGATGGAATGCCATTTCATCACCATGAGACCACATTTATTTGAGGCATTTTTCAAACAAATCACTGCCTTTTCTATGCTACCACATTTTCCATACATGTCTACCAAAGAATTTTATCAAATAGTTCACTTCCTTGCTACTATGGCTAAAAGCCTAAAAAAGGTGTTTTCTAACAAAATATGGATGCTTGGAAAAAATATATCAAAGCATAATAGTAAGAAATAGCATAGATAAGGCAGTGATTAGTTTGAAAAAATGCCTCAAAGAAATGTGCTCATGGTGATGGAATTCCATTCCATCACCATGAGACCACATTTCTTCGAGGCATTTTTTCAAACAGCTCACTGCCTTTTCTATGCTACCACATTTTCCATACATGTCTACCAAAGAATTTTATCAAACTGTTCACTTCATTGCTGCTATGGCTAAAAGCCTAAAAAAGGTGATTTCCAAAAAAAATATGGATGCTTGGAAAAAATCTATCAAAGCATAATAGTAAGCAATAGCATAGACAAGGAAATAAGTAGTTTGAAAAAATGCCTTGAAGAAATGTGGTCTCATGGTGATGGAATGCCTGAGACCACATTTCTTCGAGGTATTTTTTCAAATCACTCACCACCTTTTCTATGCTACCACATTTTCCATGCATGTCTACCAAATAATTTTATCAAACAGTTCACTTCCTTGCTGCTATGGCTAAAATCCTAAAATAGGTGCTTTCCAAAAAACTATGGATGCTTGGAAAAAATCAATGAAATAATAATAGTCAACAATAGCTTAGACAAGGTAGTGAGTAGTTTGAAAAAATGCCTCGAATAAATGTGGTCTCATGGTGATGGAATGCCATTCCATCATTATGAGACCACATTTCTTTGAGGCATTTTTTCAAACAGCTCACCACCTTTTCTATGCTACCACATTTTCCATACATGTCTACCAAAGCATTTTATCAAACAATTCACTTCCTTGCTGCTATGGCTAAAATCCTAAAATAGGTGCTTTCCAAGAACCTATGGATGCTTGGAAAATATCTATCAAAAAATAATAGTAAGAAATAGCATAGAAAAGGCAATGAGTAGTTTGAAAAAATGCCTCGAAGAAATGTGGTCTCATGTTGATGGAATGTCTGAGACCACATTTCTTCGAGGCATTTTTTCAAAAAACTCTCTGCCTTTTCTAGGCTACCAAATTTTCCATACATGTCTACCAAATAATTTAAACAAATAGTTCACTTCCTTGTTGCTATGGTTAAAATCCTTAAAAAGGTGCTTTCCAACAAACTATGGATGCTTGGAAAAAATCTATTAAAGCATAATAGTAAGCAATAGCATAGACAAGGCAATGAGTAGTTTTAAAAAATGCCTCGAAGAAATGTGGTTGGTAATGGAACACCATGAGACCATATTTCTTTGAGGATTTTTTTCAAACAACTCACCGCCTTTTCTATGCTACCACATTTTCCATACATGTCTACCAAAGCATTTTATCAAACAGTTCACTTCCTTGCTGCTTGGCTAAATCCTAAAAAAGGTGCTTTCCAACAAACTATGGATGCTTAGAAAAAATCTATCAAAGCATAATAGTAAGCAATAGCGTAGACAAGGCAGTGAGTAGTTTAAAAAAATTCCTCGAAGAAATGTGGTCTCATGGTGATGGAATTTCATTCCATCACCATGAGACCACATTTCTTCAAGGAATTTTTTCAAACTACTCATTGCCTTAAGAATAGAAACCAAGCCTTTAGCCAAAATTCCCCTCAAAATTATTTTCAAGGTCCTCATCCTCAATTTACCAATCCATGAAACCTTCCACCTTTTATTCCACTTGTTCATATCCCTACCCCTACCTCTTCATGTCATGATCGCCCTCCATCTCATAACCAAGACCACACTATACCATCCACCCCATCCTAGCATAATACCATAGAGAAGGCAATGGACTATTTGAAAAAATGCCTCAAAGAAATGTGGTTTCATGGTGATGAAATTCCATGACACATTTTTGTAATTGCATTCCATCACCATGAGACTACATTTCTTTCAGGTATTTTTTCAAATAGTTCACTACCTTCTCTATGCTACCATAGTTTTCGTACATGTCTACCAAAGCATTTCATCAAACGGTTCACCACCTTGCTGCTATGGATAAAAGCCTAAAACAAGTGCTTTTGAACAAGCTATGAATAGGGAATATAGTAAGCATGATAGTAAGAAATATATAGTTCAATAAGTACTCAAAATTTTGTTCATTATCTCATACATTATAATCCATGACATGCATCACTATTATAGTTTTCATGATTGAATAATTTGTTTATTTTCAGATGTTGCAAGTGGAAACACCTCTAGATGTTGATAGGGCAATGGAGCTTGGTTTTTATACTGCTATAGATTCCTCAATGCCTCTCATGGGGGTATGTGGAAAATTACTAAATTTCTATTTACATTCATTGTTATAGTTGTTAGTTAGTGAAAAATCAAACCATTATTGATTCATAGTTTAATTTCTCTTTGGATGGTTTCTACATGGCTTCAACACACCACAGCATGGGCATGCAAGTATTTCCCTCAAGGAGAGTAATCATCTAGTGGTGGTAAATGATTATTTTGTTAGATATATCATTTTTTATAATGTAATTTCTATATATTAATGTCTTTACTTGTTATTGTAATAGATAAAGCTTGACCAAGGAATAAACCCTAGGAGGAGCACTAGGAGCACTCCTCGACCTCAAAATAAATGAATGACAGACTTATCGCCATCTAACGGACAAGAAAAGGGAAAGAGTTAATTTCGAGAGCCTGAAGAGCAATGAGTTTTGATTCCAAGGCCCCTTTTTGTATGCCTATATAGCATTTTTGGACATATTATGTATTGCATATATTTGACATTGTATGCCTATATGGCATTCTTATAAGCCTATATGGCTATTTTTGTATATATTTTATACTTATATCGACATATATTGATGTATGACTACATGGCTATTTGGTTAATACAAAAAAAAATTATCGATGGTGTCCATATTTGCATTATAAATCCCTAGTTGAATAGATATGAGTTACATGTATTCAAGTGTATACTTTACAACTTATGTGTATACTTTGTGAGTTACGTGTATTCCAATGTATACTTTGTGACTTAAGTGTTTTCACATGTATACCTTGTATTCATGCATATACTTTGTATTAATGTGTATACTATGTATTCATGTGTATACTTCCAGGCTTACATGTATTTGAGTACTTGTGCTTCACTTATTCACATGTATGCTTGACTTATTCACGTATATGCTTATTAATCAGTTAGCCCTAGAATTGCTCATTTTTTTCCTTCATGGTTTGTCTTGAATATTGATTGATTGATTCTAAATAACTTTATTAGTTGATGTTAAAAAACTTCAATATTTCCAAAAATGATTCACCAACGATGTATCATTTACTGATGTGTTAATTCAATATGGAATACAAGGAAGAATTTAAAAAGGATAAAGCTAGGAGGAGAGGGAAGATAGATATTTATAGTGTAACCTATTGTACCTTCTCTATACAAACCTCTAGTGGCTCTTGTATGCTTTGCTATTCTATTTTCTACTTTTCATATCCTGTTTTCATAGGTGGATCATCACTTCTCTCAAATTTTTTCCTTCTCCTATTCTAGGTCCTCACCTCCACTTGTGGTATTCTAAAATAAGCTCTAGTTTGTGGTGGGAACCCACTAAGATTCAAAGGTTTCATTAGTTTGTGGTGGTCACCCACTAAGATTCAATTTCTTCTAGGATGTCTGAGCCGGTTAAATGTAACTTAGTGATTCGGTGTGTTTGGGTGCGAAAGAGGACCATTCCTAGCATAAACGTACCCATTCGGACACATTGGAATAATCTGTTTGTTCATACGAGTTGCAAAATGAAGGTTGCACCACTTTGAAACTTTACACTACTTGCATTTGACAACTTTTCCCTCAACTAAAAAGTCATCACCATAGGAAAACAACTTCGAGATAGCAAAAACTGAGAGACATTATTGTAGAGGGGCCCAATGCGATCTTGTAGCCTTATATGGAGAGTTTGAAAGCATCATGGTTTCTAAGTAATAGGTCATCAAATATTGCTACCCTTTTGCAATTTGGACTTTTAAGGGATTCCAATGCATGAACGTAGCTCAGACTGATTCAACGTGTTTGGGTGCGAAAGAGGACCATGCTTAGTGTAAATGTACCCATCTAGATGCATTGGAATAGTTCATTTGGTCACACGAATTGCAGAACAAAAGTTGCACCACTTTGCAACTTTACACTACTTGCATTTGACAACTTTCTCCTCAACTGAAAAGTCGTCACCATGGGAAAATGCCTCCAAGATAGCAAAAAACTAAGAGATTTTATTGTAGAGGGGCCCAACTCGATCCCATAGCCTTAGATGGAGAGTTTGTAAGCGTCACAGTTTCTGAGTAATAGCCCTTTGAATATTGCAGCCAATTTGCACTTTGGACTGTTAAAGGATTGAGTCGGTTGAATGTAGATTAGAGTGATTCGGCATGTTTGGGTACAAAAGAGGACCATTCCTAGCATAAATGTACCCATCCATACATGTTGGAATAGTTCGTTTGGTCACACAAGTTGCAAAACAAAAGTTGCACCACTTTGCAACTTTATACTACTTACATTTGACAACTTTTTCCTCAACTGAAAAGTCATCACCATGGGAAAATGCCTCTGAAATAGAAAAAACCATGAGATTTTATTGTAGAGGGGCCTAAATCAATCCCATAGCCTCAAATGTAGATTTTTTAAGCGTCACGATTTTTGAGTAATAGCCCTTTGAATATTGCAGTCATTTTGCACTTTAGACTGTTAAGGGATTGAGACAGTTGAACGTAGCTCAGAGTGATTCGACATGTTTGGGTGAAAAGGAGGACCATGCCTAGCATAAACATACCCATCTAGATGTGTTGAAATATTCCATTTGGTCACATGAGTTGCAAAACAAAAGTTGCACCACTTTGCAACTTTACATTGCTTGCATTTGACAACTTTTCTTCAACTAAAAAGTTGTCACCATGGGAAAAAGCCTTCGAGATAGAAAAAACCGAGAGAGGTTATTATAGAGGGGTCCAACATGATCTCATAGCCTCAAATGGGTATTTTTTAAGCATCATGTATTCTAAGTAATAACCCATCAAAGATTGCATCCATTTTGCACTTTGAACTCTTAAGGGATCAAGTCGGTTGAATGTAGGTCAGAGTGATTCAGCATTTTTGCGTGTGAAAAAGAACCATTCCTAGCATAAACCTACCCATATGGATGTGTTGGAATAGTCTGTTTGGTCACACAAGTTTTAGAATAAAATTTGCACCACTTTGCAACTTTACACTGATGCATTTGGCACTTTTTCCATCAAGTGAAAACTAGACACCATGGGAAAAAAACTTTGAAATAACAAAACCCAAGATTTTTTATTGTAGAGGGGTCCAACGCAATATCCTAGCCTTAGACAGAGAGCTTGTAAGCATCATGTTTTTTTAGTAATATCATGTCGAAGATTGCAGCCATTTTGCACTTTGGACTCTTAAGGGATCGAGTCGGTTGAACGTAGCTCAGAGTGATTTAGCATGTTTGGGTGGGAAAGAGGACCATTCTGAGTGTAAACATACCCATTCAAATGTGTTGGAATAGTTTGTTTGGTCACATGAGTTGTAGAACAAAAGCTGCACCACTTTGCAACTTTACACTTCTTGCATTTGACACTTTTTCCATCAAGTGAAAATTGGATACCACAGGAAAATGACTCTGAGATAACAAAAACTGAGAGAGTTTATTTTAGAGGTTCCCTACATGATCCTGATGCCTCAAGTTAAATTCTTGTAATGAGCATAGTCTCTGGGTAACAAGCCATCAAATATTGTTTCCCTTTTTCAATTTAGATTGTTAAGGGATTACGCTACATGAATTAAAAATGTTTGAGGGCAGCATTAGATTTAAAAATTTCAGTAAATATCATTACAAATGTTTGAGGGAAGCAATAAATAGGCACTAGGGAACTAGATCCCAAACCCAATTAAAAATGTTTGAGGGTAGCCATGAATTTTTAGTTGGAAAACATGTGTGAAAAACTTGTGGGATACCCTGTTACTTGAACAACATCTAACAAGTCATACATGTTTCTATTACTTGTAAATTTGATTATTTTTATGACATGTTGACATTATTTTATGACATTATGCATAAAAAATGTATACAAATTAAACTTCTTAAATGTTGATGTGAATAAATGGTATGTTATATTGATATTGATATATAATCATTAGGTTGATTTATTTTAATAAATGAAGTTTTTATAATAAGTTAGTTAATTGGTGCTAGTTATAATAGGGAGAGAATAAAAGAAGAGAAATAATGATTTGTAACCATCAATGGTTATTACACTCACTATATTAATAATATTATTTTTACAATAAAATGAGATTTATTTGGAAATCCTAATTCTTATGTGTGTGCTACAATTGTCTTATATCCTTCATACACCAATATGACACCCAAGTGCTTGTACTTGTAGGAACAATTCTTTCTCAAAACTATCAAGTGGTAATAAAAAATCATGAGAAAAAAATCAACCTATCTGAATTCCAACACCACTCTTAAATCAAATATTGAATCAGTGCCCCATTTTCATGCACACAAACTCTACTTATAAGATTCTCTTACAATAACCAAAAATAGGATTCAAGGATTCCTTAGGTACTCCATTCTCATAGATCTTTTACAATTTCACTCATACATTCGAGATTCTCTTATAATGTCTACATCATAGGTGCTCATGATGAAGTTAACTTCAAATGAATAACTTGAAAATCCCTCGCTCAGCTTGAAACACACTTTTATAATGTCTACATCATAAGTGTTCATGATGAGGTTAACTTCAAATGAATAATTTAGTACCATCTACTAGTCTTGGATTTGGCATATACTTTATAACTTCATTTGGGTTTACTAACTCCCACCTAAACAAAGAAAAGAGATTGTAAATATTAATAATCACATAATCACTTAATCAGTTCAAATAAACATGTGTTATGTCAATAATATTAAACTTGTGTGCTCAATTATGCAATATATTATAACTTATCACTGGTCAATCTAGTACATTGAATATCTTAAAAACTAATTTTTATATGAATACGAAGCATACCTCTCATCTATCAGGATTAAACCTTAGAGGTTCCTCGAAGTAATGAGGATCAACATGAATAGAACGTAACCAAGATATTACTTTCCAACCTTTTGGAACTTGTAACCTATTATAAAAACAACACAATTTAATCTTCCACTTAGTTTACTAATCTATTGAGAATATCCTACAACAATTTTTTTTGCATATTTTTGAGAAAAAATAAAATACCATTGAACTATGTATCCTTTGCCACAGTTCTAAGCATAAAGTGTGATAAATTTGCAAGTCCAGTATCTTCATCAATCACCTACATACATGATATAAACATTAGATGATAGCATTGGCATCATAGCATTGGAATCATACAAATTAATATGCATACTTACAAATTAATAAGAACCAATGTGCATACTTACAAATTAATCCAATGAACCATCCATGTTTTCTCTACTCTTGATTGTGTCAAGTATTTCTTCATGGTCAGACTCATGCACCTTCCACAAGGTCTTGTTCAAAGTTTTACCCCCATATTTGATCAAATGAACATTGGATGCCACGAAACGGTTTGAGTAACGAAGAATCTTTCGATGTGTGTCAAAGTCTTGAAACAACCAAACATTAACACTCTTATGTGGGTACCTTCTAAGCCACGTTCCAGTAACAACCACTGATTCTGTAGGGTATTTGATGTTTTCTCCATCTATAACTGGGGCCTCCAATTTATTTTTTGCCTCTACACAATGACACAAGTAACAATTTGTTCCCTCTTTTTTGTCTTCATCTGCAATAATTACATAAACATGCCCTACATTGATATGTGCAACAAATTAGATGAAATTAGTCAACATTACAAATATACTACAAAGTAAGATAACAATAGGAATTTCAAAAACTATGCAAGTAGATATATTACCTAGTTGAACTAGAAATGATATGTGGTCAAAGTCAACTAATGATTTCATTTGTGTCAGTTCCAATATTGTGGAATGGTGATACGTGTGAAGTGGGCTAAGATAACTTAAACACCATTCGTCAACCCACTCCTTTGACTTGTACTCATCCTAGGCTTACATTGTACATGAAAAACAAAATCATGTCATCTTTCATGTATGGATACTTCATGAACCTGCATTCGAGCTAAGGAAAGAGTGTAGCTCACTTGATCCTATCAGTATACAACAATCCTCATATGATGCAATTTTAGTATCATCCATCAGCCAAAAAAATCTATGAAATGAAGATTTGAATTCATTACTTGGACCCATCGAAGCATTACACCACTCAACAATTGATTTTGTATTTGTCAACTTTGCATTGTCTTTATAGTTTAACTCTTCTCATGCTAATGCTATTTTGACACATGCTCAGGTACACCATCATTCTCCCCCTTTCCATGTTTAGCCTCACAAAAATTCCACATATGTTGAACACCTGTAATGACATTCATCTTAATTTGGTAGACATGTATGGAAGATTTGGTAGCATAGACAAGGCAATCAATTGCTTGGTAGAACTGTTTGATAAAATAATTCAATGAGATATGTCCTCATGGACTAGAATGATTTCAAGATATGCACAAAATGGATTTTTTGAAAAGGCTTTAGAAAATTTCAATCATATGCAATTTCTAGGTGTAAAACCAAATTCCACTATATTTTCCAAAATCCCCCATGCCTATACCAAAATGAAAGCTTTGGAGAGGGGTATGCACATCCATAGAAAAGTATTGATAAATGATGTATTATTTTACATACTTATAACTTCTCTCATATATATGTGTATATAAAATGTAATTGGCAAGTATAAAGAATTGTGTAATTTAAAATGTGCATTGAGAAGCTAAGGTTATAATGGCAAACAAAAAATGATGAACATGGAATATGAAAAATAACAAAATCAAAGCAAGCCAACATAGAATGAAAAGAAATATAAAGGAATGTGTAAATACTTCACATACCTAAAAAAAGGAGGTTCGAATGGAGGAGTTCTACCCAATTATGTAGCCTTTGCTTCTTCTTGATTCAAACTCCTCAACAATTTGAGTTTTTCAAAAGCCTATTTCCCTCCAAACTTCAATTGTATATCACTCTTGAATGGAATTGAGACTTGAATTGATATATATCAAAGTTGACGTGAAAAATTTTCTATTTCATGCAAAGGTGGTGAAAAGATCATAAAAAAGGTGGTAGAATGTGAGAAACTTGCATGCACACTTCAAAAAAGCATCAAAAAGCTTATTTTTATCAAAACACGTGCATAACCAAGAGAATATGTAGAATGTGGACCTAGATATCATGGGTATATTGAGTTTTTTACCATTTTTAGAGCAAGACAAAATGCGCTCACATTATAATGTGAGCGTGTTATGTCTTGCTAAACAAATGGCTACATCTCAACTTCTTCAAAACATCCTCGTGTTATGAGAAAGTTTATTTTTATAGGTCATTTTTCTCTCTATCCTTTTCCATTCATCCCTCTTAGCCATCTAGGTCTCCCACTTATCCCAAACCCTCAACCCTAGACACTATTCTTTAAACCCTAATCCCTTAAACCTTAAACCCTAATCTCGCTCTCTCCCACTCTCTCTCACTCTCCCCAGGTCTCTCCCTCCCACTCTCTCCCTCCCACTCTCTCTCCCTCTCTCTCTCTCTCAAGTCTCTCCCTCCTACCCCCTCTCCATCTCTCAGGTCTCTCTCTCTCACTCACTCCCTCTATCTCTCTCCCCTCTACCCTTAACCCTATACCATCTACCCTCTACCCTTAAACCCTCTACCCTCTACCCTTAACCCCCCTATCTCTCTCTCTCTCTCTCTCCCACTCTGTCTCTCTACCTACACAACTAGAAAACTCTCTCTCTACCCTAAACCATCAACCCTATAGGTCCTCAACCCTATACCCTCAATTCTCAACCCTCTACCCTATACATTGGATCCTCAACCCTCATATATCATTGTCCCTCCTCCTCTTCTCTCCTTCTCTCTATCTCGCTTCTTCCTCCATCTCTCCCTCCATCCATCCCTCCCTCTCTACCCTAATCCCTCAACCCTTAAACCCTTAAACACTCAACCCTAAACCCTCAACCCTTAAACCCAATACCCTCTACCCTCAACAGTAATCCCTCAACCATATACTCTAATCCCTTAAACCCAAGTAAACTCTATACCCTAATCCCTCAACCCTCAACCCTCAACCATCAACTTATCAACTCTTAAACCTCAACCTCAACCCTCCTCTACCCCTCAACCTCTGCCTCCCATCTATACATTAGGACCTCAACCCTATACTCCTCAACCTCTACTCCTCAACCTCTACTCCTCAACCTTAAACCCTCAATCTTCAACCCTCAAACCTTAAAACCTCTACCCTATACATTAAACCTTCAACCCTCAATTCTCAACCCTCAACCCTTAATCCCTCAACCCTCAATCCTTAAACCCTAAACCCTCAACCCCTATACCCTCTACCCTTTACATTGGACCCTCAACCTAATCCTTCAACCATATACCCTCAAACCTATACCCTAAACCCTCTACCCTCAACCCTAAACCCTTAACCCTAAACCCCTCAACCCTAAACCCTTAAACCTTCTACCCTATACCCTCAACCCAATACCCTCTACCATTGACCCTAATCCCTCAACCCT